>JAGXJF010003424.1:0-88359 GCA_019208055.1 Stipa capillata
TTTTATCTGGTCTCGTATGAGAAATGAATTAGTACATGGACGGACGTATTTCCCTGTCGTTCTCTCCTTCTTTCTTCTCTCCCCGCGTGGGAACCCTAGCCTGTCTTATATAGGACTGACAAGGCTAGGCTTTACAACTGCCGAGTCACCGAGTTGTGGTAATGGCACACTGAATGTATGCCATAACTCCTGATTAAGTGCACCGTGGTAACGCTCTATTGATGGCGTCGTAACGCTTGTCTTGATAGCACTCTGATGCTTTAGCCGAGTGGACTTCATGGGACGTTGTTTGGCCGAGTGGGCCTCCCGGGTTGGACCTACATGGGCCACCCTAGGCCTGTTGGGCCGACTCCTTGTCTTGGGCCTACCCGGAGGGGATCCCGCCATCAGTAGCCCCCGAGTGCTTCAGGGTCTCGATGCAGGCGCCGTCCGGAGAACAAGCTGTGTGCGCCGCCGAGTTGCCTGTAGAGAGACCTTGATGGATTCCAATAGTTCCTGAAAAGGTTAGGTATGTGCTAATAGCGAAAAAAGCATCGGTGATACCCAAGTTTCTCTGCTGGGGAGAAAGGCTAGTGGCCCGCTGGGAGGCGTATCATAAATTCCGAGTGAAAATCGGACAGCGTCTGGGCTTATCCGAGTTGATCGTTGCCAACTGGTGTTCGGAGGGGAACGCCTTCGATCTACAGCTTCAGAACCGAGCCTACGGACTTTGGCATTTGGTTCTGAGTCAGAGACCAACTTGTGCCATTGGGGATGCTGAGTCCATCCTTCACTCAGGGTGTTGCCGAGTGACCTGCGAACCCTGTTGGGCCAGTCATCGACACCCATTTGCAAAGCTGGTCTGCTTCCGAGTGGGCGTAGTCGGTGCACCTCAGGATGTTTAGTGCTGCTTGGTGGAGTCGGCGCAGTCTTTGTGCTGCGGCACAGCGAGCCGAGTCCGACTCCAAACTGGTTCAGCGACCTCGCGTGATGTCGCCTGGTCCTGCCGAACCCAGTCAAAGCCGTCTTGCGGGCGCACGAACCGTCGGTTGCGGAAGACGTCACGCGGAAGCGGTTTTCACATCGGCTGCCGCATTTATTGCATTCAGTCAACTGGATGGAGCGCTTGGGGTACTGGACCGCGATGATGTCTCCTCGAGTTCTGCACGAGGCGTGCGCGGGACGGCCGTTGCTGCAACGCTTCATGGCCACATGTAGCACACTGCCAGGCGGAGCGGTTCGCCACCTTGTATAAAGGCAGGCGCGGAGGGGGCGGAGCAGTTCCCGTCTGCCTCCCTCGTTTTCCTCGCACACGTCGCCGCAACCACCAAAGCCTTCCGCCGCGCATTGCTCTTTCTCTCCCTTTCCGATATTCCAAGCGCTTCCTCGTCAGCCTCAACAATGTCTCGCGCCAGCAAGGGCATCGGTGCCATCGGTGGTGTCCGACCGGATACTAGCGGGCCTCACCAGCAAGGGCCTACTCCCGCCTTGGGCCCTCTGCAACTGGAGGTTGCCATTTTGGGAGGACAAGCCCGCCCGCATGCGCACGAGCGAGTGATGCTCATCCCGTTCATCGAGCGGGGCATGTCGCTGCCCCCGCACAACTTCGTGCGAGGGCTTCTCTTCTTCTACGGCCTCCAACTGCATCACTTGAACCCCAACGGCATTCTGCACATCGTGTGCTTTATCACGCTGTGCGAATGCTTCCTGGGGACTCGGCCCCATTGGGGGCTGTGGAAGAAGATCTTCGTCGTGAAGGCGTAGCCGATTAAAGCAGGCGAGCGCCTGTCGATCTGTGGGGGAGCCGGCATCCAGGTCAAAACTGACGCCAAGTACTTCAGGCTGCAGCTTCCTGACACCATGAGGAAGTGGCAGGACGGCTAGTTCTACTGCCCTGACGAGCACACGCCAACCGCGCAAGAAGGGCTCCCCAAGTACACCGAGGACCCCCCGTGTGATAGAAGCGCTGGGGTGCCAAGCCGTCGAGTGCGGAGATGCCCGAAGTCGAGCGCCTCATGAAGAGAATCAAATAGCTCCAGGACGAGGGCCTCACTGACGTCGATCTCATCGTCACCTGGCTGAGTCAGCGGATTCAGCCTCTCCAAACAAGGGAGCACCCGATGTGGGCGTACTCGGGCGCTTCCGACTCGGCCAGGGGGGTCAGCCAGGGAGCTCTCGAATCAAGACTTCATGGATCTGTTGAAGAACTTGACCAAGGAGCGCTCCAGCCTCGACAGGGTGCCGCACGTGGCGCTCTTCTCTGCCAGCAACCCTCCACCCAACGTAAGTGCCTTTATCTTCTGAGTTGAAACCTTTTCTATCTTGTCTCATGTTTTGTTTTGAAACCGAGTTCTTTATGTCATAAGACATTCCTGAACCTGCATTCCATGCCGCCCCTCCCCGAGCAAAATCTGGCTCCGGGGCTCGTCGATGATGAGGAAGTTGATGAGGAGGCTTCCGAGGGCGAGGACTCGGGCGACGAGACCCAGGAGGCCGAGCCTGTGGCTTCTTTGGCCCAGAAGCAGAGGTGACCAGAAGACGCTTCCGGCTCTGGGCCTTCAAAGGCGTCAGGGCGCAAACGGAGTCGGCCTCTAAGCGATCACGGGCAAGAACTGCCAGCCTTGCGGCACAGGTTGCTGTCTTCGTTTCCAGGCCGGCTACCTCCCAGTCGGATCCAACTTCTTCCTCCGGAGCTCCGACCGCCACGGGGAGGCTCAAGAAGAAAACAGGGGTTAAGGCGATCCCCACAACCTCCAGGTACGTAGCCTTTCAGCTTAGCCTTCGTCTTTCAGTTGAAGTGGGCACGCTCTGAGGCCGGAGTTGGAATTTGACACTGCAATGTCCAGAGGAAGTTGACCGACCAAGGAGGCCGCCAGTCCGTCAAGATCACGGGGCCGACGCCAGCTCAGCCGTCGGAGTTGGACGTGGGAGCTGGGCCTGCCCTTGCTCCGATGGGAGCGGCTCTGCCGAGTGCCGATGTTGACGGTGGACACGTGCCGACTCCGGTGAGCGAGCCGAACCCGGAGCCGAATCCGGTGTCGAAGGATGCAGTGGATGCCGACTCCGTCGCGCCAGCTGACAAGGCCAAGGACAAAATCTCCACCAACGACAGTGCTGCCGCCGATGTGGGAGCCACAGTCGCCGGCCTGCCTGAACGGGGCGAGTTCGCAACTGATGACGTTATCAGCGGTGAACTTACCTGGCCAAGTCGACGACCACCGACTCCTCGTCGGTGGAGCGAAGCCTTGTGCTAGCTGCCCCGTCTGCGAGGAGGGGAACGTCACCCGGCCAGCCGTGTGGCCTTGCTCCCATCCCGCAGCTCACGTTGTCAAGTGACAGTGCGGGGGAGTGTGCGGCAGCATGCGACGCCGCAACACGCGTCGCCGCCCTCAGCACCAAGCTGAAGGAGTTTGCAGGCGCGGCCAGCACGCTGGTGGACTCGGCCAGCGTGCTCGAACATTCCGTCGAGGTAAGTCTTTGCAATTGAATTTTGTTCCTTTCTTGCTTTGACACTGGGGCACGATCCGTGCACCCAGTGGGTGTAGCCCACGAGTCTCTGGTCAACTGTTTGAGTTGGCTAGAGACTTTTCTGACTCGGATCTCCCTTTTGCCCAGGTGTTGGCCCAACTCGGCGGAAACAACCAAGTCCTCGTGGAGAGGAACGCCTCCCTCGAGAAAGTGCTAGCCGACGAGAGGGCCCGGAGTCGGTTGCTCGAGGAGAAGCTCACTGCCGCAGGGAGTAAGTATCCGAATCGTAGTTCTTTCTTTGCCTTGGAGTCCCTTTCACTGGTTTAATCTTTTTGAGCCGGTAGACGCCGAGGCTGAGGCCGCTCGCCTGAGGGAACAACTGAAGACCTCCATCTCGATGCAAAAAGCGAGGGAGATGCTTAACACTCGGGAGGCCGAGTTCCATGACGAGGTTAGGCAGGCTCACGAGAGCATGAAGACCGTTGCTTTACTGCAGGCGGACCAGTACAAGGAACTCAACGCCATGAATCGCGAGCTGCAGAAGCAAGTCGACTGCTTCCACTACAAGGAACTCAACGCCATGAATCGCGAGCTGCAGAAGCAAGTCGACTGCTTCCACTCGAAGATGAATGAGTCGAAGAAGCGGCATGAGGCAACCGTCACCGAGTGCCAAAAGCGTGAGAAGGAGCTCATGGAGCAGCTCAAAGCCGCCAACGAGACCTTGCTCGGTAAGTTTTCGAGTCCTTCGCCAGCTTCTTCAGTATTTACTTCCTTGTTGGTTTCCTTGTAGTAATTCGTGCCCAGATGCTTGCCTAGAGCTGGAGGAGCAGGCAAGATGAGCCGCACGCCGACTGCAAGCATTGGCCAACCCGGTGGAAGCAGCGTTCGAAGCCTTCTGGACACCCGAGGCGATGTCCAATTGCGTCGTCACGCTGGAACCAATGACGAGCCGAGCTCTTGTATCTTCACCTCTCGCCGACAAGCTTGTGCAAGGCAAAGTGGAAGTGGGCGAGTGGAAGAAGTCGGCGGCGCGCTCGGGAGCCGGAATGGCACTGGCGATGGTCCAGGCGCACCATCCTGATGCTGACGTCGACAAGATCGTCGCAGGGGCCCCACTTGACGCAGAAGGCAATCCGTTCAATCCCTTGGAGTTGCTTCCCCCTGTTCACCGTGCCGCAAACCGGGCCGCTAGATTTGCCGACCTAGACGAGCGCGTGGAGGCGACGCCAGAAGAAGAATAAATATATCTTGTTATATTAATCCTCGGTATGCCGAGTGAAAAAATGCTGTAAGAAACTTGTGATATTTTGTGGTGAACCATTAAGTTATTTCGCTCGTCTAAGTTTGTTTCTGCGTTAAGTCCTTGCGTGTGCAAGCCGACCTTTAGCTTTTACTCTTGCCAACCGGACAACCGGGTTGCGACTATAGTTGAGGACAAAGAGTGGGCCTTAGGTACCATACACATTTACTTGAACGTTCGCAGAGAAGCAAATTTAGAGAAGTCAGGACGTGCGCCGACTGGCAACACACCCAGTGGGTGGAATGAGGTAGCCCTCGGGGGTTGCCTGGAGGAGTCAAGCTGCTCGGTTGTTTGATGTAGCCCCCGGGGGTTGCCCAAGGGAAACAAACCGATTTAAATGTAGCCCCCGAGTGCCGCTCGGGAGAAACAAATTTTATTCATGATCAAACTATAAACTATTGAAAATGCAGAGTTTAAGTGAAGAAAGGACGTAGCTGGGCAATGTTCCAAGTTCTTTCGGTGATTTCTCCTGATGTCGGGTCCTCCAGTCGGTTGGTGATGAATGGCCCTTCCCATGGCAGGGAAAGCTTGTGCATGCCCGCCTTGTCCTGAATGAGCCAGAGGACCAGGTCGCCTTCATTGAAGGCTCGACCTCGCACTTGGCGGCTGTGGTAGAGGCGCAAGTTTTGCTGGTATACGGCCGAGCGGGAAAGAGCGAGCTCCCGTGCTTCCTCGAGGAGGTCGAGGTCATCCTGTCTTGCCGACTCCGCATCAGCTTCCACATATGCTGCGACTCACGGGGAGTCGTGGAGGATGTCACTCGGCATGACAGCTTCAGCCCCATAGACCATGAAGAAAGGCATGTAGCCAGTCGACTGGTTTGGAGTAGTCCTTAAACTCCAGAGGACGGAGGGGAGCTCATCGATCCAGCAGCCGGCGGTCCTCTGTGGAGGAACCAGAAGCTGGGGTTTGATGCCCTGGAGGATGAGCCCATTGGAGCGCTCAACTTGTCCGTTGGATTGTGGGTGGGCCACCGAGGCGTAGTCGATTCGAATGCCGTGGTTCCTGCAGAACTGGCGAAAGACTTCAGCCGTGAAGTTCTTGCCGTTGTCAGTGATGATACTGTGGGGGATGCCGAATCGAAAGATGACTCTCTTCATGAAGTTGACTGTAGTCGGACCATCGAGTTTCATGATGGGCTTGGCTTTGATCCACTTGGTGAATTTGTCTACTGCCACGAGAAGGTGGGTGAATCTCCCTTTTGCTATCTTGAGCGGGCCCACCATGTCGAGTCCCCACACAGCAAAGGGCCATGTGATGGGGATGGTCTTGAGCACGGTAGCCGGCATGTGTGGCTGATGGGCGTACCTCTGACAGCCATCGCAGGTGCGAACAAGCTCGTCTGCATCGGCGAGAGCAGTGAGCCAGAAGAAGCCATGGCGGAAAGCCTTGGCGACGAGTGCCCGCGATGAAGCGTGGTGGCCACAGGTTCCCGAGTGGATCTCCTCAAGTACTTCTCTGCCTTCCTCCGATGAGACGCACCTCTGAAAAACTCTAGTGGTGCTGCGCTTATAGAGCTCGCCGTTGATGATGGTGTAGGCTCGAGCACGGCGCACGATGTGACGTGCTTCAGTCTGATCCTCGGGGAGCTCCTTCCTCAGGAGGTATGCGAGGAACGGCTGAGTCCAGAGCGGGGTGACAGCCAGGACGCCTTCCTGGGCGGAGTCGGCCATTCCGGAGCCTTGGGGCTCGACCTTGGATGACTCGGTTGCTGACTCCATCTTGACAGAAGCTTGATGTAGTTGTTGAAAGAAAATGCTGGGTGGTACCTTTTCACGAGTGGAACCAATCCTGGCGAGGGAGTCGGCCGCTTCGTTGTCAGCTCGGCGAACGTGATGAAGTTCAAAGCCTTCGAAATGGCCTTCGAGTCGGCACATGGCAGCGCAGTACGCCGCCATGATGGGGTCCTTGGCGTCCCATGTCTTCATCACCTACTGCACCACCAAATCCGAGTCTCTGCGACATAGGAGTCGGCGGATGCCGAGTGAAGTGGCTATGCGCAGGCCATGCAGCAGTGCCTTGTACTCCGCGACATTGTTGGATGCCGTGAAGTGGATCTGCAGCACATAGTTGAGCTTGTCACCTTTGGGGAAGATGAGGACGACTCCAGCCCCCGTGCCCACGAGCAGCTTCGACCTGTTGAAGTACATGACCCAGTGCTCCGAGTGCACTTGGGGCGAGAGGGACTGGGTTTCAATCCATTCGACGATGAAGTCGGCGAGAGCCTGAGACTTGATGGCCTTGCGGGGCTCGTAGTTGATCTCGTGAGGCATGAGCTCGATCTCCCACTTAGCGAGTCGGCCCGTGGCGTCCCTGTTGTTAATGATGTCTGACAAGGGGGCGTAGCTGACCACAGTAATCGAGTGGGCTTGGAAATAGTGAATCAGCTTTCGTGCTGCCATGAACACGCCGTAGACGAGCTTCTGGTAGTGCGGGTAGCGCTGCTTTGACTCAGAGAGGACTTCCTTGATGTAGTAGACGGGGCGCTGTACCTTCTGTGCTCAGCCTTCTTCCGCACGTTCCACCTCCAGGACGACGCTTACCACCTGATTGGTGGCCGAGATGTAGAGCAGCATGGGCTCCCATTCCATCGATGCAACAAGGACTGGAGGTGTGGATAGTAGTCGCTTGAGGTCGTCAAAAGCCTTCTGGGCTTCATCGGTCCACTCGAAGGAGTCGGTAGATAGGCAAGGCCTTCTCACCGAGTCGAGAGATAAACTGACTGAGTGCAGCCACGCACCCGGTCAGCCGTTGGACATCCTTCAGATCCTTCGGTTTGCCCATCTTGAGGATGGCGTCAATATTGTCCGGGTTCGCCTCAATTCCCCGCTCGAAAACGATGAAACCGAGTAGCTTTCCCGAAGGGACTCCGAAAACACACTTCTCTGGGTTGAGCTTCATGTCGAACCGCCTGAGATTGGCGAAGGTTTTAGCCAAATCGTTCAGGAGATCCGAGCTCTTCTTCGTCTTCACCATGATGTCATCGATATAGGCTTGGACGTTCCTGCCAATCTGATCATGCAAGCATTTCTGCATACATTGTTGGTACGTAGCACCAGCGTTTTTCAAACCAAAAGGCATGGTGATATAGCAATAAGCCCCAACAGGGTAATGAAAGAAGTTTTTATTTGATCCGACTCTTTCATCATAATCTGGTGGTAGCCTGAATAGGCATCCAGAAAACATAAACGTTCACAGCCGGCCGTAGAGTCGACTACTTGATCGATACAAGGTAGTGCGAATGGATCCTTGGGGCAAGCCTTGTTCAGGGTTGTGTAGTCAACACACATGCGCCAAGTTTTGTTCTTCTTAAGAACCAGGACTGGATTTGCTAACCAGTCCAGGTGAAGAACTTCTTTGATGAATCCGGCTGCGAGGACTCGGGCGATCTTTTCTCCGATGGCTTTGCACCTGTCTTCGGCAAAGCAGCAAAGGGACTGCCTGACCGGCCTCGCGTCTTTGGTGACATTGAGGGAGTGCTCGGTGAACTTTCTTGAAACTCCCGGCATGTCAGCTGGCTTCCATGCAAAGATGTCCCAGTTCTCACGAAGGAAGTCGACGAGCACGCTTTCCTATTTGGCCTCGAGGTCGGAACCGATCTAGACTGTCTTGGACGAGTCGTTAGGGTGGACCTGGACCTTCTTGGTGTCCTTGGTCGACTGGAAAGCAGACTCGGTTGTCGCCTTCTTGCTCGGTGGAGCCTGCTCGAGGTCAACGGACTTCTTGATGATTTCTAGCTCTTCAGCCGCGATCAGGGACTCGGCGATGTCCGCAATGGTGACGTCGCACTCGTTGGAGCGCTCGAAATCATCGGTGATGGTGATGACCCCCTTTGGACCCGGCATTTTCAGCTTGAGGTAGACGTAGCACGGTCTAGCCATGAACTTGGCGTAGGTAGGACGGCCAAGGATGGCATGGTAGGCGCTCTTGAAGCTGACCACTTCGAAGGTGAGGGTTTCGACTCGGAAGTTGTCCGGCTCGCTGAACACGACCTCCAAAGTGATCTGGCCCAGAGGCTTGGCGCACTTCCCTGGCACAATCCCATGAAAGGTAGTACTGCTGGGACGGAGTTGGGACTCCGAGACCTGCATCCTCTTCAACGTATCGGTATAGATGATGTTGATGCTGCTACCACCATCCATGAGGACCTTGCGAAGCTTGAAGCCGCCGACTTGCGGATCCACCACCAGGGCGTGCTTGCCTGGATGTGGAACACGATCCGAGTGGTCGGAGCGGTCGAAGCCGACTGGCGTCTCCGACCAGTCCAGCCACTGGGGAACCGCTAGGACGGTTGCGTTCATCTCGCGGTATCGGAGCTTCCATTTCCTTTTGGAACCGAGTCCCTCAAAAATCATGAGGACGCCCTTCCACGAAGGATACTGCGGGGCCCCGCCGTCTACAGTAGGGCCATTCTCGTCGTCAGCATCGGAGGCGGGCAGTTTCTCTGCCCGAAGGCACTTTAGAAAGCTGCACTCTCTAGTCGAGTGACCTGCCTTGAACTCAGCGGTGCTATGGAATGAGCAAGGCTTGTCCAAGATCTCCTCAAAGGTCAACCTCGGTGCCTTGCGCTGCTGCCACGGTGGTCCTTCTTGCGGCTGCCATTGCCGCGCTGGTTGTCACGCTCAGCAGCCGTGACCAGATCAGCTTCGCTGACTCCGTCTCCAGCGCCAGCTTTGCGCTTCTGGGTGCGGTTGCCACTGTGCTTCTGGCTCAAGTCGGCAGGGCCCCTGCGCCCCAAGGACTCGGCTTTCGATTTGCCCTTGTCCTCATAGCGCATAGCCCCCTCGCCGGTCACGTACTTGCTGGCCACCTCCATGAGTCGGCCCATGGTCTGAATGTTGGACCTGCCCAACTTATGCTTCAGGAGCTCGTACTTGACCCCCTGAGAGAAGGCCTGGATGGCCTGGATCTCTGAGACGTCCTCAATAGAGTTGCGGAGCCGAGTCCAGCACTGGATGTATTCTCTGACCGACTCCCCCTTTTCCTAAACACAAAGCCAAAGGTCTTGTGCGTTCCCAAGCCGCTTGTACGTGCCTTCGAAGTTCTTGACGAAGTCCTCCTGAAGGTCCTTCCAGTCGTAAATGCTTTCTTTGGGTAGGCTGTTATGCCACGCCCACGCCAAGCCCTCGAGCATCAGGGCAAGGCTGTGGAGGGCGACATGCTCGTTGCCCCCACCGATGTTGCACGCCACGAGGTAATCAGCAAGCCAAATTTCCAGATTGGCAGTGCCGTCATATTTGTCAACACCGTTGGCGATCCGGAACTGGTCTGGGAATGGCTCGGTGCGGATCCGCCTGCTAAAGCACAACGGACTGATGGAGGCCGAGCCGCTCGGCTGATCAACCTCGCCGCCCCAACACTCAGCCCGCACCCGGGCCGCTCGGATTCCCTCGATGTCATCCCACGCATCGCGGGCGTTGTTAGCCCGGCCGCGGAGGGAGCCGGCTCGACGTCGCTCCGCGTGGATCTGGTTGATCTCCTCGTGGGCGTCGGGACGTCGGTTGGTGGAGCGACTCGGCTGCGACGAGCCTATGGTGATAGGGCAACTCGAAGCCGCTGAGGGCTGACTCCGCACGGACCTAGAGGCCAGCCGGTCGCACGACGAAGTGGCCTCATTCTGTTGCTCCACCACCGTCTTCATCAGAGTGATGACTCGGCGGTAATTCTCCGCCGCAGGGCCATCTACCGGTGGCAGAAGCGAGTCCGCTAGCGTAGCGGCCGTGATGAGGTTCCGAGTAGGGGTAGGGTAGACCAGGATGTCGTTCGCATCTCAACCCAGGATAGAGTCATGGACGATGCGCCCCCTCCGAATGGCCGTGAAGTGGGTCGGCGTGGGCGTCGGTGCAACTCGTAAGCCACAGCCTCGTCGTATGCATGCTCTCGTGCCTCGAGAGCCGCTCTCTCTCGGTCGACGCGATCCCGCTCAGCCAGGATGGCTTGCCGAGACGCCTCCATGGCCTTCTCTGCATCCGACTGGCCAACGATGGGCATGCGTAAGAGCTCGTCCACCATCCTGGCCGTCGCGCCTGATGTGCCCGCGGCATCAGTGGTACCGGGCGCGACCATGTATACTTCTGCTGCGGAGGCGCAGCTGTGTGAGCTCTCGTACCCGTCGGATTCAGAATCCAGGACAAGCAGGAGGGACTCAGAGCCGATCACGGCGATGAGCTGGGAAGCAGCCTCGCCGTCGTGTGGGGTTGGTGAAGATCCCAGGGGGTGCCTGCGTGTCGGCTCCGCCGCCGAGCGGGGAACCGGGTCCCGGAGGCGCAATAGGCCGAAATCATCGGCCAAGAAACGTAGGCTCCCGAAGGAGAATGTCGCGCCTACAGGGAACACGGCGGAGGCTGGGCGCCCTACCGTGCCGTCGGACACGAAGCCACCGCCGATGACAGGAGAAGATCCCGCCTGGATCACAGCTCCAGCGTGCGCTCCCCCTGCCTGGCGCGCCAACTGTCGCGCGGATTTCACGGCAATATACATTTTGGTGGATTAGGGGGCGCAAGAGGATGATCAGGACGGGTTCACACGAGAGATTTTTACCAAGGTTCAGGCCCTCTTTGGAAGAGGTAATACCCTACTCCTGCTGGATGTTTTATCTGGTCTCGTATGAGAAATGAATTAGTACATGGACGGACGTGTCTCCCTGTCGTTCTCTCCTTTCTTTCTTCTCTCCCCGCGTGGGAGCCCTAGCCTTGCCTTATATAGGACTGACAAGGCTAGGCTTTACAACTGCCGAGTCGGCCGAGTCATGGTAACGGCACACTGAATATATGCCATAACTCCTGATTAAGTGCGCTGTGGTAACGCTTGTCTTGATAGCGCTCTGACGCTTCAGCCGAGTGGACTTCATGGGACGTTGATTGGCCGAGTGGGCCTCCCGGGGTGGACCTGCATGGGCCACCCTAGGCCTGTTGGACCGACTCCTTGTCTTGGGCCTACCCGGAAGTGATCCTGCCGTCACATATGATCGGTGCATCCACTATCAAGCACTCATTCTCGTACTCCGGAGACATAGCCCTACAAAACAATTTAGTTTCTTTTAGGTACCCATATCTTCTTTGGTCCATAGTTGTTAGTGGTTGGGGCACTGTTAGACGTATAAAATACATTGGGTCTAAGGCTAGTGATGTGGTCTTGGTGTACCCAAATGGTTTTGCAAGGGACTACATCTCTACCCTTGTACCCAACATACTTGGCATACACTTTACCCTTTTGGTCTTAGCTAATCTATAGTTGGCATCAAAGTTAGTATGTATGGATGCATAATATTTACGAGCATAACCATTATAGTGAGTAAGTTCGATATTCTTCCCTCTTCCCAGGACCCACTCGGTCTTGGGATATTGTTCGGGTCTCCACTTGGTTCCATCGAAGTTGTAGCTTGAAATGAAGCCTAACCCTTCTTTCTTCGAGTTCATCGATTGCTTGCTAAGGAGCTCTCTTAGAGATTCACTTCCTTTGCAGCACTTGAAGAAACCAACTTTGAGGAGGGTCTTCATCCTAGCATTCTCATTCATAATGGTTATGGTCTCCATAGATGGAGTGTTAGGAGAACAAGAGACCACAATAGCATCCAAAGATGAAGAATCTGAATGCACATTGCTAGATGATGTAGATGATGGCATGGTGTTGGATGAGGATGCAATACATTTTAAGCAAAGAGGATTGAAACTTTCTTGATTCTCACTAATTTGCTCGACGATAAGAGAATCATTTTCAAACCTAAGTTCATCATGAATCACTTTTAGAGACTCAAGGTCTCGCTTCTTCTTGAGGAACTCAAGACCAAGCTTTTCATGATCCTCAACTAGTGATTCATGAGTCTTAGTAAGATCAAGGTGTTTTGACTTGAGTTTATTCAACTCACGAGTTAATTCCTTGTTTTTTCATCTCATCAACAAGCAAACTTTCTTGATCCTCAAGAATAATTTCTTGCTCCATAAGAGTTTTAGCTAGTTTTCTATAACTAGGCTTTAGGTTCTCTAACTCATCACTCATAAGGTCATCATCACTATCATCATAGGTAGGAGACTTTGAAGTTACCTTGGACCCCTTAGCCATAAGGCATGTGGGAGACTCGTTGTCGCTTGGCATGTCGAAGATTGACCTTGCCTTTGTCGGTGCAGCACAAGCGAGTCCCGCCATTCCAATTTCAGAGTCAGAGGAAAAAGATTCAAAGCTTGAAGAATCGCTAGCATTTGAATTCCACTCCTTGCCGAGGTAGGCTTTAGCCTTGTACTTGTTCTTTTTGTAATGGTTGGGCTTGGAGTGATGCTCCTTCTTGTAAGATTTCTCCTTCTTGTCATCCTTGTCTCCTTTGTGACCTTTTTCTCTTCTCTTCTCTTTCTTGAGGAGCGGGCAATTGGCGATGAAGAGGCCGGGCTCCCCACACTTATAGCAATTTCTCTTCTTGGGGTCTCTTGAGGAAGAGCTTCCCTTTCTCCTCAATTCATACTTCTTAAATCTGCTACCCTTTTGAAACTTGTTGAATCTTTTGACCAAAAGGGTCATGTCCTTCCCAAAAGAGTCCCTGTCATCAGCTTCTTTACTGGATTCTTCTTGTTCTTCATCAGATGAGGAATCTGCTTTTTTAGCCTTCAACGCAAGGCTTCTTCGAGGGCCTGCTCTTGTGGAGTGCGGTTCTTTCTTTTCTTCAATGATCATCTCATGAGCATTGAGTCTTCCAAGAGCTTGAGATGGAGTCAACGACTTGAAGTCAGCCCTTTCTTGAATGAGTGTGCATAGCGTGTCATACTTCTTGTTAAGAGACATGAGGAGCTTCTTGACGATGACAGTGTTGGTGATGTCCGTGGCACCGAGTCCTTGAAGCTCATTTGTGATGGTGATGAGTCTTAAGTAGATGCTTCGAACTGACTCTTGATCTGAACCCTTGAACCGGTTGAATTGACTTCGAAGAACGTCGGTTCTAGAGTCCTTGACTGAATCAGTCCCTTCGTATACTTCTTCAAGTGTATCCTAGATCTTCTTAGCACTTCGGAGCGTGTTGATTCTTCCAAACTCATCATCATTGAGAGCGTCGAAGAGGATATCACAAGTTTGAGCATTTAGTTGCTTGTTCTTCTCGTCGCTTTCAGTCAGCTCAGCTTCATTTAGGACAATGACTCATTGTTCTATCACTCTCCAGATCTCGAAGTCAATGGCTTTAAGATGCATCCTCATCTTGTGCTTCCAACCTGTATAGTTAGTGCCATCGAAGATAGGTTTATGCGAAGAACTTCTATAGTTCCCAGAAGTCGACATACCTTTCTCCCTTGGTTGTTAAACCAAATCAGTAGCAAAAAGGAAGACCTGGCTCTGATACCAATTGAAAGATCGAGGTCTATCAACTAGAGAGGGGTGAATAGGAGATTATCAAATTTTAACCAAATTTGTTGTTTAGCATGTAAGAGTGAAGCAATTAAAGGTGAAGCAACAAATATCAAACCAGATCTAGCTCAAATGAAGAATAAACACTTAAGTAAAGAGCTAGAGAGGAGACTCAAGATTTAACCCAAAGTTCAAGTTGTTGGCAACAACTCTACGTCTTCGTTTGGAGAGGCTTGAGTACTTAGCTCCGAAGTCACACAGACTTCACATTCTTCTCTTTGAGTTAAGTTCACTTAGAAGTTGCTCAATCACTCATGGTGCATCTTGAGGTGATCCCCGAACCTTCACAAACTTATTTGAGGCGAATGCACAGATTGGAGCTCTCAACGACACCTAGCCGGCTAGGAGATGTCAAATCTCCAAGAGTAATGAGTCAAGATTACTAGGCTCGAAGAAGCTCTTGCTTGAATGCTCAATCAAGTCTCTAATCTCTCAAATCCTTCCTCTCTCAAAGTAGATCTCAAAGAGCAAGAGGAAAGGGGAACACACAGTACGAGAGAGAGAACATTTTGCGCAGAGTGTCCTCCTGAGCCCGCAAGGGGTCGGGAGCTATAAATAAACTCAGCTCAGAAAAGAGTCGTTGGAGGAAAAGATTCTTCCTTGGAACAACCAGAACACGAACCCAGAAGCACCGAGTTTCAAAACAACGGTCATATTCTGAGGAACTCAGATGCACAACGAAAGTCTTCAACTCAAAGTCGGTAGTTCCGAAAGGAACACAGTCACACCGGGATTGAAGATTCTACTCCGCAGAGTCACTTCCAGAAGCGATTTCCCGTAGTGCCGACTTTGAAGAACGGTTAAACCGAGATTTGAATTAGTTACACGTTCTTCTCTCACAAGAGGAAATCTCAAAAGAGATTTTCAACGTAGTCTTCTGAGAATTTGACTGAGCACACATGAAGATTCTTCCAATAGCTTAGATATCTTACCCCTCTTACTAGTGCGGCTTGTCCTATAGACTCAAATGATCTATTGATCATGTTAAACACTAGAAAATCACCACTAATCTTCCAGGTCCAAACCTTCCTTTATCATTAATCTTTTTAAGGGTCGACATCTACTGGTTAAACCAATTAACTTGGGGACTATGCACCTGTATACACTCAGTAAACCATTAGTCCCTTAATCATTTGTCATGAATCATCAAAACCCACTAGGGGGCACTAGATGCACTTTCAACCGTACCTCCCCGTCTTATAGGGGAAGATAGCCTGGGCGGTGTGACGTTTCTGCTTCTAGCGCTCGGTTGACCTGGGGTTTCAACGGTCGGCCTCCAGGGGTTAATAGCCATTTGAATACACCCCGAATAAAGAGCGATTGTAATGTGCCTCCAACGGCCGCTAGTCGATTACCGAACAATTCGAGACCAAGGCGTTACAGTTCGAAGGGTTTCGGTGGTTGACCTTCAGGGGTCCACAACCACTTGAATACACCTGAGCGAAAGGCGGCTGAAGTGCGCCTCCAGTAGGCCGCTAGTCGGACACCGACCAACTCGGGGCCGAAGCACTACCATTTGTGTTCAGGTTCTGACATGAACTCCGAGGGTATTTCCCCATAGGGACACTAGCTGGACCTGAGCCACTCGGGAAACTAGGTACCACTTAGGAATTCGGTCGAGATTTATGTTATGCCCCCCGTCGGGTCACTAGCCTGTCTCCATCCGCTGGAAATGACTGGATACCACCTGGACTTACCCGTAATTAGCTCACCTGCCATGATATTCCTGCCTTATGGGTGAATATTACTCGGCTTATTGTTTTTATTCCACAGGAGTTCTATGAGCCCCTCACAATCTCCCTGCAAGCAACAAGAAGGCGTGCTCAGACGGATACCATTCGGGAAAATTTGCCCAAGGGAGAAGACAAAGAGCACTTGGTTTGGGCGAAGGCGCTACTAAGACAAGCAGCAGCCAGATCGTGAAGGACTCGGGGGGCTACTGACGATGACATAGCACCCGGTATTATCAAGGAGGACAAAATCGGCCCTCTGGATATAGGGTGGACCGAGCCGACTGCTCGGAGTCTGACTTCTACACGAGGGCGCATCGTCAACTTGGAGTACAAGACATAAACATGTACCTAATTGATATCTCGGGTTCTAGTTGTAACCGATTAGGAGATCTACTTGTAAACCGATCTGGGCTCATGTAACTCTGCCTCTGCCGCCTATATAAAGTAGGGCAGGGATCCCCCGATCGGTAAGGCGTTATACAGAGGCTATATACACATCCTAGCAACCTAGAGAGCTCCTCTCGAAGTCTTGCTGCATACGGTACATAAGCAATACAATCCACCAAACATAAGACGTAGGGTATTACCTCCTCCCGAGGGCCTGAACCTGTATAAACTCTATGTCCCGTGTGCACCCATCTAGATCTGCTACGCGTACGTTACCCCATGTTCATTATTGCCAGATCAAAACACTGACACACTCACTCTTCATGGACAACCAGGTGTATGCATACAGCCTTCAAACTTGTTGTGTTTGACCTCTTTGTCCTATACTCATGACTGATGGTGACGGCAGGCCTCGTAATGGTCATCTATGCGGCATGCTTGCTTGGGAATTGATGTCCGACCATGAGAGTGTTGTCATCAAAGCCCTGCTATGAGTTGTCCTCCAGTGAGATGGCTAAGCGCCGGACACTCAGTTCATCCATTCTTCAGCAATCACAGTTTGAGACGGACCACTGCCTCTAGCCTGACCATCACCCTCTTTATCTGAATCCAACTCATTCCGCATGCTAGGTATGAGTTCATAGTAGTCAACACAAGTGGACCAAAAAGGGGCCGGCATTTTCGTTGTGACGAACTGATCTTCAACCGCCATAGGATTGCCCTCGTAAGTTGTAGCTCCTCAACTGCACTGCAGCCTTTATCATCAGTCAACATCCACATGTTGTCAACAAACTTAATATACACCATTGGTTGGCCGTACATCACTACTCCAGGAGTGCTTACAAGGCGCATGTACCCAGCCCATGATGCATTACCAGTCACCTTGTGTAGCCCCCAAAAGGGGTCAGATAACCCTTCATCCGGACTCCTACATGTTACTGCCTCAATTACAAGCTTCTTGCGCGTTGTCTCTCGATCGAACTCGCAACATATGCAAATCCTCAAGTCCAACAGGCTAATCTCCTCCAGCCCTTCTTTCCGAGCAAACTCGTATTGGTATTACGACAGATCCAGCCCGGAAGGCTCATCTCATACTACATTGCCACCATACGTACATACACACAAAACTGATTTTTAATAAAACCTTCTCCGTACATTTTTAATTCCACTAACTCCTTTACCTTTTCTAAACACATAATAAATTGGTACATATTATCTGCATCTTTTTAGTGCACCTGTGTAATGTTTTATGCTTTTCTTCATTTTTGGGAATTTGAATATAGTATGGTTATTTTTTATGAGTTTATATTTAACTAAATCTTCATTAATATTTTACACAAGACAGATTATTATTAAAACATAACAAATATTTCATTTTTTTCTTTTTTTACAATTTAAACGTATTTCGTATGTATTTCCTAATGCTTTAAACTATACCTTTAATAATATTTTCAAACTTACGTTTTTCATACATATTATCTGGACATTTTTCACCGCACCTGCATTAGTTTTTTTAACCTTCTCTTTTAGTAGTTTACACAATACATATTATTACTAACACATAATAATATTTCATTATTTTCAATATTATTTGCACAAATAAAAGTTTCATATATTGTATTTCGTTCCTTTTTCCTTTTTTACAACTTAAACATATTTCATATGTATATCGCTGATCCTTTAAACTATACCTTTCATAATATTTTTCGCACATTTTTTCATACATATTATCCGGACATTTTTCACCGCGCATGCGTTAATTTTTTCAACCTTTTATTTTCTATTATTTTAGCATTCTGTTAATCATTTTAAAACCAAGAAACATGGAAATTCCACTAATATTATACTAATTAATATTGAAGCAATCATTAACTAAAGCTGTCTATAAAGTTGAACTAACATGTCTAACATTGTCATTTAGCTAATTTTGGACTAACAAAACAACTAATCATTATTGTGCATGCCAAAAAAAGTTACCTAAACTTAAAGTTTGTCACATGATGTAACTTTATTTAACTATCCGAACTGCTGGTTTCGCCTAAATATACTACATTTCTCCTTCACTTCTCCCTATCTTCTTCTCTTCTACACTCTTCTCTCTTTCTTTCTCTGAACTACAGCAGCAAGAGCACCAACAAGAGGGGGCAAATGGAGTTGAGGCACTTGGGAGAGGAGTAGGGCAGGGGGATTAAAATGCACCCCACATGCAGGCCGGGACAGGCGCACGCTCCTTTTCTGAAAAAGTGAGACAGCGCGCAGCTTTTCTCCACGCCAAGCGGTCTCCGTGTCAAATCACCCCATCTATCACCCTTTGCAGCAGCGACACCTCTGCGCTGTCACGTCATCACATCCAATCGACAGCGAGAGCAACGTGGTGCATGCTACCGGCCTGCCACTACCATGGAAATGCCTTAACAACCGGTTCAAAATAGCTATCCTAGCCGGTTTTGGATCTGGCTATAGAGCAGGCTATTCCCTCTGTCGGTTCAAAATAAAAACCAACTCTGATACTATATTATCTTAGTCGTTTTGCGAGTTGAAACGACTATGAAAATTTGGCAGGCAGAATCAGATTTTTGTCTCCCCTGAACCAGATAATACAGTTAATACATATATCCAATATTCTCATGTCATCCCACAACACATATGCACATTGATATTCACATCATATCACATTTTTATTAGCAAATGAACTCAAGTAGATAAAAATTAAAAAATTAAACAAGTACATCCATCATATTTGAATTAAGTTTATATATGACACATATAAAAAATACAAGTATCTCTCATTGTGGTTATCTTAATTTTGTAGTTTGGTTTTCTGATGTCCCAACAATGAAGCCCGCCATTTCGTACAACTCGCCGTCTTGGCTAGGTCCGACTACAGCAATTCCATCATGGCTCCGTCACGGCAATAGGTAACATACAAGAAGATTAATATAACACAATCATTATCTACTACAACATCAATGAAAAAGTAGTGCAACATTCATGAGGTAACACTTGTAAAAAAATTCACATCACAATAAAAAAGATAGCCTCAGACTATAGCCATTATGAGGTAACACTTGTAAAGCAAGTTCTTATAGAATGAGTTAAGAATTTACACAAATCTTTAACACTTTTTACAAGAACTGTTTCGCTACACATTAGTTATGCGATCATTTTTATCATAGACATACATTCTCCTTACAAGAAAATACCTCTGAATATTATCCATTTCAAATAATCACACATTGGTCGGAGAGGGCTTAGTGGTGCAGGGTTTAGGGTTAATGTTAATACAATTTTAATCATACCCTGAACTTGAACCCTTAACCCTTTCAAATCATGATGCACAATTTAATAGTGGGTTGTTTTCATCATTGGCATAATCAAGGAGGCACCAATTTTGATATATTACTCTCTATTGCACTGTCCGTAGAAACTTATAATCTGTCGTGTCCTTCAATCCACAATGGTGACATCTTTCATGAAAGATTTGATAGTCCAACTCATCATCAAATTTGATCATGAAAGAGGTCAGCACTGCGATATAATGAGACAATATGTTATAAATTTTACAGACAATCCAAACAGAGAATATTGTATTCAAATAGAGAATTCGAAGGTATTGAAATAAAGGCATCATTAGCCTAATCATGTAAAAAACTTAATAAATCCCTTCCAATATTTTCATCTTATGTGAAAATGATCGATCGCTTTCACATGAAATGGACGCATTGGACATGACATACCTAACTAAAATACCTATGTGAACAGAATGGCATCACAATTTTTAACACCTAAGCATTACATATATACCATAGAAAATTCAAAAATCAGTAGGGGAAGGTGGCTATGCCTCACTGTGGGCAGGGATGGTGGTGGCGAGGGCTCGGCCAGGGCAGCGACTCAGGCGAGGGCTCGGGCGACGCTCCTCCTCCTCAGCCATGGGCTCCTCGGCAACGACGGCTGTGGGGCTCCTCCTCCTCGGGCGGGGGCTGTAGAGGGTGGCGGTGGCTCGAGCGCCTGCAGGGGTAACGGCTGCAGGGTTCCTCCTCCTCGGGTGAGGGCTGCAGATGGCTCAGGCGCTGACGGGGCTCCTCCTCCTCGAGCGGGGATGTTGGCGGGGGTGGCTCCTCCTCCTCATCGGCACTGTGGCTCAGGCCTCCTCCTCTTCTCCTCCTTCTCCTCCTGGCGCGGGTGGCGGCAGGTGGGATTTATTTGGGAACGGAAGTCAGTTGGGAGCGGTGTGGGGAATTATCTAGGTAGGGTTTGGATACTTAGCCGGTTCTCTATATGAACAAACTGAGATAATATATCATGTCAGTCGGTTTGTGTTGTGAACCGGTAAGATATTTTATCAGTCGGTTCGAATTGTGAACCGGTTGAGATAATATGTTATCCTAGCCGATTATTTCTTTGCAGCCGGATCTTCTAGTATAACCGGCTCAGGTTGTCGTTATTGTCGTCGGTTTCCATGAAACTAACTGAGAGAATAGGTCCAAGATTATCTTCTTGTAGTAGTGTACTATCGCGGCCTACGGACGCAACGAACGTGCTGTTGCGGCCTGCGGGAACGATAGGGTGGCCTGTCGCGGGGTACAGGGTGGGTCCAGCCTCCTATCACGGTTCGATGGTGCAGTGACAGGCTACACATGATGCTTGTCGGATCTGTTATGGTGTCAGATTTAGCATTGCACCGTTCGCAGGGCAGATTTATGATTGGGCCGGCCGGGGCGGCTAATTGAGCCATTTGCCCTCACGAAACGCTAGTGAATGAAGGGGTGATATACTGGTATAGCCCACGGAATGAAAGGACGTATTTCCGTTTTGTCCAATCAATCAATGCAAATGAGCGGTGCTGGTACCTGGTAGAGATCGCAAAATAAAATAAAAAGAATATGATAAATTTGTTGCACTCTGGGAGCTGGCAGGAGGAGATCAAGGATGATAGATGGGGGCAGCACCGCAGCAGCTAGCATACCTTCGGATCTTAGGGTGGTGGCAGTGGTCCAGGTCCAGGTACATGCATGCTAGCAGGACCAGGGTACCTCCAACAATATTTCAGTGTGGGGATTAATTTGCTTCAATCATTATACCGCCTGATTCAGTGGCGATTTTAGCTCGATGGTCACGCAGGTGTTTGGTTAAGTATTGCACATTCGTAGGCTGGTAGATGTAGTAGCTTCATTGGCTTGCTAGGCTTGTTTGTTGGTTTGCGTGTAAATGCGTAATGTAGAAGCTCGATGGGAGTAGGAATTAACCAGCTAACGACTACACTATGTCTTCTCTCCGAGTATTGGTTTGTATGATCGTATGGAGCCGTCTGAATTGTAGGTGAAGTTCCAGTTTGTGTTTCGTAGTGTGTGTTTTGCACTTAGCAGCAGCCTGCTGCGGCGGAACTTCGACAAAAATACTAGATACTCAATCTAACTAAATATGCTGATGGAACTTAGAAAAAAGAATAGGTTGGTTTAGTATTTTAGCTTGAGTTGCATGGTGAGAATAACTATTTTAAGAAACTAGCTTAGTGCTCCATGCAATTGTATGGAAAACAGTTTTAGTCTTTTTTATTTTTTTAGACTTACGTTGATATGTATTATTATACTATTTGCAAGAACACCATATTATGTCTGGATGTGTCGTCTGTACGTGATGTTAGAATTAAAGTTCGGATCATCGAACTGATGGTTGTGAAAGTACATCTTAGCCCTCTTAGTTGGAAAGAGATTAATGTACGCATCAAGTGTGATCAGGTGTTTTAGTCCCAAAATCAATCATAAAATCAGCGTTATCCTATAAAGTTATAAGGAAACAAAGATTAAGGATAATTTTCTATCTCTTTTAGTGGTTCAAGAAATCACATTAACTTTAAGAAAAAACGTACTATTAAGGGAGACTATATCTGGAAGCTAATGATAGTGTCTTCCTAACACTTAGCTATGAATCAATTTTCAATTCCAAAAAGGCATTTGAAATCTCTTCATACATACTCTTTTTGGGATGTTGGAACATCCTAGTATGATGTCGGAACATCCGAATTTCATTTCTATGTGAAGGGGCAAGGAACTCGGGGCCTCCGAGTTGCCCTTCCTATCAATTCCTCCAGATGTCGGAATATCCGAGATTTTTTGGAACCTTTGAAATCTGTTTCTGAACAATCAAAATACTCATTGCTTTCATATGTCAGAACCTCCGAGCTCCATCTCAAAAGTTTCGATTTCTTTCGGTTTTGCATTAACGGCTAGTTTTTAAGAGGTTGGCTATATACAATCCTAAACCTCTTTGCTCAAAAGAACTATTCATCTGCTCTCCTGAGTTCTACTTCACATTTCCTCAAGTCCAAGTTGTCATCCTTGTGAGGAAATCTTTGATAGAGAGATTAAACCATAGTTGAGCATCAAGTCAGAGTTGGCCTTCAAACCAAATTAATTGTAGTCTATTTATCTTGGGATCGACATCTACTAGACGGCTAGGAGTCGCTTGGGAGCTTCAAAGAGATTATGAAGGGCCCCAAAAAGTTTTTCAGGGTCTCGAACTCGTCTACCGTAAGGTGAAGAGCTGACACAAGAGAATAAAGACTTCACGACGGTAAGCTTCCTCGACATATGTAGAGCCTTGCCAGAGGCTCGAACTTGGGCAACAAATCTCGTGTCTCCCGTGTGATTGTTTCCTTGCACTTCTTAAAATGTGTTTCCTTACTTGTTTTGATCAAAGTATGCTAGATTTTGCTTAGGAACACTCAGTGTTATAGAGATACTTCTATAGAAATCATTTTTGGGATGAAATTTTGTTAAACTCCTATTCACCCCTTCTAGCCACTAGCATAGATCCTTTCACATTGCTTTGTACTATAGAGGGCTAGTCGTTTGTATGTGATATTAGATCAATACGTAGAATTAAAGTTCAGATAGCGAGCTGGTCAGTCGTCATATTGAGCTGGTAGGTGATTTGTACATGATATTAGATCACATTGAATTTAATTTCAGATCACAATCTAGCCGAACGTTTGTATGTGATATTAGATCAGTACGCGAAGTTAAGGTTCAGATCGCCGGTTGTTGATATTAGATAATTGTGCAGACTTAATAGGTTGAAAACTTTTACATGAGGTGTAAAATTATAAATATCTATCGGCGGTGGACCACTATAATTAAGCTATGTCAAATTAATGACTAGATAATGTTAAGGTAGAGTATGAAGATCTATCGATTGAAGTCCATTAATAATAAAGGTCTACAAGATCAACGTCTGGATAATGTTTATGTGTAGTCATAAAAATTTATCAATTATGATCTGTTTAGGTACAATTATGAAGATCTATCGGTCATGACCTGTTTGGGTATTATGATATTTTGTCGGTTGTGATCTGTTCAGGCATTATTATGAAGATCTATCGGTTGTGATCTATTTAGGTACAATTACGATGATCTATCAGTTTTTATCTATTTAGATACAATTATGAAGATCTAACGGTTGTGATCTGTTTGGGTTTAGTTATTATGATCTATCGATCGTGATTTGCTTAGGCACGATAATAAATATCTATCGATTGTGATCTGTTTAGGTACATTTATGATGATCTATCAGCTGCCATCTATTTAGGTATAGTAACAAAGATGTATCTGTTGTAATCTACTAATAAAAAAAGGTTTGCAAGATTAATGACCAGATGATTTTTTGTGAGATTTTCTAGCATGCCTCTTTCTTTTCTGGTTAACTCGTTATGCACTTTTAATATAATGTCAAGGTACAGTTATAAAGATTTATCGATTGAGGTCCATTAATAGTAAAGGTCTAATAGGTAAACGTCGGGATGATGTTTAGGTGTAGTTATGGAATTTTTTTGGTTATGATTGGTTTAGGTACAGTTATGAAGATCTGTCTATTTAGATCTGTTTAGGTATAATTATAATGTTCTATCAGCTGTGATCTGTTTAGTTTTAGTAAATTTATCAGTTGTGATCTATTTGAGTTCAGTTAAGATGATCTATCGATTGTAATCTGTTTAGGTACGGTTATGAAGATCTATCGGGTGTGATCTGTTTTGATACATTTATGATGATACTATCGACTGTGATCTATTTAGGTATAGCTATGAAGATCTATTTCTTGTGATCTACTAATAGAAGAGGTTCCACCAAATTAATGTAAAAATGGTTTCTTGCATGCCTCTTTTTTCGGTTAACCTGTCATGTACTTCTAATATAATCTTAAGGTACAGTTATGAAGATTTATCCACTTAGATCCATTAATAGTAAAGGTCAACCAGGTCAACATATTGGATGATGTCTAGGAGCAGTTATGAAAATTTATCTGTTGTGACCTGTTTGCGCACAGTTATGATGTTCTGTCGGCTGTGATCTGGTCGAGTACGGTTATGAAGATCTACTAGTTGTGATCTATCTAGGTACAACTATGATGGTCTATCAGCTCTGATTTGTTTAGTTACAATTATGAAGATTTATCAGTTGTGATATGTTCAGTTATGATGATCTATCGGCTGTGATTTGTGTAGGTACGGTTATGAAGATCTATCGATTGTGATATGTTGTGAGAATCATAGTTTTTAGGTCTAGTAAGAAGAAACGTGGGATGGGGGTGGACTCAACTTGCGTTGCTGAGTTGATCGATTTATGTCGAGTCATGTTGCTCACTAGTATTAGATTAGTCAGGTAATGTATTGCGCATACATCTCATACATTTTATACATGTCAATTATCACAATTATTTGATACACGCACATGTATACATTGAAATTGGAATTTTATTCAATTGGAGGATATAATTATTAATGTACAATATTTGATTACAAGACACAAAAGATGAAATAATAATGAATATTACAATTGTCTGAGTACAAGAATAATAAAGAAGAGAAGAAAAGAAATAAAAATTACATTGGATGAAATTATACCTACACAAATATCTAAACCTAATCTTCAAATGTCGAGAACATAGAAGAACACTGAGTGTGGGGGAGGCAACCTTCAAAAATATTTGCAGTATTCGAGGTCGTCAAGTATATATACTTGAGATCGTTAGGATCACGCATATTGCTATAAAAGGCAACGAGTGTTGAAAATGTCTTTCTGAAATAAAGGCGGTTTCACCGGCACATTTTCGTCTAAACCCATAAGGTCAGTTGTGAGGAAAAAAGAATACCCGAAGTGGAACTTAGATAATGTTATTTTCAAAAATAAGTTCAATAAAATGTTTTGTTTTTAAAAGTGTCCAAGGGTCACGTAGCTAAGACACTAATCTAATATATTAATATATGTGTGTGTAGAAGAGAGGTAGATTAATAAAATATTTTATTTTACCTATACTACTATGCCTCTAGTAAGGTTCTTTTTGTTTTTGAAAATATTCTATTTAAAACCAAAAATGTGAGAAGATAAAGCATCATCCATCGAGTAATATATCCAACAGTCAACTAGAATTGACCAGAGTCAAAACTTAGCTTGGAAGCTAACCAAAGCCAACTATAGCAGCCACATAGCAGGGCAAGAGGAGCTAGCAAAAAAACTACCACCAAAGAGACCAAGAAAGCTCTGTAGATATAGAGATAAGGTAGCCGAGTAAAGTAGTAGTAACAGCCATCACTACCTTCACCATTCCTTCCCCAGATCTGTTCTCAGGAGCCATAGATATCAAATAGATGATCAGGGAACAGCAAGGAGTAGTGAAGAAGGAGATAAAAGAACCATGAGCAACAAGGTGGAGGAGAATCAGGGAAGAAGACCACCAGCAAGTCAAAGAGCAAGGCCCGGGACCTAGGAGGCCAAACCTTGCCCCTGTCCAGATTAAAGACATGGTATAGTTTCCATCCAAGATCATCAAATAGCATAAGAGTGCTATAATGGATATGACCCTTAGAGTAATTGTTCGTCATAGGGTTTTTAGGCAGCAAGTTCATCACATCTGTTCTTATGAGTCTTCAAAGTATATATACAAACCATATATATATATATATAAACATATACAAATTGCTTCAGATGCTTAGCATCGTCACTAGCTAGCCGAGAATCGATTATAGAATCTGTTTTTATCAAATTCTAAATGCTCAACAGAAATCTGAAGTCTTCAGATAATCATATCATTAGCTAGCAAAGATCAAGTTTAGTACCTATTCTTGTCAGTTTTAAATATTAAGATATAAATCTGAAGGTTCCAAATAAAGCATCCACATGGAATAAGCTAAATCAAAGTAATATCAGTTCCTATTTAGCCCATTGGCTTATTTACCATAGCAAAAAGGTGCTTAAGGCCTGCTAGATTCAATCACAAATGCATCAGAAAAATAGCACCGAGAGATCAAGTCGTGCTTGGCCAAGCAATCATAGACATGAGCAAATACTAGCTCATACCATCCAACCATTAAACCACATATGATGGTATAAACCTAACCGAGTCAATAGCAGAGAAGGTAAAGAAGTGGCCCCACAAGCCACTGGCAAACACCACAGATTCATCACCATAGCCGAGGATCGTTACATAGCCGCTAGCAAGATACCCAAGGAGTTACAGAACTAGGAAGTAAAGGAGGTGAGTAGAGGAGCTTACCTAGATGTGAGCCACCACCGCGGCAGTTAGGGTGGCGGCCAACTCCATCTCATTCCAGCGGCAATGGTAGCGAGGAAGAGTTCACATGAAGTAGCCAGTGGCGAAAAGTGTAGCCGAGCGAAGTAGTCAGTGAAGGAGGCCAAAAGCACCAGGCACCACGCCACGCCGTTGACGGTAGGAAGGTCCGGCGGAGCACCGGCGGTGTCGAGGCTGTGACACGGAACCGCAAGCTGGTCCCAGGTTGCACGATGAGGGGTGGAAGCCAAAGAAGTCGCCAGCGCGACTAGCGGCCGGTAACACACCATAACCAACGAGCCAAGCTGAAGATCTATCAATTATGATCTGTTTAGGTATAGTTATGAAGACCGATCGACCATGATCCTTTTAGGTATAATTATGAAAATCTATCAGTATAATCTATCTAAGCACAGTTATGAAGATCTATCAACTATGGTTCACTAGTAATAAGAGGTCCACTAAATCAATGGCTAGATGGTTTCGTTTCAAAAGAAAAATTAACGCATCTTTTTTTTTCTTTCTCTTTTCTACTATTGCATTTCTAGTATAATGTATAGATTCCCACAAAGGGGAAGCGAGCTGATGCACACTAGCTTACCTTTCCACTGATAGCTTGACACGTTTGATTCTACTTTAGGAACTGAGATACACCTAGATATCCTAGCAACGTGCAGCAGCTGATTGATAAAAAAAAACTTTAATCAGCCATGTGAAATAGACCGTAAAGTACTTTGAGCATTTGAATACAGTAGAAGGTTATAAATGCAGTCCATCAGTATGTTAGTCACGTAACACATGCATTGGCTGAAGAAAAGAAAAAGGAAGAAAAGCATCGGGTCATGTAGTACTGCACGGGCGGTTAAATCGCTAATGTAATGGCACGCCCGCGAATGGAAGGTTATCATACCAAGTTTGTGCGATAATGAGGGCCACATGCATCGGGGGATAAATCACGCGGGTAAAGATAGCTTTTCGAGACATTGAAAAGATTAACATAAACCCTTTCTTTAGAGAAGCACGCTGCCGTGACAGCACATTATTCGGCCTTGCTGAAACTCATCAGATAGATAGAGGTATATACATCTTATCTGCGACAATGGTGAAGGACATTTTTACTTCGAGCAAAAATTTCATTTTTACTTTCCTATGTATTAAAGTTGTTTGAATAACCTTTAATACATACATTGGTTCATTTTTACTTTCCTATGTATTGTAGTTGTTTAAATAACCCTTTAATATATACTTCTTCCGTTCTAGAATGTAAGGCATATTTTGTTTGGTTAAGATAAGACTTTGACTAACAATTACTCTATTAATATGTGGTTTATGTAATACAAAGTCACAATCATAAGTGAGTACTTTTGAATACGAATCTAATGACATCAATTTTATGTCACATATACCACATACTAATGGAGTAATTTTTGGTCAAACCCTTGTCTTAATCAAATAAAATACGCTTTACATTTTGGGACGGAGGGAGTATATATATATATATATATATATATATATATATATATATATATATATATATATATATATATATATATATAGGTTCATTTTACTTCTCTCAAATTTCAATACTGTTTATAACCTCCTAGCCCGGTATTCAATGGTGGTTTTTCCTACATGTTCTCCACATCAACCGATTTTACACGTGTTCCCCAGGTGGCCGTGAATCCTGACGCTGGGCCTCACCCCTTCCGCGCTGCCTCCTTTGCCCTCCCCTACAGCCACGCACTAGTGCACCGATGCCACCATGCCCGTCATGCTCGACCTTTGCACCGGGCTGCCTCATCTCAACCCCACGCACCGAAGTCAAGCGCGTCGTCGATTGGAGCTCCGGCAAGCCCTATTGGCGAAATCAGTGGCACCTTCCCTAACTCCAACCATGCTCTGCCACCTCTTTTCTCGGTGTAAGTTGAGCCTCTGCCCGGTTCCTTCCATCTACATCATCTTCTCCTCTCCCTTGACGTCCATGTGTGATCGATTTCGTGATCCCACGACTGTAGCACCGTGCCCCGGGAGACCAGTGCCACCACCGTCTGTCCTAGCCGCCGTTGGCATTGGTACACCGCCAGACCCTCGCTCACGCATGATGTGCACATCCTGAGCTCATTGTGCTCAACAAATTGGATAGGGCCAACCACCCGACCTATTTTGTCGCGCTGCAGGGTTCTTCCCTAACTCTGGAGAGAACAGAGGGAGCTGGGGATGAACATAGGAAAAAATAGATACAGGAGCTGGACAAAGAAGAGGCAGTCCACACTAGCAATATTTTTATTTCCAATCCAACATGGCTAAAAACCACTAAACCACTGCCCGTGTCAGCTAAATATGGGTGTAAAACCGGGGGTTAAGTAAATGGTATTGAAATTTCAGGGGAGTAAAGTGAACCAAAAATAGATCGAGAGGTTAACTGAACAACTACAGCACTTGGAG
Source organism: Stipa capillata (assembly GCA_019208055.1). Classification (NCBI taxonomy): domain Eukaryota; kingdom Viridiplantae; phylum Streptophyta; class Magnoliopsida; order Poales; family Poaceae; genus Stipa; species Stipa capillata. The sequence goes on from JAGXJF010003424.1 coordinate 29,266, forward strand.
GGAGTAAAACGAACTTTTCCTTTAGTTTAAAATCAAACGGGTATAACTATTTGCACACACAAAATTAGCACAAGAGAATTGCAGGAGCAAGTTGATGAAATATGTGGATAATGGAGACGCCGTATACTCTACTATGATAAAGACCATGGGTTTCTCAGCACCACAGCGCTCAGCCTCCTCTCTTTTCTAATCTAGCCTACGTGGCCTTCTCCTGATCGCACAAGCCTTTGGGCCTCGTGTGGACTTCTGCAAGTCCGCGAAAGCCTCACAAGGACCCTAAAAATCTCATTTTCAGGGCCCTATGGGCCCATTCTTTCTCTGTCCTCGTGACTAAGGCTTCCTGTTGGGCACCTTCTCCATCCGGTTGCCTCTCTACTGCCCCCCTTGCTCACTACCACCCCTTCTCTGCTGCTTGGCTAGGTCGAAGAAGACACAGCATGCCAACGACAAAGCTGCTGCAAATGGACACACCTCACACCGTACGCCTCGCATTTGCAAGACAAGCAACAGGTCATAAAGCCGAGAAATGGGTAGCAGCTTCATCAATTTAAATACTAGGTGAAAAATTGAGAGGCAAGAAGTCCATGGTAGCACCGAAGAAAGGAGGTCCTACCAGTTGCAAGAAAGTCAACGCAATATGGCAAATAGATGAAAAAGAAGAGAAAATATCATTGCCAATCTGACCAACAGTTGTGCAAATACCATTCAGGTCAATAACTTTCACTGAATGTTATGAACAACACAAACACAAAACATAGGCCTGAGGACCACTATCATCTGCATATAGTAGTTTCACATCATACGAAACTAAAACTACTTGGTTGAAGTGGAACAGTTCTAAATGCTACCAAAATTCGTTGTATAGTTTAGATACACGGAGACTTACGATAGCAAGAGGAGGAGCATCCTACCTGACAATACTGATTGCTATCAACTTCCACGCCATCTCCCCAGCCAACACCTCACCGGATGGGGATAAATCAATGTTGCTACTACACCCATCCGACTGCCTACCTATCTCTGCTCCATCTCCTTAGCCAACACCTTACCGGAGCCTACACCATCCCCACCCCGGCACCATGGCCTCTACAAATGTTCTCCCCCACCAAGGTGACGGTCGCCGCCACCACGCTGGAGGGGTTAGGCCGCCATAGTTCTGCTGCACCTGTTGTGCATGCTTTCGAACGGAGAGGGCATAAATCACCACCACCACTACATCCGTCCCTCTTCTTGGTGACCTTCTCTCCATCTCCCATATTGAGCTCGCCACGAAGGTCGATGCGGCGTCAGGGGCGCCCTCCATGTCTGTGCTCGAGATTGAGCGATGGTGCAAGATTAAGGTCATCCCCTGTCTCTAGGTTTTGCTTTGGCGACCAAAGAGGGCTCTGTGAGGAGGCCAAGGGAGGCAGTGGCGGTGGGTAAATCCCGGAGTCGCTAAAGGAAGGAAGGGTGGCGGTGAATTTTTAGGAGCGATGAAGAGCAGCGACTCTCAGAGCCGTTAAAGGAGGGAAGGACGGTTTTGCCTGCTTTGCGGGAATTGAGCCGCGAGGCGATGGCGATTTTTTGGGGACGAGGTGCGAATTGAGGTATGGAGGGTATGAATTGAGAGAGGGAGGGCGGCGGCTAGGGTTGGCCGAATAGGCCAGTTAAAATGGCTGGGTGCACAACATTTCTGATATAGGAAGTTGGGCCAAATTGGCGGTTAAGATTTTGATATAAAAGGATTTAGATCTTTTTACTTGCATAAATTTTCCACGAACACTCCAAATCTGAATTCAGGAAATTTTTATACATCTCCTTTTAGATAACCTCTTTTGAATAAATTATGAATATGTTTAGTAATACAAAGTTTGTTTGATATTTTAAATCTCAGAGAAAATAGCTAAGTAGAAATATATCACATAAAATTTTGAATAAAATTTTGCAATAGGGGTCAATAAATTGGGGAGGGTTTTCATGTCCATTTACTCTATACAGTTGGAGTATATTAAAATTGTAATTAGTGCGTACGATTTTATACGTACATGTTGATTCATATTAAGCATTTTCTCTGCAATTATTGTTCAGAATAATTGCCACTTGTTTACTACTGACGAGATGGAAGCTTGTGGTCAATTAATCATTTGTTAAAATGTGAACGAACATATCATAGTCAGTTCGTCGTATACGGTTGGAATATGTGATGTTATAAATTGTACGTAGCTACCGAAAAAAGCTAACATTACCTCCTAAATTAGCTAAACTACTCCGTCGGTACGGAGAACTGTATGTTACTTGAAATCTGATATATATATATGGCACATGAAGCAATAAAAATCTATGACACAACCAAATCGTATAAAATTTATACACATAAATTTTTAAGGATCCACAATTTGGAAGAAAAATTAACTAACCATTGCATCTCTTGGCAACCTCTCAGAAAAAAATCAATATATCAAATTGTAGCACATTGTTGGAGTTTACTAGAAACTTGATTGATGTATATGATCATTTACATATGCCTATATTCACATTGAGAATTCTTATTATAATTATTATATATAAAAATCGTTACTTAACTACGCATTAAAATTACGACAACGAGACGGGAGCTTTCGTGACCATGTGGGTGTGCCACCGCACGACTGCTCGTAGTCTGTCGTATATATATCCTAAAAAATACGAGCAACAAACCCAAGCAAGTAGCAACAATGATCACCATAACTGACGCGGAGCATCCTATGGATAGCACGTCATCAAGCTATTCAACTTCAAGTGACACGTATATGGATCCATATGTTATCAAGACATAGCATGAAAAAGTGAATTTTTTTCTTTACACGTGCCCATCTAATCCTACCTTGAATGGTATGCTACCTAATGCGTTGACTCTATACTTGCCAAGGTACGAAGGACCGACCAAGGTGGAAGGCAAAGGAACCAAGAGACAGATTCAGAGCACCAAGCCCAAGGTGCGCCAAGTACCAAGCCCAGCCACGCCCGGACTGTTGCCTCGGACCCTCCGGACGTGCACTGAAAATGAAGGCCCGGACTGTACGGTTGTGGCCCGGACCCTCCGCCCGGACACTCTGGATGAGGGTCCGGATCTTCTCTTGAAGTCCCGGAGGTCAGCCCGGACCCTTCGGGTACCCGGACTGTCTAGCATCAATCCGGACTGTCCGGATCTGCCCAGACTGTCCGGCCCCAATCTGGACTGTCCGGATCTGCCTGCGCGCAATTAAACGGGCCACGGCCCATGTATCTCTTAAGTGGAGGTTGAGATTATAAATACCATACCCCCCACTAATTAGGTTCTTTAGACTTGTTGTTTAGACTAAAGTTGGGCTTAGCTCCTAATCTAGGTTTCATCCCTCTAGATTAGGGTTTCCACCTTATGCCTTACTTTCTCTTGTGGATTGTAAGGATCGATGTGTGCCTCCGAGTGGTAATCGTGGCATTCAATCAAGAGGATTGTTGACTTGGTTTTCTAGTTTCTAAAGGCTTTCTCATTGGAGCTTGTTGTTGAGGTGGGTTTTCATTTAGGTTTTCCTAGTTATCAATTCAATTCGTGAAGATCAGAAGCCACCGTATCAATAACGCTTCCATAGTTTCAGTAGCACGCCGCCATGACAGCCAATTATTTGGCGTTACTGAAATTCCCCGCATAGATAAGAGTATATGTCTTATCTGCGACTGTGAGCAGTACAATTCTAGTTTAAAATCAGACGTAGCATTATATGAACACACAAAAAGTAGCACAAGAGATTAATTTGCAAGAGCAAGTTGTTGAAATCTATCGACAATACTCATGAAAAGGTCACATGCTCAAGTCCTGAAAATTAATAGAGCAACTTAGCCAAGCAACAATGATCACCATAATAAAATATGTAGTAGTTTCAGTAGGACAACCGGATGTTTAAAAACACCGATGATAATTCTCATAAACATCGACTGTGTCCTGTCGCACTTACAACAAAATTAACAATCTGTATTTTTTTTTGAATTGCAAACTTTCAATGATGCACAGCTAAAACTTTCTTTCAACTGATTTAGAGTTGAGCAAGATGTTTTGCCAGATGGTCCGGGTCCGTGACCGGAGCCGGCTCGAGCAGTAAACAAGTTCCCAAGAAATCGTAATCTCGGACAACTAAATTAAGAAGAAAACACAAAAAGATTCGAGAAGGGGTCGAACACAAGCGCACGGGAGTACGTGACGCGAGCATGGAATTTGGAAGTCCCACGACGACACGTCTACATGTTAAGACATGCAGGCCTCAGCAGTCAACCCTGTGGGAAATCGTCCGGGTTGTTCCAGCGGATTTCTCCCGTGTGATGTCCCGTTTGTCTGCACGTACATGCAGAGAGATGCGGATCTTCTGGCCATGGAACGGAAGGTGCTAGGTCGTCTTTCACCGCTCATGGGCAATCACACGAGGATGGAAGAGAACCTACGATGAGTTCAGTTTATAGACTACGCACGCTCAGTTTCTCAGGAGATGGAACGTAATTTCGAAATTTTCTGTGCAAACCTGACACACAATGGTCCGTGAGTCCGTGTGCATGTTCGGTCCGCAGGCAGAGGATCCGTGTGGCGAGTTGCCTGGTCTGGCCCGGCCCCCGCAGGGAGACTAGTCGAGTTTCCCGGGACTTTTTTTTATAAATATTAATTTTAAAATTAAAAATTTGAGATCTATATATCTGATTGCATCAATTTCAAAAGTAACATCCCGTCGGTCGACTGTTGGACGACATCAGGGTTATCGTTCAACCGCCGGACGATATGCCCTTATCGTTCCACCGTCGACGGATTTACCGCATGGACAGGACCGACTTACCACATGGACAGGAGCTTATCGGCCCCGTGGAACGATAGGGCAAACGCCGGTACCCGTGGCGTTTGACATACTCGGCCAAACGCTCCCTTCGTGGGCACAACAGAAGCGTCACCAAAACAGGACGAACGCCAGCTGATCTGGCATTTGTCTATACAGGCCAAACGCCAGTGATTATGGCGTTTCATTTAGTCGGACAAACGCCAGGGCTTATGGCGTTTCATTTACTCGGCTAGCGGTCAGAACAGAAGCGTGTTTACGCAACGCTCTGTTCTGCGGAAACAGCGGACGTCTGCCTTTTCATGCTAAACGCCATTAACTTTGGCGTTTGTGTCAATGGTAACGCAGGTCGGAATGTAACAGCTTATCGTCCCTGCTGGCGGCGCTCAGTCGGTCGACCGTTGGCCGACAACGGCGTTATTAGTCGACGGTTGGCTGACAATGGCGTTGTTAGTCGACTGTTGGCCGACTACTCCCGTTTCGGTCTGCGGTTAGCTGACAAGCGCGTTGTCGGCTAACGGTTGGCCGATAGGATCATAATTTTGTAAATTTTGAGTCTAGACGTCCAGATTTGGAATTTCTGATTTTAAAAATAATATTTATAAAAAAAAATCCAGTTTCCCGGGTTTTATATGATGGCATGACGGATATGATTAGCTGATTAGCCTCTATGTGCTCTCCAGTTGGAGGTGTGTGTTAGACGCGAACTCCGTCTGACCTCGCTGTCATGGTAGTGTACCATCGACCAATACAGGGGTTGGAGGCTAAACCCAGGACGCGGCTCACGAGCGCTCAGAGACGACACCAACAAATGGCTCGACAACAACGTCGTGTTAGCTTCCGGTTCAAGCTCGTGGCGGTAGCATGGATGATCATCACGCCGCCGATGATGCATGCCTGCCGCTGCCGCTGCGTGCGTGCGCGCGTGCGCGCGAGCTAGTAGTGGTTTGATCGTTAATGTGCTCCCGGTTGTTCGCGTAATCCGGTCTCGATCGGACGGCGACCGGCGAGCTTCCTCGGGCACTTTCTTGGCGTGACCAACGGTTAACCGTCGACGGCGTAGGGGCGTGGCTGCTGGCACGCGCGCCCGGCCGCGGCGGATCAGATGAGATGGCTGTTTCCTGCTGCTGGAGCTGTCGATCGAGACTTATCCATCTGCTCGTTTCCTTTTTTTATTCTTTTCCTTTTTTGCGTGGTTAAGTGATAGAACTGTTTGGCCGGAATTTTTCCACTTTACTGCATCGCCAAGCTATTAAAGATTCTCATGTTCTTTGGTTCTTAGCTGGTGTTTTTCTGTCGAGAACATTCTTTTCTTTCTTTCTTTCTTTCTTTCTTTCTTTCTTAACACTGCCGAAAGCACGCTTCCGGTGAGGACCTCACCGTCCGAACAGCGTGAGCAGTCGAAGATATACTAATTTAACAAGTACTAGAACTAATTAAGCGAATCATCTGTGAGATGTGAAAGGCATGGTATCAAGATGGGGAATGTGAAAAGCGTTCATACGAAACGCAAATACAGAAGTGGCCCCTCGAGACCTACGTCTGAAACGTATAATTTCGCAGAGTCGCAGGATAATCTGATTCCTAGCGTTCACGTACGTATTCCAAACGTGGCCTGTATTGACCTACTGACCGCGGCTGCAAATGCGGAGTGATCGCCGCAGGAAGTACGGCATAGCACTACAGCAGCATTGCGGCCACCCTACAGTACTAATCCGCGTGTATACCGTATCGTACGTACCCAGCGAGCACGTCCAATACATGCTCCGACGCGTGAGCGTGAGCCGGCCGCCAGCCAGCCAATCCAGAAACCAACAAGCCCAAACACATGGCATGGCGGGCGACGCAGCATCCGCAGATCACTAGGCACAGCTAGGCACGCACAGAGACGCGATGCCGTCACGGACGCGCCCACTGTTCGTGTCATCGAGCCAGTGCCGATGCCGATGCCGGCCACCGTACTACACTACTCATCCACCTACATAAAACACCCCCCGGCGCGCGCATTCCCACCCCTTCTCTCCCAAAATTTCCCAACCCCGACCCCGAAGAACCGAGCCCACGAGGAAAGCATAGCAAAAGCAGCTCTGGCTAGCTAGCTGCTCCCCGCGGCGCTCTCCAATGCCTCGTCGGTAGACGCGGCCCGAGCTGTCCTGTCCCGTCCGTCCGTCCGTCGCAATGGCCGTCGTCGCACCCCGCGCAACCGCGGCGGCGGCGGCGGCGCTGGTGGCGGTCGTCGTCGCTTCGCTCGCCTGCCTCGCCGTCGCGGAGCCGCCGGCGAGCGAGCGGTCGGCGCTGCTGGCGTTCCTCACGGCCACGCCGCACGAGCGCCGGCTCGGATGGAACGCCTCCACGCCGGCCTGCGGGTGGGTCGGGGTCACGTGCGACGCCGCAAACTCCACCGTCGTGCAGCTGCGCCTCCCGGGGGTCGGGCTCGTCGGCGCCATCCCGCCGGCGACGATTGGCCGTCTCCCCAATCTCCAGGTGCTCTCGCTCCGCTCTAATCGCATCGTCGGGAGCATCCCCGACGACCTGCTCCAGCTCTCCGGCCTCCGCTCCATCTTCCTGCAGAACAACCTGCTCTCCGGCGCCATCCCGGCGGGGGTCAGCAAGCTCGCCGCCCTCGAGAGGCTGGTCCTCTCCAGCAACAACCTGTCGGGCCCCATCCCCTTCGCGCTCAGCAACCTCACCGCGCTGCGCGCGCTGCGGCTGGACGGCAACCACCTCTCTGGCAAAATCCCGAGCATCAGCATCCCGGGGCTCAACACCTTCAACGTCTCCGACAACAACCTCAACGGCTCCATCCCGCAGACCCTCGCGCGCTTTCCGGCGGACTCCTTCGCCGGAAACCTCCAGCTCTGCGGCAAGCCGCTGCCGCCCTGCAGCCCATTCTTCCCGGCCCCGTCGCCGGCGCCCGGGATGAGCCCGGGCGACGTTCCCGGGCCCTCTACCAAGAAGCGGAAGCTCTCCGGCGCGGCACTCGCCGGCATCGTCGTGGGCGCCGTGGTGGTGGCGCTCCTCCTCCTCGCCGCCATCGTGCTCTGCGCGGTGTCCCGGCGGCGGAGAGCCACCCGCGAGGGACCAAAGGGCACAGCCGCGGCGGTGGGGCAAGCAAGAGGCGTGGCCCCGCCGTCGTCCGGCGAGGGCACCGGCGGCATTACGTCCTCGTCGAAGGATGACATGGGAGGCGGCACGTCCGGGTCGGTGGCCGCCGCGGCGGTGGCCGCCAGCGCCGGCACGGGGGAGCCGAGCCGGCTGGTGTTCCTGGGGAAGGGCGCCGGGTACAGCTTCGACCTGGAGGACCTGCTGCGCGCGTCGGCAGAGGTGCTCGGAAAGGGAAGCGTGGGGACGTCGTACAAGGCGGTGCTGGAGGAGGGGACGACGGTGGTGGTGAAGCGGCTCAAAGACGTGGCGATGGCGCGGCGCGAGTTCGACGCGCACATGGACGCGCTCGGCAGGGTGGAGCACCGCAACCTCCTCCCAGTCCGCGCTTACTACTTCTCCAAGGACGAGAAGCTCCTCGTCTACGACTACCTCCCCAACGGCAGCCTCTCCGCCATGCTCCACGGTCAGTACCGTACCTACCACCACCAACCCCGGCGCATCGCATTGCATTGCATTGCATCATTCGATCTCACTATCACGCCGTCGTCGTCGTCGGAGATATCGGTCGTAGTCGCAGCGTTACTGCATCGCTTGCAACTTGCTATGCTTAGTTAGGAACTTCGGATTTTGCCTGCGGGCGACATGTGCGTAGGCGAAGACTTGGAATTTCCGAGTCTTCTCGGATAGGCATTGTGTGCAACCATCGGAATTTCCGGAAATTGCCCGCGTTAAATTCAGGCCGGCGTTGCGCGAGAAATTCATCAAGAAGCGATCTTTACGCTTCCGATGATGACACAGCGACACCGGTGCGGTGTGCATGAGTGCATCGCATCGACCGCGCGCGTGAAGGCCCAAATTGTCCGGCGTTGATGGCTGATCACAAGCACGTAGGTAGATCCGTAGCGAGTTACTCCGAAAATTCCCTCTCCCCTTTTCCTTTCCCTTTCCCGTCGCGGAAAAGAGAAGAATTCAATGGGCTCTCGCAGCGTGACGGCATGTCAGCACGCGGTGTGGACGCGCCGGCGGTGGTTCTTTTGCGCGCTTTTCCCCTGCTCTCTCTCTTTTCTGCGCTGTTCTTTTTTCTCCTTGTTCTTTTAAGCCTTTCCTCTTTGCTCCTCGCTTTTCTTTGATGCCGGGAGTGCGGTCGGAGTGGTGGTACCTGCGTGCGTGGGAGCAATGACTGCGAGGTTTAGTCTGTAAAGCGATATATGGTCCCCACTGCCACGCTCACGCAGTATTGTTAGATGTATTGATTTTTATTTTCTCCGAGCTAGTCTGGAACGATCCAGAAATGCAGATGCTATTTGCTACGGGGACTCTGGTGCAATGGCCAAGTAGGGAGGGAAGTATGAGACGCTTGTGGCGTTTCTGTGCTTTTCGCGCCATATCTGTCGGTATCATTACATGTGCCGTACATTTTTATATGAGTACGAACTTGGGAAATATACTCCTTTGGGTCCCCCTAGTGCTGGGGCCCCACTTACTCTGGGGACCAATTTGGAAAGGGGAAATGTATAGTTTCATAGTGTGTACCCGTGTGCACTAATGGGCGTAAAGGTGTGCAATTGCTTCCCATGAAATTGAGTTCTAGTGTACTGCCTGGCCTAGTGTAAAATCCTGCCATGTGCCAAGTCCCAAGTGTGCCCCCAACAAACCCAAAAGTCAATACCATCGATGATAGCACAAGGAAGCTATGTACGCATAGCACATCGTGTTATATCGATACACTCGTATCTTTTTTTTTGAAAGGGATACACTCGTATCTGGTAATCTCTGGCTGGCATGCAGGATCAAGATAGAAATAATGTGGTGTGAGTTGTCATGAGGGGCCTGGCGTGCTCGGCTGCGTGCCGGAAGAGAATCCGGTACGACCGCTCGTCTCACGAGGGGCGCGGAGAGGGCCCACCTAGCAGCCACCCCATGCGGCCGGGTCGCATGTACGACCCGACCCGGTGGTATAGGATTATTTTGGCTGCGTGCCGGTGAGCGGTGAACCAGTTGACCATGGTCGACGAGACAGCTATTCTGTTTGCAATTCCGCAAAAGGGCTCTTGCCCAGCTGCGCATGCAACTTTGGCTAGCCGAATAGTATGGCCACGCGAACAAGACGGCATCTTTAATTGCTTGCGTTCAAAGCCTCGACTCCCTGGAGAAGGATTAATGATGAGAGGTGAATGAACAGTGAGGTGGTTGCCGGTTATCTATCATGGACATGGCACCATGAATCAACGGCTCCTTTTCTTGCGAAGGATGTATGTTTATGGTTATTTAGTCTAAACTCTAAATACTACGTCTCTTGACTCTCGAGTCTTGGGTGTAGAAGCTCAAGAATGTTCCCACACGTCAATGTTGAGAGAATGTGATTTTGACTAGGGATAGGATCCTAATGTCGCAAATGGGAACCTGGCAATATCCTGTCGCAAATGTCCTTGGCTGGTCTCCATTAGCTATGGCGTATGGGTCCATGGCCCCAGTCAATGCTGCCATCCACATATGTATCTGACAGTGCATGGCAGTTTAGCAGAACCCAGTGCTGCCTCTGCCGTGTAGGCCCACTGCTGGTCATTGATCTCCAGTACTTGCCAAAAACCACAATTCTCCTTGCATTTGGATACTCCGCAGTTGCTATGCTCACTTTCCTCATCAGCTCTCTTTGTCTGTTCACCAAACCTAATATATACTTATGTTAGTGTTTATAATTGTTCGTTAGAAAACATGTTAGTGTTCAATTTTGAAATGAAGTTAGTCAATTTTTCGAGTTAAAGTATGATTATTAATGCTGTTTTCCGACCATGGGCGGAGACAGGTTAATGCAAGGGTATGCGTTGCATGCCCATTAGTTTTTGCAAAAAGAATTATATACAACATATAGGTGTAGCATATGTATTAGTGTATTCCTAGCAAGTTTCCTAATTCCAGCTCATTTTCTTGGGTTTCCCTTTGCCTACTGCTGTCCTGGGCCAATTTGGCTTCACGCTTTCTCCTTGGCCCATGACTTCCTCGGCAGCGCTGTCTCATGACCTGTGTCGATCACGCATCAGGAGGTGAATCGCATTGCGCGGCGCCACAGCTTAGCACTAAAGCGCCGACGCAGTGACGCGTCGAGCCAGAGCTGCCGTTGCCCGACACCGTCCGTACAACATGCATTCACGTAAACGCCGGCTTGCCGCGGGGCGCCGCCCTCTGGCCTCCGCGGCTCCCTCGAGGTGTACCCGCCGTCCTCTGTGTTGTCCTATTCCTGCGGGAGTGAACAAAATTTCTTTAATCCGCATACCCACACTTTAAATCCTGGCTCCGCCGCTGTTTCCGACCTGCTAGTCCGCGGTGTTTGCTGGCCTGTCATATACTGTATTAGTCCATCTATCAATGCGCTTATTTAGTGCCCAAATGAATGTGTGCTCTATTTAGTATTTTTAGTCTCTTATCAATTTAGTTTCTTAGCAGACATGCTCAACCTACTATGGCAGCTGATTGATTGCTTTTGTGCTTGTTGTTGCTGTCCAATTGTACTTGACCAATGGAGATGTGTTGTCCTCTTACGCTGCAGCGTGCAATAGCCCGCGTTCTCGGCATACAAGTTACCATGTTTTGCTTAAGAAAATAGCTGTGTGTGCATCACCAGTTCCGTTGACAATGACCAACCTCTGTTCTTTATGCTTTATCGACTAGTTCAAGATGATTGATTATTTAATCTTGCATGATTACAATTATCTTTAGATTAGCAGCCAATTATGGAAGCATTACTATTACTTTAAGTTGTTAGTTCACGTCTTGTCGATTTTGTGCACAATCCGTTATTTATTTTTTTCGGTTCTCCACAATGTTCATTTAAGATACTGTAAAAACTAAAAGGGCGTTGCACCCCTCAATTTACAATTGGATGGTGCATCGTGCTTGATAAGTTTCTGAAGCGTGGTAAACAACATGAAATGCTGTAATGGTTCTCGCATTTTATTACATTGCAAGTTTGCTAGTGTCAGTCAGTCAAAGATTTCTCACCTGAAATTTTCCATGCACGTGCAGGGAGCCGGGGCTCCGGCCGGACGCCGATGGACTGGGACGCGCGCATGCGCTCCTCGCTGTCCGCCGCTCGCGGGCTCGCGCACCTGCACTCCGCGCACAACCTCGTGCACGGCAACGTCAAGTCCTCCAACGTCCTGCTCCGGCCAGACTACGACGCTGCCGCGCTCTCCGACTTCTGCTTGCACCCGATCTTCGCCTCAGCGTCCACCCGCGCCGGCGCGGGCGGCTACCGCGCGCCGGAGGTCGTGGACACGCGCCGACCCACGTTCAAGGCCGACGTGTACTCCCTCGGGGTGCTCCTGCTCGAGCTCCTCACCGGCAAGTCCCCGACGCACGCGTCCCTCGAGGGCGACGGCACGCTGGACCTCCCGCGGTGGGTGCAGTCCGTGGTGCGCGAGGAGTGGACCGCGGAGGTGTTCGACGTCGAGCTGGTGCGGCTCGGCGCGAGCGCCGAGGAAGAGATGGTGGCGTTGCTGCAGGTGGCCATGGCGTGCGTGGCCACCGTGCCGGACGCACGGCCGGACGCCCCGGACGTGGTCAGGATGATCGAGGAGATCGGGGGCGGACACGGCCAGACGACGACCGAGGAGAGCGCGCGGGGGACGTCGGAGGAGGAGCGGTCGAGGGGCACGCCTCCGGCCGCCCCGACGCCGTGACGCAACGCCGGCGGAGTAAAGGTTTAATTACATAGGTTGGTACCTATATGTCATGTTCTTTGCCTAATTTTTTTTCGCCTTCTTGTTCTGGCCATTGTTTTCTTGGATCAATTGTATTTTCCCCTCTCTCTCTCTCAGGCATCATTCTTCCAAGTAAATGTAATTTTTTTTCTTCCTTTCGCTGTCGTGCGTGCCCCATTTGTGATTGACATTCTCTCATCTTTCTTCCATTTGTTGTTCTGGAGTGAGTAATCACATGTTGAGCTTGGAGCAAAGGAACTCCAAATTTGATTATTTGCAGTGCTAAGTCCAGTACTAGTACTACAATTAGTTGCTGCCTTTACATGTCGGTGCAACAATTGTTCGGCGGATGGGCAAAGTCGAAAAGCGTCGTGCATAAAGATCTTGTGCCCATGCCGTCGCAGAATCTCTTTCGAAAATAAAAGGGAAAATCTCTCGTAGAAGCAATACGCCCGTCGGGTTAAAACAGAAGTGCACAATGCAGGAGAATGTTTATGGCAGTAGCACCGTCGCGCTCAACAGCAGCATTACTTGTTTGCTTGCAGTAGTACGGGGCCGGGCAGGCCGCACAACGCCGAGATGAGGCACTGGGCGGCGCGACGCGATGGCCCGTGGGGTTGGAAGGAGGAGGTTACACGTAGACGAGGTAACGAGGCCCAGGCTGGCGTGCTAGGCTAGGCTAATCTGGCCGGGCGCGCGCGGCTTTACATGTGGCCCGCCTTGGCATCGCCTGCGTTGTCCCGTCCTTGTCCCATCGTCAGTTCATCGCTCTCCCTGCGTGCCATTAGCAGGTAATTTTCGTGATATAATAGAGGAGCAGGGGCAGCAGGTGGGAAGGTAAGCGGTCGCTTGTTGTGGACGTGCGTCCGTCACTGATGGCGAGCAGTGCCGAAGGGAATGCCGCCGTTGGCGCTGGTGTCGCCCGCACCGACCGGCAGCACGCTCTCTACATCATGGCTCATCATGTGCGTTGTGCTTCGTTAGTGTCCCAACCAACTATAGCAAAAGAAAATTATGATATAACCATAGCAGATTTTAGCTGGTCCATATTTTGGTTGTCCACGATTTGGTCCAGGATTGGCAAAAAAATGCCTAGGATGTGACCGAGTCACAGGCTTGCCAAGATATGGCAACCATCCAAGCAGAGACCGGATTGTTGACTTCATCAAAAAGTTGTCATGGTTAGTTGGGCACATACAAAACACACCAGTGCACTAATTATACCCAGTATATTGGTATTCCCTCGCTCGTTTGGGCCTTTTTTGGGGAATTGACACCTCAGCCTTGAGAAACACAATGATGGCTTATTTTGGAACAAATGATTTTTATAAGCATTTTACAGTGTTGGAATCCCAAAGAAAATTTCCATACAACACCCTTTAGATTGTAGTACGGACTTTGGAAACTCCTACGAGAATTTGTCATTTTCTTTATCTTTTGGAGTATTCTAAATATCCATTCAATTTTCATGTTTTCATTTTCTTTGCATACCAATACAATATGTCTCTTTATCTCTTTCTTCCTCTCTAATCGAGAAATATTTTTTGGTATGAATCCATGAGATGTGACATCGAATTTATATGATTTTTCTATTTTTATGTTTTAAATAGGGTTTGACTAATCCTCCCTGCTACAATAGTACAACCACCGCATCATAACATATGTCGTTTTAGAATCTAGATTAGTCAAATATTTTAAAGTTTAACTATTAATATAGAAAATTTATCAACTTCTACGAAACCAAATTTATAATACTAGATTAATCATGAAAATATTTTTATAATATATACTTACTTTTATTTGAAAACATATTGTCATAAAAATTATTAATCAAAGTATAACCTCGAAGACCGTGTCAATGTCTAACACGTTGGCATGAGGGAGTAGTTAAGTATTCACTTTATTAAGTTATAGGTACATCAGCCTGATGTATTTATTTTTACAAAAAGAAAAGATCACTTGAAACAGCTAACCAGCAGTAGCCAGCAACACTTGTTCTGCTTTCTCCGAAAGTAATCGTTCGATATAGATAGAAGAAAGTGGATAATCAAACTAGAAGGGTTATGCTATCATATCTAAGCTCTCTAAGATGTGCCATATCAGAAGGAAAAGCCTCTCTAAGTCAGCCACTATATGCCACACACCAGGAGCTCACTATGTGCTCCTGTAGAGAGGCCTGCTCGGCTGAACACAGATCCTGATGGAATGGACCAACCATTCTGTGAATTATTCAGGTGCGATCCCCCCAGATCGCGTGCATGACACACCCTTCCTGTGTGCAATCTTGTGCGTGCATGGGTGTCATGACATGCCATTTCCGATCAGAAACGCACAAAGTGTTTCCGTGGCCCTGGCGCATGTACAAGCACGACTGACTGGCCTCACTGCACACCACGAACGGAAATTAACGCGAGATCTGATCTACTCCAGCAAATCGGAACAAAGTCGCATCAAAGCAGAGCAGGCAGATCGAGGAGTAGCAGTGATCAGTCACTCACTCAACATAGGTAGGGAAGGGAAAGGGAAAGGTGATGGGAACTTTCTTTTGTTACACATGGTGGTGGTGCGCTCACTTGGGCTCCATCATTTGTTGCGCCTTGGAGCGAGCGTGCCCACTTCTCACGTGCATGCCTTGCTAAAGCCGGACAGCGTCGGCCACGCCTTTCCGCCATGGCCGCGCCTTGGATCGAGCACGTCGTCGGGAGCATCATGCATGCTGGGTCGAGGTGAACAAATGGATTGCGAGTTGGCAGGACAATCGCGTCGTCGATCAGGTATTCGGGTCAGTTACCGAGGATAAACTGATCACTTTGTGTGTCCCAGTCTTATTCAGGTTATGTAAACAAGCATGGATAACAGTCAGCGAATGTAAAAACAATGATGCTTATCAGAGGAGAATTGAACGGAGTTCTTTTAGAGCAAAAGGGCACAAGCCCTTGTTCCATTTCATTCAAAATGAAACAACCGTTACAGTTCAAGCTCCCAGCAATTGAACGAAAGAGTTGAAGGTCCAGAACTAGAGAATCTTCAGGCAGGCAAGGAGTAAAAGTAACCATAGACTGGAGTACCATTTATCGTTTCACGCAGTAATTTTGCAACTCTGGAGAAGCAGGTATTTGCAATGAGTTAATTACAGTTTACAGTATGGTTGTACATATACTCCACTCGCAAAATAAATAAATAAAATGTACTTATACTCTATCGTTTTGACTGTAGCAAGGACTAAAACAATAATTTGTCCATAACATCCCGACCTTGTCGTGCCTTCTGACAATTCCCAGAAAGGGCTAGCGCAGAGTACACATTCTAATCCAAATTTGAGCAAACTAGGCAGCCAGCACAAAGGCAGCATATCTCTCAAAGTGCTATCTGTAGTTACAGAAGCTAAACTGTACACTTTTTGGCAAATAATTCAAACATCTGTAGCTGCAAGTTTCAAAGAGAGTTCTGTGCCAACAGCAGCACTGTATACTCCTTGTTCCGGGCTATTTAAGCTGTTCGTTTTCTGTTTGGGACCTTCTGCTCTCATGAAAATGCCTCTGAAAATCAGATGCGGACTCCATGCCATAAGAGATGTTAACATAAACGTGTGAAAATCATAATTGCCATCTCTGTAAGCGGATATTTACTTCACCAACCACACTGATTGGGTGCATACTTCATTCCAAAAATAACCATCAGATGATGAATATGAGCAAGTTCATATGTGCATACGCTATGTAACTATGTACAGCTGTATGTCATATTTTACTGGCACCACAATCTTGATGCGCTGCGCTATTTACTGTACAGCAGCAAGCAATCTTAGTAAACTTTCCACTGTGCCTCTGTCACTGAAACTACCATACATGATTAGCAGCGATTCTATCACGGATTTGGACAACAGTAGGCCCTTTTTGACAGTGCATGCATGCATTGCCTTTCCATATTGTACTGAAGCTACAGTTTTCATCGCAAGAAGTGCTGCAGAAAAAATTGTTGGACTAGGTGCTGGCTCTACTTCTTGCATCTTGCAACATAGATTAATTACCTCACAGTGCATACCGTTTTGAGACAAACCACTTATTAACAGGCTCCATGTGCGCAGATTGGGGCGTGTTTTTGTTAGTAGCATCTCGTTGAAGATGTCAAGGGCCTCAACAATCTGCCCATTTTTCATAAAAACTGAAATTATTGAATCCCAACATGCTGCAGTTGGAGATACGCCTTCAAGTTGCATCTGATATAAAAGCTTCAAAGCCTCAGAACTCATGCCACGATCTGCATAAGCAGAAATCATCACTTTCCACATGACCATGTCTCTACAACTCATGAAGTCGAATACCCGGCGTGCATGTTCAGTCCTTTCAGTACTCATATACAACTCTATCAGGCCACAAGCAACCGCTCTATCTGATTCAAGATTGTTTCTAACTGCATAGCCATGAGCAGCTCTACCCATCTCCATACTGCAGGATTTGACGCAAGCCATGACAATGGATGCCAACGTCACACAATCAAACCTAAGGTCAGACTGCAGCATTCTCCGACAAGTGATAAAAGCCTTGTTGATCTGACCATCCTGCAAATACCCAGCAATCATCAAATTCCATGTAACGACATCTCTTTCCACCATCTGCTCAAACACCGCCTCTGCAGCCTCCACTAATCCAACCTTGCAGTAAAAGTTGATTATCGAACTCCCCAAAATCACATCCATCTCTAATCCGCTCGATACCGCCACAGCATGGCCCTGCCTTCCCCCACCAGCAGCCTCAAGGTCCGCCGATGCAGACAGAAAGCTCAGAACACTCACCCTCGTCGGCAGCACGCCCTCGCCCCTCATCTCGTAGAACAACTCCACGGCATCATCGATTCTCCCGTTGTTTATATACCCCATCAACATCGAGTTCCAGCTCACCACGGTCGTCTCCGGCATTGCATCAAACACTTCCCTCGCATCATCCACCTCGCCGCACTTCCCATAAAAGTCCACCAGGCTGCTCAACACGTACACGCATTCCCCGAACCCCGCCTTCCACGCGTACCCGTGCACCGCCCTCCCTGCCCCGACCAGCCCGATCCCCGCGCACGCCTTGAGCACGTTGGGCACGACGAAGTTGTCGGCGGGGACGCCCGCCTCGAGCATGCCAACGTACCCGGCGAGGGCCTTGGCGTGCAGCCCGGCGCGGCTCCATAACCCGATGACGGCGGCCCACGCGAAGGCATTCTTCTTGGGGAGCGCGTCGAACACGCGCTCGGCGTCGGCGAGCGCGCCGCAGCGGGCGTAGAAGACGGCGAGCTTGGTGCCGATGTAGGCGTGGCGGCAGTAGTAGGGTCCGCGCTTGATGGCGGCGGCGTGCACCTGGCGCCCCGCGCGGAGTGACCCCGCGGCGACGCAGCACTGCAGGAGGGACGCGTACACCTCCGGGCCGACGGCGACGGCGGCGGCGGGGCACGACTGGCGCTCGGCGCGGGAGACGAGGGCGAAGGCGTCGCGGAGGCTGCCGTGGTCGCCACTGTGCTGGGAGAGGGAGGCGAGCGCGGCGTGGAGGGAGGCGGCGGGCCTCGGGGACTCGTGGGGTTTGGGTGGGCAGGGAGTGGCGGGAAGGGGGAGAGGGAGAGGAGCCATGGCGGTCTCGCGCCGTGGAGTTCCTGGAGCGGAAGATAAGGAGGGTAAGGGCCGTGAGGTGGATGTTTCAGGGGCTAGTGAGCCTGGTTCAAGCCATTTTGGGCTTCCGTTATCTGCTTGACAGACCATTGGGCTTTATATGGGCTACATGTCAGGTTCTACGGCCCGCCGGTGCAGCAATGCTCGCCTGTTGTCCACTCCGTTGCACACCGCTTCAGGATTCGTGGCCTGACGTAGCGGCCACCATTGGCTGACGGTAAAGATGAGAGAGGAAGATTCCCGATGTGATTAGCCATCATCATTAGCTTTGCAGTCTTGGTGCCATGTCTTCTCGACGAAAAATGACATGAAATTATTCCCCGATTAAAAGGGACCTTTCTGCGATTTACCTTTATTCATAGAAGGCTCCTGTTACCTCCGCGCTGTCCTTTTCGTCCTTTCAACTGTTTGTCCAGCTCGACTAGGAGCGAACAGGCCAGATAATTTTGTTCTGTCTAGTCGTGCAAAAATAATTAGATGTTACTTTTGACTCTACGATGGCTATATATTGTGACCTCTGACTTGACCGGGGTAGGCGAAGACCACATCTTTCTTGTCTAGCCTTAAATCAAAGTCGCTTGAGAAGTCTCTGGTGCAAAAAACAATATTGGCCCGGCCGAGTTGCAATGCTGGGAGCAGTCCCGGCCGATTGTAACGCCGGGATTGTCCCGCGATACGCTCGGCAGCCAACACGTGGCTAAATCGTGCGTGGGTAGCGCGACGGGCTAAAATCGCACCCCCAGGCAACGACTATGTTTAGGTCTGCGCTGCCACCGCGACAGGCCAGGAGCCGCGTGCGGGGCTATGCTGGGAGCAGTCCCGGCCGATTGTAACGCCGGGATTGTCCCGCGATACGCTCGGCAGCCAACACGTGGCTAAATCGTGTGTGGGTAGCGCGACGGGCTAAAATCGCACCCCCAGGCAACGACTATGTTTAGGTCTGCGCCGCCACCGCGACGGGCCAGGAGCCGCGTGCGGGGCTCGCGAGGTCGGCGTTGCCGTGCCCCCAGCCTGCGAGCCACTCACGGCCGTGCCCTGAGCCCGCGAGCCTGCCTGGGTCGCGCCCGGCACCCGCGAGGCTGAACTTGTGCCCGAGGCCCGCGACGCGCCCGGGTCACGCCCAGCACCCGCGATGCCGTGATCCTGCGCCGCATTTCCGCCTCATGATGCGCGCCGTGCTGTCGGATGCTCACCCGCACCCATGCATGCGCCGGTGCATGCACCGGACCAAACGGGACAGCACTGTCCGATCGGACAGCAATTTTTTTCTTTTTGCTTTTTTCTTTTCTCACCTGGTGCAGATTCTCTTCTCTCTTTATATTGCGATGGTGCTGTGGCCCTCTCCCTTTCCCCTCTGTCTAGCATAGCTCTCTGCTCTCACTCCCTACCTCTGCGACTCTCTGCATTCTAATCTTAATGAGAGTATTAACCCCTTATTTAGAAGCTAAAAAGAGCAAAATCAGCCATCCGAGTAATAGAAAAAATTGAAGATCAAGTCGAGACCTACACACGAATCTTTTGCATACAAGTTGTTATTATATTTTTAATTAGTCTGAAATTAGATAAATGACAATGTTAAGACTTTAGTTTAATGCATGCATAAAATGCAGTTGCCTCGAGAATTTGTAAATTTAGCTTGCTATTTAATGTAGCACTGAAACTCATGTCCCTGCACGTAGACGTAGTATGAGATGGAGTTTGCAATGGATCTTGAAGCTAAAAAGAGCAAAATCAGCCATCCAAGTAGTAGAAAAAAGTGAAGATCAAGTCAAGACCTACACACGAAGGAAGGTAAATTTCTTTTACATGTAAGATGTTATTATATTTTTTAGTTAGTTTGAAATTAGATAAATGACAATGTTAAGACTTTAGTTATAATTAAATTGACTGTTATTTCATGCATGCATAAAATGCAGTTGTCCCGAGAATTTGTAAATTTAGCTTGTTATTTATTATAGCACTGAAACTCGTCTCCCTGCACTTAGACATAGTACGAGATGGAGTTTTACAATGGATTTTGAAGCTAAAAAGAACAAAATCAGCCATCCGAGTAGTTGAAGAAATTGAAGATCAAGTCGACACCTACACATGAATATATTTTTTTACATGTAAGATGTATTATGTTTTTTAGTTAGCCTGAAATTAGATAATTGACAATGTTTTAGACTATATTGATAATTAAGTTCACTATTATTTCATGCATGCATAAAAAACAGTTGTCTGGACAATTTGTAAATTTACCTTGCTATTTTATTTAATGTAGCACTGAAACATGGTTCCATGTAGATGGGAATGAAATGGAGATTTGCAGTGGAACTTCAAGCTTTAGGGAGTAAAATTAGCTCGTGGAGAAGTTAAACAATTTGTAGATCTTGTGGTAATCTTCCAGAAAAGGTAAATCCATGTTGCATGATATTCTCTGAGTAGTTGATTGATTAGCTTAATGTTTGTTAAGTGACATCATGTTTAGCCAGTTTAGTACGACAAATGACATTGTTATTCTATCTCATGTATGTCAAACATCGAGTGGTTTCGGTACATAGCTATGACAGACGTAGAAGTTAAACTTATTTGACAAAAACTAGTATGTAAGTAGTGTACAGACTAATTGTGACAAAAATGAGTACGTGAAATAAAAAATTGTTTGCCACGACTGAGGAGGTTTCAGTTATTTAAATTATTTTATGCTGGTAAAATGAGAAGATGTAAGAAACTAATATTAAATATGCACTATTTTGGTTAGAGTTAAATTGAGAAAAAAATAATGCTTACATGTTATTCAAATTTTGGTTTGGTATGTACGTAGGTACAATGAATGATCTGTTAGTGTTCTATGGGCCGAATATAATACGCGACGGGCCCTGCTGGCTTGACTTGTCCCAATGCGAGTACAATGTTGCACATATAGATGGTTTGGAGGAGATTAGTATGTTGGATCTGAGGAGGTGCATACGCCACGAGTTTGATCGGGACATAGCTCGCAAAAAACTAGTCATTGAAGCAATCACATGTAGCAGTCGGGAGGACGGGTCATCAGTCCCCTTACGGCAGATACACAAGTTGACCGACAATGTATCATGAGTTGGGTACATATGCCTTGTGAGCACTCCTGGGACCTATATATATGGTCGACCCATGGTGTACATACAGTTTGTTGATAGCATGCGCTCGTTGACTAGCGATGAAGGTAGCAGCGAAGCCGGTGAGTTACAGGTTGTTGCGATAGAAGGAGGTGCTGGGGCAGTGGATGCAGTGTTAGAGGTCAATCTCACACAGCCTGAAGAACAGTTCGTCACTAATGAAGATGCATGTCCCTTCTGGTCCACTCGTGTCGACTGCTTTGAACTGTTACCAAGCATGACGAACGAGTTTGATTCTGCTGAAGACGGTAGCGACGAGGAGTCAGACGGTACCGATGAGGATGGGGGTGATGTGGTAGGACGTGGTCTACCTGCAAGAGCTGTTGCTGAAGAAATAGATGAATTGACAGTGCGGAGGCTTGTGATATCAGAAGATGTGAACTCACAGTGGGGCTTCGAAGAGAACACTTTGATAGTTGGATATCATTTTCCAACCAAGCATGCTGCACACATAGCCATTACAAAGTATGCCATCTCCATAAGTCATGAGTATCGGGTCAAAAGGTTGAACCCTACATGTTTGAAACTTGTATGCACACGTCCAAACTATTCTAGAAGGGTGCGTGCAAACCAAGCCAAGGGGATTTACAAGGATTTTGAGAGAACTGTGTTGGTGCAGCACACGTGCGAGCTATCCGATCCGTTGACTGCACACCGCAATGTGAGTGCTGCATACGTGGCTGAAAAGTGCACAACCTAGTATCCAAAGACATCTCTGTTAGGCCAAAGTCATTAATGTCAACTGTGGCTGATGAAGTTGGTTTTTCGGTTAGTTATAATATGGTCAAATGTGCGAAGTAGAAAGTGATAGAGAGGATGTTCGGGACTTATAAGGAGGGGTATAATTTTGCCCCAAGAATGCTCCATTAGATAGCAGAAGCTACTCTAGGCATTTACTTAAATAAGTATAAAAGGCCAAATCCCGATAGAGTATCTGACCATTTCATACTTGACCATATATTCTAGGCCTTCAGTCAGACTATACAGGCATTCAAGTATTGCTGTCCGGTGCTTTCAATGGATGGTACATTTCTGACTGGAAAATACAAGGGGACACTACTGATAGCGGTGGTAGCTGATGCTAATGATCAAGTCCTTCTTGTTGCATACGCAATAGTTGAGAGCGATAACTCAGATAGCTTGTTGTGGTTCCTTATAAATGTGAAGTTGGGTGTTGTAGGAGATAGACCTAATGTGTGCCTTATTTCTGATCGTAATGCTGGACTTCTAAATGCTATAAACACAATCAAGAATACAACTGTTGCTGAATATAGGTGGACTGATCTTGAAAGTAGGTGGTGCATGCGGCATCTGGCCACTAATTTCTATGGAAGGTTCAGAAGCAAAGATCTCACGAAAAACTTCAAGAGTTGTGCAGCATCGGGGAGTCTCAGGTGGAAGGCCATCATGTAATGCAGCATCGCAAAAATCGGAGGGCGATGATTTTGTTAGAGTGGGTAACCAGACATGCTCCCGAGATGGAGAAATGAGCCCTGGTGCATGACACAGGTGGTCTAACCACTGCATGAAGTCATAGAGAGGTGGGGGAGATTGCAGCCAGTTTTAGTTAGCATTAGTCATATGATACATAATACTCCATCATTTATGAAATGTGGGTACGCACATATTTTACTAGTGGACGACGGTGATACTGGTCAACCTTTGTTGGCTCACATTCGTAGTTAGTACACATGAAGAACCTTCTTCCAAACATGTATGACATATCCTTGGACTTCATTAGCCTGCACGGATCCTAGCACCAACAAATCAGAACCTCGACTCCTTTGGGGACAAAATCTCTGAGCTTCTCCTTCGGCATGTCATCACATCTAGATGATGCCATTCCTATCATATTGCAAAATTGACACCGTACAAATTTAATCATATGTTGCCGCAAAAGAATTTGTAGAACATACAAAATCAAACTTCCTTCCATATGATCTGACTAATCACATATAAAATCATACTTCCATAAACTTCTACCGTTTGTAGTAACCTCGCATAGAATTTCAAAAACTTTTGTCACAAAAAATATTTAGTACCTAACTAAGTTTTTCATATTTTCTAGACATAAAAGTAACAAATCACACCTTAAATACCTTTTGGCATTTATCAGAAAATTGTGAATTTGCATACTTTAACTAATAACCGTACGAAATGCATTTACCTCTACAGAGAGATTTTTAGCAGATTTCTTCTCCAAATGCTTATAACCTTCGCTTAATATTCTATCTCGCTCTCTCTCCTGCTCTTCTCTATTTTCTGTTTAGTTTCATTGTGTAATGAGCAGCATAGAGAGAGTTCATGAGGAGAAAGGCTGGAGCTGGACGTCTTATATAGGCGTAGAACAAATCTCGATCTGCAACAAAATCCATCAGCACGAGAAAAAATGAGAAGGAACCTACCAGTTTAAAGCAACGTAAAATCAAAAGTGATAGCGCCTGTCTGGTCCGGTCTAATCTGGCACGAGCTGTGGGGCTAGCAGGCACAGAGTAGAAATCAAGGAATAAAGCAAAAAGCAAAAAGTCTAAACGGGTGTGGACCGGCCATCGCAGGTGTGGGCCGTGAGCTCGGCGCGTCGGGTGTGGAGCCCGGCCGTTGCAGGTGTGGGCTGCGACCTGAGCGTGTCGCGGGCTCGACACGCGAGACGGGCGCGTCGCGGGCCACCCCTGAGCCGCTGCCTTGCGGTGAGGCGCGCGACCCGCAGGCCGTCACGAGCCTCGGGCGCGACATCGCGGGCCGTCGCGGGTGGCAGGCGCGGCCACGAGGGTGTCACGGGGCCCATGCGTGGCCCACCTCTGTCGTGGCTACCCCTGGGTCCAGTAGGTGATTGCGGGTGGGGATTGCGATTTCGGGTCGTCGCGCTCTCCGGCCGTGATTTTGCCATGTGTCGGCTGAGCACAGCGTCGCGGGGACAATTCTGGTGTTGCTCCTGGCTGGGGGCTATTCCTAGCATTGCCACTTGGCCGGGGGCCAATATTGACTTTTTCCCATCTCTTGGTTGATTTGGCTAGCCAACCCATCTTCAACTTCCTCATGTTCTATATTAATTGTGTGGTGAAAGTCTTCTCTCACACTTCAATTTTTTAAATCAAAATAGCCAAAACACCCATGATGAATTGCTTCATCTTTTCTATAGTTTTTTAGATAAACTTCCCTACTTTGGGCTCCATATTTGTTTGTGTTTTCTTAAACACGCTATGGGATTTATCGAAGGCATGTTTAGAACGATAGAAATGATAACTCAATTTCTAGGGAAATTGAAAAAAGTTCCCGGATTTCAGACATGGCAAAAGTTTACCTAGATTTTTAACTGTTCCCTTGCCTAAAAATGTAACTAATACATATCCTTTTTCTCCGGACAGTGGTAACACCCAGATTCTGTTACCACTGATAACGGAAAGCACTTCAAGCTTTGTAATGTAAGCCAGCCCACAATCCCCACATCACCTTCAAAGTAATATAACAGAGCTACTAATATAGAGGTCACATTAATAATTGGATCGTAGATCGGGAAATTAGAGCATAGTCAACAATAAAGCTATCTTCGAAAGTTGAGCCTAGCTACACCAAATGGTTAACTAAGGCTTCTTTGATTCGTAAGATTTCAAAAACTCAAGAATAGAACAAACATAGAAATTAGATGTCATAACATATTGAATCCTAGAGGAATAAAAAATACATAAATAAGTAATAGAAGTTGTTTTCAATCCTATAAATTATACAAGTTTATAGAATTTTTTTCTAAAAAGTATAATCCTCTAAAATTTATATGATTTGTTGTTAATCAAAGAGCTCTAATCGGGTCTAAAGCCTTTGTCTAGCATCGAGAATTCCCACGCATGTAAGTAAGGATGGTTTAGTCGACTGTATGAGCTCATACATATGGCGTTCTTGCTTCCTCGGCCAAACATGTTTTAGCTATATTTGTGAAATTAACTCCTCCTATCTTGATCCTTCTCCTATATGCCACGTTTTAACTATAAGATGGACTGCTAGTTAAGAATTTCAAGACTTGGTTTATAACAAGATGTAAGTTCTAGAGAAGTTGTTGCCGGTACGGTAAATAAAAAGGTATTTTCTTCTTTTTATAGGCGGCTTTTCTTTTAGGTAAGGCCTAGTTTCGCATTTCGTACGGGACTTCCCGTTTCTCGAATACGTCCCTTCCATGTACCTCTTCCGCACAGATAGTCCCCGTATCAGGGGAAATGTTAGAACTAATGGGCTTGGCCCATGTGCAGTCTCTGAAATTCCTAATAAATCTCAAAGGCCCATGAATAAATGGCAAGAGGTGGGGCAAGACATTAGTCCCATATTGCTAGTGGAGGAGGTGGGAGACCACTTTATATAGTGAGTTCTCCCCACCACATTTAGTGATTGGTATGAGGAGAGAAAGGAAGCACCACACACGCGCGCGCTCGCCTGGCCTGGCCGGGGCCGGGCCGAAGGGCGCGGGCGTGCGACATACGCGTGAATGGTCCGCCGAAATTCGGTCCGTGACCTTGCAGGAGCGCGGCTTCCTTTTGTCGTTTTAATTTTTGGTTTCTTGGCAGACAAGTTTGTTGTTTGCTTGACCAGGAAACCTAATCGGTTTAGATAAGTCTTACGTGTTGGAAACCTAATCGGTTTAGATCGTGATCGCGACACGAGACCGCGTGGGCTCTCCTATATATATGACTTACCGGCCGCAGCCAAAAATAGATCGAAAACGAGTTAGGGTTTTTGCCTCCTCTTGTTACTTGCGCCGCCACAGTAATCTACTCCATCCCAAACGCCGGCGTGCACCAGCGAGAGGGAGAGCAGGTCTCCGGAACCTCTCGTCCTTGTGATCCTGCACCGGGAGAGGACGAATTAGGTTTTTGGGAAGCGCTACGCGCGACTGCTCACATCCGTCACCACGGGTCGTCTTTCATCCAAGTCAGGCGGTGCCGCATACCGTCGTCTCCGCCGCCGTCTGCTTCGACATGTCTTCACCAACGTCGTCGTCAACAACATCGCTTCTGCAACAGCCACAGTTACTTCATCTACAAACGATCAGTACGTGCGCCGTGATCTGATCCTGTCTTTAAGTATGCTTGCTGTTGCATGTGTGATGCTGCTGTTCTGTTCACCTAGTATGCTAGAGCTATGCATGCTAACATTTGTTTTAGTCATGAATTATTTACTGGAATTAATCTCGAAATTGTCTAATTTTCCAACAGGAAATTTGTCGCTCTTAACACCTACCCATCGTTAATCCTCGGTGAAACCATGTGGCGCGAGCACAAACAATGGTAAACTATCTCTACACAAAAAACTAAATCACAGAATAATCTCTGCAAGTCACGTTGCTTTCAGGGATGATGGGTGAGAGACAGGTCATTGGACCAAGAAACATCAACTAGTCATGTTGCTTAAGAGAACAGCATGTCCGATGAATCAATTAAACAGATTGGTTTCCGGCCTCTAAAAAACTAAACAGATTGCTTCTAAAAATCTCTTTACGCGTGTACGTCTACAAGGGTAAGCTTCAAAGAACACACAGGAACTGATTAATGTATCTATCGGCTAATTAATGGAACCCTCATGATTAGCACCTACCTAGCGTATCAATCAAACAAAGGAACTAATAGTCCTGGTTTGGCCTAAGTTTTCATTCTATTTTTGTGGTCGTTGGATTTTCGCTTTGCGCTCGTGCCGGAACCCTATGACGGAGATCTCAGGTTCTGAAAATCGATCCAAAGACATCAGTTTCCAGTAGCCCGTGCATTAGATAACCCGTCAAACAATTGTATTCACTACTATAAAAACAGCTATTCTGGACCTTGCGTCTCAGTCGGTTTTAGAAAATCAGTCTGTAATATATAAAACCTCAATCGGTTAAGTGAAAAAACTGTCTAAATAAAAATAACCGTCATAGATAAACATATATCTCATATGGTTAAAACAAACAACAACCTCGAAATTTATCTCAGACAGTTGATATTTAGAACCGCTGGAGATATGGCCAATACCTCAACGGTTCTTTTCCTCAACCGCTGAGATATGCTTCAGCTGGTTCAAGGTAGTGAACTGACTAAGATATTGAGTTTATCTCAGACGGTTTTCTCTTTGGACCGTCTGAGATATAATCTAACCTATTTAAGACACAACTGAACAAATCGACCAGATCGATCAGATCATTCAATGCTGTGGTTGGTTGGAGGATTGGAGATTTTGAGAATATTTTATTGGAGAAGACACATGTATTGATAGATATATTTGGTCTTGGTGATCTAGGGTTTGTAATTCACTACTGCAGATTGACCCTCTCCTGCACCACCTCCACTGACGGGCCCAAATCAGACCGTCGTTGGAGGCTATCACTGCCGACGGACGACTAAAAGCCCGTCAGCAGAGAAGCTAGCTAAGTGGGACGCGAGGACCTCCACTGACGGGCAGAGAAAGGCCCGTCAGTAAAGATGAAATGAGGGCAACACTAATGACGCCCAACTATCACTAACGGGCTGGTCCTATGGGACCGTCAGTAAAGGATCAGTCTCCACTGACGGACAGCCTAGCCGCCCGTCAGTGGAGATGCACCAACGGTGCCACATCTGACGTATATTATCACTGATGGGCGTCTTTTATCCAACCGTCAGCGATGATTTGTCTTCACTGACGGGCGCCTTTCTTGTCCGTCAGCGTTGTTTTGTCCAGGACGTAGTCGGCCGGCGTGCTGAACCACTGACGGGCTCCTTATAGGTGCTCGTCAGTGGTAACCTGCCTATATATTGGAGGCTGCTCTCGCTGCTGGCCAGTGCTCACGCGCCTAGTGGCCAGCAGCGAGCGCCGCCGCCCCAAGTGCTGCTGCCGCCGTCGCCGCCCCCCTCCCGCCCACAAACAGTCCCCTCTCCCCAATCCTCCTCCTCCCCTCCTTTCTAGCTCTCTCCTCCCCCTCCAAAAGATCTCTAGATCTAGATCTAGATCTCTTTCCTTCTCAAACCCTCTCTTTTCTTCACCAATTTCTAAATCTCTCTCTCCAATCCAAAAGATATTTCATCTCTCCCTCCTCCTCACACTAATCTCTCCATAGATCTCTCTTTCCTCCCCGGAGTTCCATTCCCTCGCCTAAAAGATCGCTAGCGCTTGGTAATAATGCCCTCTTTGGATGAATGAGATACAAAAGTTTTCTTTTCATTTTGTATATGTATTTGATGTGATTGCCAGCCATCGAGCCGAGACGATAGTTGCTATGTGATTTTCGGTCATCGAGCCGAGCCTAGTGTTTTGTTCTTTTTCGTCGAACTGATTAGTTTCGTGTCGTAGGTCTTGATCGATGGATCGTAGTTGGATGTACGACAACCGGGCGACAGAGAGTTGGGCTATGGCTTTGAACGAGTTCTTGATGTCGCCGAGCGAGATATGAGGAGAAAAGGTGGCACGAAGATTTATTGTCCGTGTCGCAATTGCAAAATTTTGGTAATGTTCGATACGAGAGGGAGGGTGACGTACACCTGGTGCTTAAGGGTTCATGTCAGGCTATACACATTGGACGTGTCACGGCGAGGAGGAGGAAGATCAGGTGTTACAGCAAGATGCCGAACACGGAGATGACGAGAAGACGAGGGGAGTATCAACCTGACGCCGAAGAAGAAACGGAAAATAATTTGGCCGATATGGTGCATGACGTTTCATATGGTGGAGCAGGTGGTGCTAGATCCTGAGGATGAAAGAGAGGCTGCTAAGTTCACGAGACTAGTTGAAGACTCGCAAACCCGTTGTATACCGGTTCCGATTCAGAACACATGCGTCTGTCAGTCACGCTGGAACTTTTAAGGATCAAGGCAGCCCACAACTGTCCGGACGAAGGCTTCGATAAGACATTGGCTTTCTTGCAAAGTTTTTCCGAAAGCAACTTGCTGCCTACGAGCACCGAAGAAGCCAAGAAGGTTGTCTGCCCTCTTGGTTAGAGGTGCAGAGGTTCCATGCGTGTCCGAATGACTGCTTTATTTACCGCAAGGAGCACGAGAAGCTGTACAAGTGTCCCACGTGCAACACGTCCAGATTCAGAGGGGTAGAAACCAAGCCGATGATGAGAACCCAGTGATGAGTGGTGCTCCAGCAAGGTTGTTGATATCTTCCGGTCCTTCCCCGTTTGAATCGTTTATTCGCTAACAGAAGGAGGCAAAGCTGCTACGTTGCACGCGAGGGGCGGAAAACTAATGATGGAGTGATGAGACACCCTGCCGATGCTTCGCAGTGGAGGGCCAATCGACGCCCAATACGATGATTTCGGAAAGATCCGAGGAATATCAGGTTTGGTATAAGTACGGACGGGATCAATCCATTCGGCAACATGAGCAACAGACACAGCACTGGCCCGTGGTTCTATGGATGTACAACCTTCTCCATGGCTGTGCATGAAACGAAAAGTACATACACCTCTCTATTCTCATACAAGGGCCGAAGCACCTGGAAACGATCTGAACATGTATCAACAATTATTGTTCGAAGAACTAGCTACACTGTGGGAACCAGGGGGCCCCAGGTCTGGGACGCATATGAAGAAGAGTACTTCAATCTGAAAGTGCTGTTGTTCACGACGGTCTAAGACTATCCCGTGTACGGATATCAGTCCTACCAGTGTGTTCATGGGTACAAAGGATATGTGAAGTATTTGGAGTCTACTACAAGTTTACACCTAAAGGGATCCAAAAAAATCGTGTTCATTGGCCAATCGAAGGTGGCTGAAACAGAACGACCCATGGAGACATGAGAAGGAATTGTTTGACAATACTGCCTCCGAGTCAAGTTTCTGAAGGGACGAGGCGCGTCAGGAGGAGTACCGACTCCAGCCCCGACCAGGTCTCTGAAAAGGAGGAAAGGCAACCAGTGCCGGAACAAGACGTATGTCATCACCCGTGTCGACGACGACGTCAAAGACATTCCGGCGAGTCCACATAAGGCCACTAAGACCTTTAGCATGCACTGCGGGTGCTTAGTACGCGAACAAGTTAAGATTACATGCAAAGAGTCAGCCAGCTGACTCAGTCACGAAAGATACTCTCTTGAGGAAACTGGTGGACAAGTACTAGATTCCTGCAGCCGACAAGGAAAGAGTCGAAGCGCAAGCCCTGACAAATCATGGCTAGGGCTCTGAAGACTTGGCCAATACGACGCACAGAAAGTCGTACGACGAGGATGGAAACAAAGATTAGTTAAAAGATGGTCCAAGATACAGAAGGAAGACTGGGACGAATTCGTTGCTCAAATAAGGAGCCCAGAATTCCAGGAGAAGAGCCGGTGGGGGAAGAGCTTCGCAAGAAGAACACATTAGACCACAAGCTCGGCAGACGTGGATACTGGGAAGAGACCGAGTGGGCAGAGAGGACGAAAAATTAGCCGCGGCTGGAAAGCACTCCTTCGTATCTCAGGGAGCCACGCGCTAGGGAATACATAAGGGCGCACACAAGGTCTGACTGTGACGGGGTCACCATTTATGAATCGAGGAACTGTAGTGGTGGCCGACCGGCATGGTAATGACTCACCCGTCTCTTTTCGTACTTAATTACGTTGCATCCAAATACGCTATCTTGCTCATCAAGTATTAAATTTCAGACAGAACTGAGCCAGCAGCCGAAGCTCGCATGACTCCGTCACGAGCTTCCCAAGATGGAACGACGATCTGGCGAAAGCACCGACAGAAACCGGAGCATCGGGGCCGTGTAGTAGGCGTCGGGGATGGCGTTAAATGGGACAAGGTATTTCCCGAAACCCCGAGGGGGAGCCGCCGCCCCCGGAGAGACAGCCAGAGGTTTATGGACAATCTGCGGGAGCAATGCGGAAGATTGCCGAGCAGACGTGGCTACGTATGCAAGTGGCCGCAGTGCAAGGCTAGCAGAGCGTGCTTCCCGTTAACCAGCCTGCAGGATGGAGTAGCTGCGCATCCACCTCGGACGGCTGGCCCCTACTCGGTGAATCCCGTCGACAGCATCACCGTAAGTCTCGTCCGCTAACGAGTCGTATAGTACGAGCTGATCTCATTGTCCTGACTCCAGTGCGGATGGCACGTCTATCCTCTGTTTCGCAGGAAGCCACTAGATGCACCACTCACGGTGCAGATTCTTGCACGGCCAGGTTTTCCCAACGCCGGATGGGGCAGTCCTGCACTGTGTTCCTATGCGGGAGCACCATGCGAAGGTGCAGGTGGATCTCGTCCTCAACGACTACAGTGAGGTGTTAGTCCCTGTCCCCCCCGAAGAGGAGCTGACGAAGATAGGGTAGTGCAAAAACTGCTTCATCCAGTGGCCGAAGAGCCAGATTAGTATAACCGCGGCGGCTCTCCTCGCACGGGCTCCTCGTCCAACAACCCCTCTCCATCAATCGGACGATCTCCGTTGGCGCTCAGCTAATCACCTCTGTCCTTTAAAGACCTGGAGGACCATCTTAGTCGGGGACTAGCACATGTCACCGATTTTGCGGTCCCCGGAAGTGTCGGAAAGGCCCTCCGAGAGTTTAAGGCGACCTCTGGATCAACGAGGGGGAAGATTTTCTCTCCCGCCACACTAGCTGGGACGCTGGAAGCAGCGTTGGCGGTAGGCAAGAGCCCGGAGCCGGTACAGCAGAGGAGGAAAAGCAAAAAGAGACGGGCCGGCACTGGCGAGAGGAAAGAAGGAGCAGAGGTAGAAATCCTTATCCTTCTCAACATCGTCATCTCCAAATTATCTACACGGATCAAGGGTCTCTGGCGAGAATTTTACTTACCACGTGAGGACATGCTCCCACAGGATGAGCTGGACAATCTGTGGCGAGGACATGAAGACACTGCATGAAGATTACCTGAAGATGTCCAGAGATCCTGATACATTCTGCCATATTGGAAGGTGAAGGTGCCAAGGGAATATAATTTCTTCATGCAAAATGACCAAGACACCTTCGACATC
Source organism: Stipa capillata (assembly GCA_019208055.1). Lineage (NCBI taxonomy): Eukaryota > Viridiplantae > Streptophyta > Magnoliopsida > Poales > Poaceae > Stipa > Stipa capillata. The sequence continues at coordinate 61,579 of JAGXJF010003424.1, forward strand.
AACTTTGTAGACCTATTCACATGTACAACCTCTATAGCTCGACAACCACGATGATCAGGCTAATGGGCTCTCTACCAAGCCCAAGATGTGCAGACGTCTTTAGGACTCCAATATTGGCATAGATCGATCCGATATGCATGAACGAGGCTATGCGAAGGTGCAGGTGGATCTCGTCCTCAACGACTACAGTGAGGTGTTAGTCCCTGTCCCCCCCGAAGAGGAGCTGACGAAGATAGGGTAGTGTGCAAAAACTGCTTCATCCAGTGGCCGAAGAGCCAGATTAGTATAACCGCGGCGGCTTCTCCTCGCACGGGCTCCTCGTCCACAACCCCTCTCCATCATCGGACGATCTCTCCGTTGGGGCTCAGCTAATCACCTCTGTCCTTTAAAGACCTGGAGACCATCTTGTCGGGACTAGCACATGTCACCGATTTTGCGGTCCCCTGAAGTGTCCGGAAAGGCCCTCCGAGGTTTAGGCGGACCCTCTGGTATCAACGGAGGGGGAAGATTTTCTCATCCCGCCACACTAGCTGGGACGCTGGAAGCAGCGTTGGCGGTAGGCAAGAGCCCGGAGCCGGTACAGTCAGAGGAGGAAAAGCAAAAGAGACGGGCCGGCACTGGCGAGAAGGAAAGAAAGGAGCAGAGGTAGAAATCCTTATCCTTCTCAACATCGTCATCCAAATTATCTACACGGATCAAGGGTCTCTGGCGAGAATTTTACTTACCACGTGAGGACATGCTCCCACCAGGATGAGCTGCGACAATCTGTCGGAGGACATGAAGACACTGCATGAAGATTACCTGAAGATGTGTCCAGAGATCCTGATACATTCTCGCAATTATTGGGTAAAGGTGAAGTGCCACGGGAATACACTCCGTTCATGCTACAATGACAAGAGCATCTGGGCAGCATATCCAGACATCGACTATCTGATAGAGCTATGTCAACACTACGTACGAACTCTACTATAGTGCTCGACATCTCACGCTGATCAGCTACTCGCGGCTCTACTACCACGCCCGAGCCTGCAGACGTCTTAGACTTACAAGAGTGCAGCATAGCGTCGATGCGATATGCATGAAGCGACGCGCTATGCCTGGGACCACGCCGTAACGGTCGAAGATTATCTGAGAATACCTTGTCGCGTGCATGTCGTGAGTTCGATCAAAGGACACAGGCGTACATACTAGCCCCCTATAACCCTCCGTAAGTCCTAACTTAGCACGTGGAGTTTTTTTGTTTACCGTACGTATACGTCCGCTGCTACGATACTGAACATTCTGCTTGCGGTACACATTTACGCAGCGACCACTGGGTCCTAATTGTTGATCGTTCCAAGCTGGGCCAAGGCTTTTACTTTGACTCCTCATCGAAAAAGACAGCGGCTTCACCAATATAACTAAGATTTTTGGATACAGCTTTCTTCAGAGCCAAGTTCTCGGGCATACTAAAATACCTGTAAAAGCACAAAAATGGTACAACCATTAACAAGTTCCCTTGCAGAGTTCAGCCAGAAAAATAGCGTGACATGTGGGTACTACACCTGCGCCCATATGGACCTCTTTGTCCCGGTACAAGAACCAAGCATTGGAAGATATGAAAGACTGAAGGCTTGGAGCGCGCTGGGAATCAAATGTACGACTGGCGACAGGAACTTTGCTCGCATCCAAAAAGTCCTTCGCCAGACTCATCAACCTTGAAGTCATCAATCCGATGGTGAATTCTACGCACGGCCCCACTTTCCAAAGCCAAACTTAGCGGAGCAATAATAGAACGTTGTTTTCTCTAATTGAAGAATAATTTGTTTCATCTTGTGACCGTCGTTGAGTTACATACTATATAATATGAATTGAATGTCTTAAGTGCCAAGCGCGTTATGTGATTACGAAATGTGTTATGTGATTATGAGATTTGACTCTGTGAATGAATAGTTGGTATAGCCTGTAATTGAATTGGTGAATGCTATAGCCTATTTTATGAATCATCTAACTGTGATTATGAGTTTAACACAAAGGGCTTTTCGTGTTAGCAGAATACAGATCTCTACTGACGGCACTTAACGGACCCCGTCAGTGGGAGTACGACTCTACTTGCGGGGCATTCTGACGCGCCCGTCAGTAGTGTCACAACCAAGTTGTCCTCCGACTGGGGTCCTCCTCTGACGGGCCCTTATGGCGCCCGTCAGTAATTAACAATCACTACTCTGACGTCCCGTCTGCCTGTCAGTGGAGTGACCCCCCTCCACTGACATTTTCCAGGTGACGGGCCCCCTGTCCGTCAGTAGGGGGGTGTTTCGCGATCCGTCAGTGGTGACCTTTCTGGCTGTAAGTGATTTATTATAATTGGTTGCACTATTTGATTATCTAAGATTTTATTGCTAATTAAAAAGACATATGATAGACACATATAGTTGGGTATATAAGTTTTTACACATTTGGGTCTGAATTAATTAATTACATTATATATGTCTATTTGAACAATGTAAATTAGCACTTGGAGATCCTTAGTTATATTTCCCAATTTAGTAAAAATGTCGTGCTATATATATAATGTTACTTAATTTATTATTGCTACAGCTACATGTATATACATGTTTAAAACTTAATTGTTATATTAATGTGAATATAAATTTTAAAGTCATGTTTTGTTCAAATGGTATAGATGAACCGAAGGTGGATGTATGCTAAAAAACCGTGCGACCAAAGAGTAAACAATGATGTCTCTGCTTTTATGCAAGCGCCGAAGAGGATATTGGTTAATGAGAGGGAGAGAGTGGATGTCTTATCCATGCTCCAATTTGTGAAAATAAGAAGAAATCTTCAAGAACTCAAGTCAATCTGTCACACTTGATTAAGAGGGTTACACACAGGGTACACTGTTGGATAGTCAAGGTGATAAACAGATTGTACATGCAAAATGGTAATTACGAGATCGCCGACGAAGTCAATGATGTGGTAGGATGATGTGCGACTGTACTACTTTCAATCAGATGGAAGAGATGATGATCAAGATGATGACAATCACATACTTATCCAAAAATCCGAAGGCAACCTAGGAATAACCTTGATGTGTACCTTAACGCATTGATGGAAGACTTTGAGGCTTATGTGGGAAGATGGGGTATAGGCTAGATGTGGACAAACATGAGAACTTCACCTTACACAGCTTGTTGATATGTACCATCCAATGATTATCTTGTTGTTAGTAAAACCATGTCGAGCTAGACTATAAAAAGGACTCAAAACTTGTGTTCAATGCTTAATTGAGACAACATAGTGTTTTTTGGCTTAGCAACTTGCCCAAAACGTGTACGTGCGTCAACAACAGTAGGTGTTTTCTTCAGAGAATCACCCATACCATGGGATGAAGGATCAATCTACGGGACCATTGAGAACGGATTTAGCTCTAACAAACTTAAGTGGGACAGAGATCTGATGAATGGTTTAAGGATATTGATGTTGTGTTTGGAAAGGATGTCCCAGATGAGAAACCATCTGGAAGAGGAGATCCATAGTTTGGGACTTCCCTTCTTGGAGAGGTACCTAAAAGATTGCCATCGCATCGACAGATCATTCATGTCTAGAAGAATGTTTATGTAATGTGATCGGTCTCTTTCGACATTCTAGATGAGACAAAGGATGACTGAGGGCACACTTGACTTGGTCCGAATTGGACACGGACTAATATTTAAGCACAAAAAATACTGTAAAGGTCCGACCTTCCTCCCACTGGCTTGTTTACACTACTAGCCAAGACCGAGAGAACTGAATTTGTGAGTGTTTGCATGGTGCAAGGTTCTATCCCGGTTACTCCACTACATAAAGAAGCTTGTTTCGATGTCAAGATTTTGGAATGAATTGGCATGACTCCCATGATTGTATGTGTTGATAACACATATGCTCGCAAAATTTGCAAGAAATAATATTTTGCTGACAGGTTTAAAGATACAATCATGAGGTTGTATCATTTCTTCAACACATCTAAAGGTCTCAATCCCCATGGCACTTGATGCTCTTGAAGAAAGAGGAGGTAATGATCTATTGCTCTTCAGATATATTTTCTCTCCATCATTTTTTGATATCATGGTCCATCTTATTGTTTCACATCATGAAGGATACAAAGATGTGTGGGAACAAAGTATTTCTACGTACTCAATGTACCCGTTTGAGAGGTACCTGTTAATTCTTAAAGTCCTATGTACAAATTGATCTCCGCTGGAAGGGAGGCATCTTCAAGGTTTATGCAACCGCAGAGGCCGTTGAGTTCTATGTGATTACATGCTCATGTTCCACAAATAGTTGTGCCTCGATCTCACCACAAAGAGACCTCGGTTGTGTCGGGCCCCTTCGAAAGGAAACTATACGTCCTGAACCAATGCACAGATCCAGCCCATTCCACGGTCTTGCGCACATAGCGGTAGTGGTTCTCCGTATATGACCAACACATGGACATGCCCGGCAAAGAATCTAAAAAAAGACTGAGTTCATGATTATGAAATCATCACAACAACTGATCTAATGAATGGCTAAAAGGAGGAACTCTCCAAGAGAGCTATATAATGCGTCAGTAAACGCTCATCATGGTTGGCGAAAGTTCCTGACATGGAGCAATGTTATGACTATGGCAATGAAAACATATTTTGATATGACGAGATTAGGAGTTCATGACGCAGCAGCATACCTGAGATAGACGTGGTGTCTGCATTTAATCAACATCCTTAATTTAAGAGGTGCTATGTTTATCAGTGTGCATCATGAGCATTCACTGCATAAGTCAAATTGAGAAAAATTTTAACTTTTAAAATAATGAGCGAGAAACTTTTAAGAATAGGAGTAAAACGGCGTATTAGGGATAAGGATCATTTTTGGATAATGCCAATTTGAAGTTATAAGACCACGATAATATTTTAGAATCTTATAATAATTTAGTTTGGATTGTCTGAATAAGTTAGTGAAAATAAAAAATGTAAAACAGATGAAAGAAATGAAACAAAAAGAAAAACGCTAATAACTAATTGCTGCGCCGCTGGCCCGGATGGGCCCATCGCTAGGCGCGGCAGTTTTCATCTGGTAATGAACCCCCGAACATGGGCGGGCAGTGGCCCAGTTCTGGCGCACCCGGTCATCTGGGCCGCGCCTTCCGCCCTCATTCTCAATACCCGTCTCCGCCCTTGGATTATCCTCTCGCCGCCGCGACCCGAGCTGCTGACACAGCAGCACTTCACTTGCGCAGCCGCGCTGTGCGAGGCAGGCCGCGCCACCTTCTTCGCTGCCTCCTTCGGGCATGGTCGCGCGCCTGATCCCCCGCGTCCCTTTCGGCGAGTCCGCGCTCCGCCTTCTCTTCCCCCACTATTTCTTTTCCGCGACTTCCGGCCAGCCCTTTTCCACTTTTCTTTCCTGCGGCCTCTCTCAGTTCATCGCGTCTTCTCTCTCCCTGGTCTCCCTCCCTGGCTCCTCATCTCTCCTATCTCATCCATCTCACCAGAGCCCCCGACCTCCTCCCGAGCGCTAACATTTTCCGCCTGGCCTTCATCGTCGCGTCGCCTTCCGCGCCGCGGCTTGGTGGCCAAGCCGCTGCCTCAAACCCCGGAGCCTCCGGCTCTCATCCTCCCTCGCCTGTTCACCCGGAGCCTCCGCTCCTCAGGCACCCAAACCCTGGCCCCCGCCCTCACCCGAGCCTCTGCTCCTCGCGCTGCACTATCCATCACCGAAGCCTGCCCTATTCCTCGCCTCCTATCTCACGCGTCGACTCGGTCCGCGCTAAGTCCCGCTGTCGCCGCTTCACCTCGTCGTGTAGCACGCAATACGCGCCGCCAGCCTGTCCTAGAGTCATGCGAAGCGCACCGAGCTCCTCGGGCAGCGCTGCCGCTGTGGCCGACTGCCTCCGTCCGCCACAACGAGTCCGTACGCTGCTAAACCGCCTGCCTCGCATCGGTGCGACTATAGTACCACCTCATTCAATACTCCCGTCCCGCTCGCTCTCTCGACTCGCTTAAGGCCATGTATTGGCGCAGTCTGTCGCTCGAGCGCCGACCGAGTCGGTCGGTGGTAGCTCTCAAACAGCGGCGCAGGTCGGCCGGCCTATGAGCATCGAATGAGGGCTGATTATGCCCCTTATTATGTCGTTAAGGCATCAATTACCCTGATAATTATTAGTAATAAGCGACACCTTAATGGCTAACATTGATGGCGAAGTGTAGTATTATATCAATCTCGGTTAATTACTGTCTATATTACAGCATCATTAAGATGCTACATGATTAGTAGATATACTTGTAAATCTAGACATATTAGTCGAGCTAGCAATTATTAGCTACAGCAGTGCTAGTAGCAAATGAGGTATTTATTTATATACTCTATGACATGACTGGAGCCGCTACACATGTCATTGTCGGACGGCTAAATTGACGGTAAGTGAATAAAATACATCTATTATTATTTAATATTATTTATATTCTTCTGAGAAAAATATAAAAGGGTATTTAAATTGATTAAATCTTAGAGAATTCTATAGAAAAATCCATTGTGTATTACTCAGAAAAATGCATAATGATATATCAAATGTTTAGAGAAAATGAGTATCTACTCGAAATATATATCCTTTTGCATACATGGTTGTCAATTCTACGTGTTGAAAATGTAATTGGTCTAATAAAGCTCAGAATTATTGATTTTCCACGATGTGATGGTGGCCGGGAGTGTTCGTCGGATCGCATAGTGCTCCGAGTGCGTCCGGACTCCGATTAATCGCTTCGCACTTGTATTAAGTCTTCGCATTTGAATTCCTCTATGGCTATAGCAGTGCTTTCATTCAATCATTGTGATATTTATTGATTGTGCAATCTCCTGTTTCTAGGGTGTTCTCGGCTGTTCTTTGTGAAGCCGCGTATGAGCTCGGGGAAGTATTATTGAAGCGTATAATTCCCGAGCGAGAACAAGGCTTAATAGCCCGAACCGCAAGGCAAGCAATACATCTTGAACATTTTGCGATCCATCCCTCCTACTTGATAAATTATTATTGCTTCAAAAGCGGCCTGTCACAAAACATACATTGCGTTCATTACTTGATACTGTTCTTCTTCTGTTAAGTTCTAGCTTTATTCATTTGCAACAACTAGCTTTGGTTGCTCAAAGTCAATCCACCACGATGGCAGCCTTCAAACGCTTAATTACAGTATATAGTTGTTGGCTCTCTAAGTTATCTTATATATGTTATATGATAGCTGTATACATGCTTAGATAGACATGTAGAAGTCGTCATTTCGCTTGGTTATGGCAGACAAACACTAACAATCTGGTGATGGATTACAGTGGTAGGGGTGTGGTGTTCTACGGGTCGGGAAGTAACTAATTAAACTTGATTAATAATGATCGGGTTTAGACAGAGAGGCGCATGGCTGGAGGCATGTGGGTTGTCTCGTTTTTGTTTTCCTACCAGAACTGGTTTCTTTCCCTTTGTCCTTTTGAACGTCAGGATTTGCATAGCTTCTACACGGGTGGGTATAAATGGGCTGTCAACCACACTGAATAGATTTGTATTAGACTTGATGTTAGTGTGCTTTATAGTTTACGGCGTTTCTTATCTATTTGTTGGTGTGACGTGAAAACATGATTGTGATGTGGTGCCTCAATATAGGTGTTAGGGTTACACAACAGTCCGGGACCGGGGATGTACAGCCTGCTAATGACAACTTTTGGAATCTGGTGTCGAGGTACGCGGGCTTTAGACTGGTGTAGCACCGGGATTAGTCCGCATTAGGACGGCTGCAATTACTTGAAGTCAAAAATGATTGTAAGAGGTCGTGTCAAATGAACCTCTGGGCTAACTACACGTACATGTGGGAATGTTTTCTGTTCACATAGCATTAATAATCGATTGATATGTAGGTAAAGATTATAACCCTTGTATGGTCTTAAACTATTCGAAATATGGCGTGTCCTGCGGTTATGGACAGGCCTTGCGATAACTAATTCTGGGCATGCGATTAGAGCAACTAGCAACAATACTTTAAAACATGTCGGCCTAAGCTCTAAGGTTGAGGAGTTAGGGCAAATTGCATATCCTCCTGGTGGTTGGGAAGAATCAAGGTTTAAGAGTGGCTTTGGTCTGCAATAGTAGGTCATCTTGAAGATTCAGACTACACGCTACCTTAAAAGTCAGATCCAGTATGTGCGATTGATCATTCTACTTAAGAAAGTACTTGTACAAAATGAATTAATTGTCTTCTGCAAAATAGGTCCACTAATTACCCTTTATTGTATACATGTTGCATCTAATTGAGCTACTTTCCGTTTGTAAGTCTTGGCAGAATAACAATTTTTTGTATTCATACTTGACAGTCGTTGATACTTTGTGCAGTAAAAAGAAATTAGGAAATTCATGCGCCGCTCAATGCGACTGGTTTCTATTGTATAGATCCGTACGCCCCATGAGGACTAGTCTAGCGCTGGGGATCTCTCAGGCAGTGGTCCTGGCCTTAGTGGTTCGGAGAGCAGCTTGGTTTAGTTTTGGGCTGGCCGACTCTTTTGCCCTTACGCTTTTGGGCTTCTTATGCCATATTAACTATCTCTAGCTGTGTAATAGAACTGCTTTATGTGAATTATATTGTTAAGATTTTAAGACAAACTAGTATTAACTTGGCAGTTGTCAGTCTGTAGAGTTGCTGTTGTGATACTTGTTTGTTTCTCAGCCGTGCCTCATGTGGCCTTTGCGTGTATATTATTGAAGGCACATGTGTGTGTGCGTGCGGTTAAGGGTTTCATCAGAGTGTATAATTTCGATTGATTGTTAGATTTAGATCACCCTATATATCACACTGTGAAGTGACTCTTGCACTGAGTTTGGGAACTATATCATGACACTACTCCAGCCGAGCATTTATTTGTCAGGGACGAGTTTGGGATTGATGTTCCGGCTCAGTGAGAAAATAGTGATATAGACCATATCACCCCTATTCTATGATCTGTGGCATTAGTTATGCGAGCAAAGTTGCGGGTGCTAATCTCGGGGGCTGATTCAAAGGCTATATCATCGTCCACTACGGTGGACTCCTCTTGGAATTGATACGGCCATAGGGTTTTAGGTGCGGGGTTGCGTTTCGATCTACAGCGGGTGATTTCACTTGAAGTATTCTCGTGTTATGAGTCTTTTGGGTCACGACACCTAGTCAATATGATTAATGTCGCTCGGATAGGAGGAAAAGAGTCGCTACTATGAATTCATAGAGGAGGATTTTGGAGTTGAAATACTATATATTCTCATATGTCCCCTTGGGGGGGTTCTGAGTAGTATCGGTGTTGTTGGTGAATTCTCTGCACATGTCAAGGTTGACAGGTATGGACCTTTGAAAGGACATCTAAGGCCGCCTAAGTGTGTGTTTGGTGTATTAATGACAATGATTAAGGGAACTAACTAAGGCGTTTAGTCAGAAGTATGATGAATATTGTTAGTGACAAGTGGTTGATAAGGCAAAGGTGGTCAGGCCCGCCCAAGCAAAATAGGAGTAGAAGAAGACGGTGTAATTACATGATGCATTTTATCTTATGCTTGAGTCATAAGAAAGGCTGGACTAACTATTAGAGGGCAAGTGTAACAACAAGAGGGTGGAAACATGATATCGGCTATGTGATCTTATCCTGCGCACAACGCTAACGAACTCCATTTCGAGAAAAACTCCCAAGAGAGACAAGTGAGAAGCCTGCATTTTATACCCTAGCTGTTTGCTCTCTTGTGTGGCACGACCATAGTCTTGGTCCGAAGGGGAGTTCCTGGAGAAGAACTAGAGCCTCCGGGCTAGGCCCGAAATCTGGATGGTCTTTTCGGATGGAATTCCAGACCAATCGCAGTAGGCTACTTTAGACTGGCTCGGATAGCTGCCTAGAAGGGTCAGCCCCTGGAATCCTGTATGCAGGCGGGCTGCAGAGTGCGTTGTCCGAGGGAGGTTCGGGACTAGACCTCCGGGCTATCCTTAGAATCGCGGATGAGCTTTCCATATGGATATTCCAGGACTGGGGGCAGATGGGCCAATTTAAGTGGCTACTAGAGCTGTGGGCCCGGAAGGCTGGGGGGCCGGGCGTGGAAGAGGAGCCCGGAACATCCGTGTGTGTCTCGGGAAGTTTGGGCTCGGAAGTTCCGGGATGGACTCTGGACCAGTGTGTGCTGGCGTGGGGTGGCGTGTGCAGCACCCCAACGGGGTGCATGATTTCGTGGGTGGCCCTTTGGCCACGTAATCGACGCCTTCTTTCGCGCGCAAGGGGTACTCGGCTTGAGGGGGCTCGTTGAACTCTCTCTTCTTCGCACCATTTTGAAGCTCAAAACTTGAGAAGTGCTCCTCCCAAAGGTGGCTCCAATCCCCGAACAAGCACTTTGTAATGAAAAGAAAGAGGGAGCCCTGTTATCTACGATTTACCAGCCAAAGTTGAATCCTGCCCAGTTGAGTCATTGCGTTGGCTTGCTTATCTTTTGGGATTTTGGGAATCCCTCATGCTGGTTGGTGTCTTCCCGGATAGCCTGCCAAGTTGTGGATTTGGTACTCTGAGCTGGGATTGTTGTCGAAGGTTTGGAGGCCGCCTCAAGGTCTACCACTAGTGATTTGAGCTCGGGTGATGAGGAGCATCTAGGTCCCCTTTAATGTTTTGATGGTTAATTGTAACTATCAGGACTTGGAATCTAATGTTTAACAATGAGTGTAAGTAGGATGAATAGGTTCCCACGGAAGAGGATTCATCTATTGAGTAAAGGATCACCAATCAGCGTGAGGGCTCTTCAAAAAGATCAACCAGTAGTGATGAGATGAGGTATGTGGATCAAGAGTTTCTGTCAGTGCTGCCAAGGTCGCCATAACAATTAACATCTTGTGGCTGAATGTTGACGGAGAAGGATGAGTTTTGATCAGTTATGAAGCGCACTTGAAGTGTTAGGGAGGATACTAACACGAGTAGATAGTAGATCAGCAGAAAGCTAAGCACAGCTTTTGGGTAAAGTCCTATGGCTTTCTTCACTTTCATAGGAAGAGAGCATTGCATTGTAAGTACGCATCTGGCCCTTCAGCTTCACGAACTGCTGAAAGTGAAGGTAGTGAAGACGCTATATGAGGAGATGACCAGTGGGAGAGAAAATGATTGAAGCTGCTCACAAGAAACTTTAGAAAATTCTGATACGGAAAAGTAAGCAGTTAGAAAAACTCAGTGACAGATTCAAGGAAAGAAGCTAGTCAAAGGATAACAATGCTTTGATGTGGGCAGGAAAAGAGAGATCATTTTGCTGCAGATTTGTTCCAACCAAGAAGAAGGCACAATACAGCCAGTAGCAAGATAAAGAAGAGACTTCCATGGGTAAGAAGAAGTATCTTCACAAAGCTAAGCAATCCAAGCCTTATGCCAGGAAGCTAAAGCTTCTGCATAGAGGCTTATGTTGGCACAAGCTTGGGTATCATAATTATGTGCAGGATCAGAGGAAGAATCTGAAAGGAAGTGAAGTTGCTAGGATTGGGCTATCGCATGACGATGTTCCAGCTGTGACACGCAGCTAAGTCACTCAAAAAAAGCTGCAACAATCTAACGCCAAGGCTGATCAGAGTCATCATCTCCGTATTCTTTGTGTCTCATGGCCAAAGAATCAATGTACTTACTGAAGTATGACTTTTCTGATTATGCTAAATTTATGGGTATCTTGGAAAGAAACAGATAAGAGCCTAATGCCTAGAAGAGAAGGAGAATTTGATCAGCCTGAAGGGATAAGCTCAGAGAGGCTGCATTAGAACCATGCGGATGAGGTTATGGATGACATAAAAAAAACGAGAGAAACCTTGGCTGGATGCTCAGGAGAACCTGGAGATTGCGCTATGACAAGCTTATGGCTAAGGGCTCATGAGCTTGCTTCTCTAGGAGGGCATGATGAGCTGCAATTGGCAAGGTCATGCCTAGTAATGCATTGATGATATACTATGAATCTCCATGTTGCTTCTGTAGTATATACTTTGGCATGTCTCTGCAACGATTGAAACTGTGCTTAAATTGTGCTAGCTCAGCATAAATGTTGTCTAACACCGAGTTGTTGTAATGATAACGCCTTTAATATGCTTCATCTCTCTATTGGTTCAACTAAGCTCTATCGATGGTCAGTTGATCTAAAGGCGGAAGCAAGGCTCAGAGGTAGGAGTCTTGAAGAGATTATAAGAGGCTACTGAGGCAAAAAGACAAAAAAAAAAAAAGTATATGGTCTTTGCACTGGCTAATATTGGCATGTCAAAACTATCAGATGATACAGGCTGAAATAGCTCGGAAATAACAATGCCGGAAGGGCCTTGGGTTAGTATTCTATCATGAATAAAGATAAATCTGCCTACTTGTCACTTAACCTCTATCTTTGGCAGCTATATTCGTGAGAGCTAGGCAGGTAGGCAATGACAACACTTTGTTGGTCTATAGCGAGAAGAAAACAGGAATAGTGGTGAACATTCTATCACTAACTCCATCGCTATGTTCTAGTACAAAAGGAGCATAAAGGCAATTGATAGTGGGGGGCCTAGAGGTAGTGTATGGTGCCCAGGGCTCAAAAAATGTATAGGATATAAAAAAACTGAAGAAGATGGAGATGGTGTGCACCTGTCATCTGGGTGTTTTCCGAAAGGACCACAGTTGCTGGTCAGCTGGTATACGGTCACGGTGGGTAGCACAGGCTATAGAACCGACTGTGTGCGGCGCAGATCGTGTGTAGGGCTTACGTGGCATCAACTAACTCCCTGTTGGCCTAAGGTGGCAGGTGATAGTCAGAGCCCATGGAGGATCCTATGTGATATCGATTCTTGGGGGGGGGGGTCGTGTAGGGGCAAAAGGCTGGAAAATCTAAGAACATTGCCTACTAAGCCCTAATCTCTGCAATTTCTGCAATTATGACAAAGTTAACATAAGAGGAACGCATACTATTTGGGTACCTAAATTCTATAACTAAACTTGGCGAGGACACTGTCTCGCAGTGAACTGATTGATTGTGGAGCAGTGAATATACACAACATATGAACTGGAGAGCAGGAGAATTTGTAGAGAATCAACAATGAGAAATCTGCCTAGGGCAAACATGTGATGCTATGGCAGACTACTCTGGAAGGGGAAAGGTAAATGGGCATTAGTAAAGTGGTTTAAGGTCTGGATCTTTTGGTGAAACTTTTGTACATGGCAAGACTATAGAGGCAATCAGATTCTACTTGCTTATGCGGCACATGCTACAACATTAAGCTATTATGCAGATGGATGTGAATTCTGCCTTCTTAAATGGTAGACCTATTCTGCCTTCTTAAATGGTAACTTTCTGAATTAGTCTATGTTGAGGCAACCACCAATGGTTTTGAAAGATGCTAAGAAACCTACACTCATGTTTACAACTTAATTTGCACAAAGGCACTTTATGGTCTTAATAGACAAGAGCTACGTATGAGTCATGGTATGATACATTGGAAAGAATTATAATCATAAATAGATTTTAAATGGGCTTACTTAACACTAACTTTCTATTCTACTAAGAAATAAGGGGTAAATGACTTATTTGTGTGCTGCAAAATTTATGTCGATTACAATAATAATTTGGTGTACTATATTCGTTCATTATGATGGATGATTTTAGCAAATGATGACGCAAGAAGGACGTTTGAGATGTCTTTGGATTATGAGAGCTCAAGTACTCTCCTAGTGACTTCCTAAATCAGAGCAACTCAAGGAAGGGACTTTTATCTCAGCAAGAAAAGTTCACCAAAGACAATCATGCACCAGATGTTGTGCATGAAGGATGCAAAGCTCAATTATTCACACTCTCATTGGCAAATTAATGGTCATGACTGGAGCTAAACATTAGAAGGTAAATCTTGATTGATCGAGAAAGAGTTTAGGTCCATGATAGGTTCTTTGCTATACTTGTGTTACTATTCTAGACCATATATCATGTTAATTGTATGCATGTGTGCTTTAGATTCTATATCTAACCCTAAGGGACCTATCAGCGAGTGCAGTTACGCTAGGATTCTGAGATATTTGTATTCATCTTCAGGAATTTGGTTTGTGGTACCCCAAAGTTGTCTAAATTTTGAGCTAGTTGGCTATTCTGATAGTGACTTATACAGACCGGGTGTAAGGTTGAACGCTAAAATGGGCACACTCATGTACTTTGTCAATTCTTAGGGTTCGTACCCTCCTGTTCTGTCGTCCAAGAACCGAACGTTAAACTAGAAACTCATAGCCCTTTCATTTTAGAGGCTTGAGCTATATAGCTGCTGGTAGTTGTTGTGGGCTCAATTATTATGGATGAAGGCTAGTACGCTTGAAAGATTTTCATCTATCCTTTAAATTCAAGTAGCCCCTCTTCTGTGATAGATGAAAGTGGCAATTAAGTTAGCTCAACACCCAGTACAGGCCTACAAAGATCCAAATACATAGAAGGTGAGGCACCACTATCGCTTGAGAGGACGCATGTTGAGAAATGGTAGACCATATCAGCTGTGGCGCATGTAATGGGCGTGAAAAACATTATGCTAATATATTCCACCAAGCCCATTAATTAGATGAGACTAAGATTCATGTTACTCTGGAGAGTAGTGTATTGAATACTCATTGATGTCTCTAACTTGGGGCAATAAAAGGTTGGCTTGGTGTCAGCTCATTATGTTCATGCTGTTTATGATGTTTGTGTTTTCAATCTGCAGTTACCCCACGCTGTGTCAGCATGTTGTTCTATGCTTTGAGTTAAGAGGTGTCGTCTGAGCTTATGTTGTGCACATCTTTTGTGTGGGCATAGTTTTTCTATTCTTAACTGGGTTTCATTGGAAATCTACTCTTGTCTAGTTTTTAGCTTGCTTGTTTGATTTTCTGTGGCGAAAGTAGCTGACATTGGAAAGATTTCATAAGGACGGGCCTCTGATGAGTGGCTCAGTTGTTTTCCTCGTGGCTTTATGTAATATTCTCTCCTGTCTTGGTGTTTCGATGAAGAAACTTGTGCGATCTAGTCATCCACCTGTGTCTCAGGTGGTATTCTTTTGTAACTCGTATGTCATAGGGACTCTTTTCACGTCACTCTGTGTCGACATGGGGAGGGGGGAAGGGGGGGAGTGTCATCTCACTCAGCTATGACATAGCCACTTTATATCCGGGCTTCGGCTCTATATAAAGGATACTCGTCTATTTCCCAATGAAAACATCGTTCGAATACCGGCTATATACGCCCAAACTTCCGCTGGCCGGCTAAACTTTCAAGTTGTTCGTCGAAATCGTGAATTCCGCATTCAAAAAATTTCAACTCGTCAGAGAGCTTTGCCGAGGCACCTCAGCATTGTTTCATCGCGCCTTAGCCAGTTTTCCGATCAAAAGTAAGCTCCAGCCAACCTTCTTTGCACTCATCCTAAATTCTATGTCGAATGCAATCGCTTCGAAGAACTTATATGGCCATGTAGCGCATATGTCCTTGATTAGTGATTGGGGGGTTTAGCTTGTGTTTAGCTTTCTGGAGCTCATCCCTTTAGCTCGACAGACTCGCTAGTCAGGGCAAAAACCATCGTTAAACCGTGCCTTAGTTTTCATGAATCTTGTCTGGTGGTGGCCTTCGCGCGCTCTGGCGTAGACTGGTGTCACCGCTAAGGTCTCATCGTTGTGACACAGGGCATGCCTTTCAATGGCGGGTTCAAGCGGGCGGAGACTTAGTTTGTTGCTAAGTCCTGTCATCCTGTGTCCCTTGTCCTCTGAAGCACAGGTGTCCACAATGAGGCTACTTGATCTCTGCATTTAGGAACGAGTCCTCTTTCGCTTTCACTTCTTTCTTATCATATCTCATTTTCACGGGAGATGTCTTCAGGTCAGATAGACAGACAATTGGTCTCGCAATGTCTAGATCCCGAAGAGTCATATGTGTTACTAGGAGATGATTATTATCATCAGATTCTCTGATCAAGAAAGGGAAGGAATGACTGTGTATCTAGAGAGAGGAAGGCTCTTCAAGAAGAAGAGCTTCAGGCGTAAGGTAATAGGTGCTTACAGCAAAGAAAAGCTGCACGCAAAGAAAGCTGCTGAGGCTTCAGCATCCAAGGCTGGTCAGAAGTCCAGTTCATCACCCAGGTTGTCTCAGAACCAAGAGAACGAAGATCCTCATGCGGTGCTGAAGGGCAGACATCTTGAAGCAAGATTAGGCTAGTTGAAGTAAGCCAATGGGGGGCATCAATCAGAGAAAGTGCAAAGAAGTCATCCATCTCCAGGATGTAGGTGTTGGCCTAATAGGGGTCTACACTCAGCAATTCTAGAGGCCTATCTCCTGAGAACGCAGATGTTTGAAGTAGCATAGAAGAATGACAGATGGTCTCATAGTAGAAGAGAGATGGACTAAACTCTCTAGGTCAGAGTTAGTGGTATACAACGAGATGAGAAAATGAAGAAAGGCAAAACTTGCTTTATTATATTACACTGTCCATGAATCTTGAGCTCTCATGTGTGAGGCCTGAGGCCAATCTCATCGGCTTTGGTCAGAGCCTACACTGGCATCATATAGCAGGTCAGCTGCTCACCTGCAAAGTCTGCCAAGAAAGTTATTTTACGTATAAAAATCCTTGATGTAAGGCAGACGACATTCTCACATCGCAGGGGCTCTGCGATGGCACAGCTTCAGCATCAAACCATTGCTGGTTCGCATGTTGCAGATGTCTTTTAGAGATCGTAACCTTCTACATACAGATTAATGAGCTGTTTGCGCAGAATGAAGAACACTCTCAAAGAGGTCTTGCTAGTAGAAAGCTTGCTAGCAGTGAGATCAGAAATCAGCAGAAAATTGGCTCTATCGATGATCTCAGACAAGAGACTGGGTCAAGCTGTGGCCTATGCCATAGGTTCAAGAGGAAGAGATTCTATCAAACTGGTTAGTAATTTCTGATAAATCTCAGAAGCGGTCTAAGAAGCAGTGCAGGGATGCGAGAGGTCGCATCATTCTCTGGGAGACGGTCCTTCACATAAGTCCAAACCATCTTTGTGAAATAACAGTTGGTTTCAACAACAGTATGGGTTGCTCTGAAGTGAGTTAAAGAAGGAGATTGTTCACCGACCTGTGGCAGCAGGTTGGCTAACCAGGCTAAAGCTATAAAGCATGCACACGATGTATCGTCTGCAGAAGAAGGAATAAAGAGATTCTAGCTCAATCAGTACTGAGACTCTGCGTCCTCTGGCTATATTTGGCATTAACCATATATCTCCTTAGGTCAGTTTCTTGTCTTCTGAGCTGGCGGAGGAAGCATGGGGGGGGTAGGCTGGGGCAGAGAGTAGGCCGGCAAGCACCCCACAATATCATCGCCAAAGGGCAGAACAGATTAAGACCTGTCATTGCTCTGCCTGCAGATTGCTAACTCACACAAACAGCTGTCGGTCAGACCAGCTGTGTCCTTTTATTAGGTCAGCAAGATGCTCCGCAGTGGCAAGCTTTGTGTAACTGCCTTTCTGGGCCATCGAGTGTTCATAGCCAGTAACACCCGAAATCACATTCACATCAGCGCTGTTGCTCTCTCAGCACAGCTCGCACCTGTGCACAGGCAAGTGACTCAAGCAGAAGTAAGAAGAAAGCTCTGAGAGCTTATGCAAATGATGGCATGGGGTGTTTCAGTGATCGCCCTCCAATAGGCGGAGGAAGGCTTTAATCAGATTCTACTAAAGAGTATGTAGGCCTGAAGAATCTCCAGCTCAACCAAGTTCAATGTAACAAGAGGCATTTGTTAGTCTAGAGAGGCTAGAAGCAAGAGGACAATTCTCCAGGAAAATTATGATTATAGGAGGAGCCGTACTATGAGAATCGCGACGAGTACAGCTAGTTGTTGCTCCTCTGCCTGCTCAGGACTGAACACGGGATAGATAACTTTGCTGTCTAGGATGCCGTCATAAAGAAGCTTCGGCTAAGGAGTGACTCATAAGAAGGTCTCAAGAGGCAAGTTTGCATCTCTAGAACTCCAGTGGCTTAAGCATTAAGAGAGATCAACCTATTCCATTTCTTCACCAGGCTGTACAGGAATATTATTGAGCCAGCTGCTACTGTAACGCCCGTAGATTTCTATGCATGACAATCTATAAGGGGGTCTCATCATGAGATCCTGTAGGCTAAAGGGTTTGTTTGATTGCAAAACCATTTAAATGGGGTATGCTCTCACAAGGATTTAAGCTGCGTGCTATTCCATCTTTGATCAAGGGAGGGGCAGGCCTTTAGTTATATGCAATCTTCAAGCTAAGGATAATGATCGCTAGATAGTGATCAAAGTAGTTGCTGATGCACTGTGTGGGTAGATACAAGGAAAAACAGGGGCATATCTGGAAGGGCAAGAGGGCCAGCTCATTATCGCATAACTAGGGCTCCAGAATTCAACAGTTTGTTTGGAGCACCAGTGGAGGGCCAATATGGCTATAATCTTTTCAGGGTGTGGAGTCAGTTCGCAATATGAGATCCAGGAAGAAAAATTCTACCCAAGGAACTTCTCGCTTCAGCAAATGCTCGCTTATCTGATTCATGTCTAGCTTCAAGGGCATTACAATAACTGGCAAGCAATCTTGTGAAGATCCTCGAATGTCACGCATATCAGACGTAAAGAAGGAAACACGATAAAAAGATGTAGTATATTCACCTGTCTTGGCAAGTGCTGGTACCCATTCACAAGAATCAACACTTTGACATTGCCAATAATATATCCTTTCATGAGATTGATGCAATGCAGAAAGATAAGAAAGCTAAGTTGCGAGTATGGCTCATATTAGCTATTGTTATGACTCTATCAAAGGAACACGGTCTACCTTAGTCAGGAGTTTGGATATCTGCTGTCAAGGACATCCATATGAGCTCAGACTTGGGGGGAAGACCTCAAGCTGTATGATCATCGCAGACGAAGTTGATGTGCCATGCTCTTTGTTGGGATCTTTCAGACATCAGGCTGTGCGCTGGCTTAAGTAGAAGGCAACGAACAGCTGGCTCGCACATGCAACTCGGATGCCAACGTCTCAGCCTGCAAGTCCATGGCTCTCCGTCGGACGCGCAAGTGTCGCACCGGTGTCACAGCTGGTGCATCCTGGGCGCTGAATCAGCTGAGCTGGTATTTGTGACACAGGCTAGCGGCAAGCTCATTTGGCACATCTTTGTTCCTGTCCATGATGACTCAAGCAGCGTGGCCACGAGTCTAGCCAAGAACAGATGCATGCCTAGTTCAATTTTGGCTGGGGCTCTATGAGCGCAAAGAGAGATCTCTAGCATCTCGAGAAGTAAGTGACCAGTCTATCATACGTTACCCGGTTGATCAAATAGCAGATCTCAACTCTTAGTAGGTTCTTTAGTGCTCGCTTGATAGGTCAATGAGTCACCTTCTGAAGGTTCTTGTTCCTTACCCCTTTCTGGTGTTTTAAGTGTGCAAAGGGGGAGAGATGCAGGAGAGAGGAAAAAACCTTTATAGTAGAAGTGGAGGTAAGCTTTAGGGGTATAGAAGCAAATATAATGCGGAGAGATATAGGGGGAGTGGGAGTTTGCTGTGTATCAAGGACTGTTCTTCTTATTCTGATTGCTTATGTCTTGAGGCACACTAAGTCTATCTTCTGAAATGATGCAGATTACTTTATGGTCTGAGCTATGCTAGCTGCTGTCATGAGCATGTCTTTTTAGTCCTGATATGTGTGGATGGGTTTTTGCTCTAATCTGATTTATGCTCTGATTTTCTACATCATACTACTGGCTTCATATAGGGCTACACTACCATTATTATATAATGTTTGCTCGTGTATATCATACTCGTGTCACTGATGCTTGCTTCTGATCATAACACATGTTAATGAATATCTTCTGAACATGTGTTAAGACATAAAGCATGCTTGAAATATGAAAACTGCATCATTATCAGTTCATGCGAGTTCAGTTCTATTACTCATGATTCATTATAGCGCTCTGACTGATGAAATGGCTAAGTTGGAGATAAATACTACTCATGGATTAGGCCGTAATTCAGATGGCTGTGCTTTGCATTACAGAGAAGCATAATCTTTTATGGCATAGCTTGCAAGGGAAGTTTGTCGGAGTATTATTCGCAGCAATACTGAATATGGAGCGGCGTGAGCACAGGGCAAATCAGTGATGGGTGCAGCACGGAGACAGGATTTTTAGACAGGTTTCTCAACTAGGCCTCTCAGCGTAGGGGAGAGGTAATTGACGCCCTACGTCGCTGTGTTGTGTGCTATTATAGGCTTGAGATCCACTGCGAGTGCGCACAAGCGGCCTAGGAGAATCGATCTCGAGGTGGCTTGACTTTTGAACAATGAGATTGTCTTATGTACTAAAGAGCTTAGAGCATCAAGAGACTTACCGATTTCGGGAGTCCCTACCAAGGCCTTATATTAGGCTACCAGGAGATAGGAGGAGTTAGCAAGAGTCCGAGTCGGTTATGCAGATTGGGTTTCTGCTAATTGGTTAGACAACAGAATGCGGCGGTAATGCTGTCGGGTATGTATCAATCGCTGTCTTGTACTTCCACGTTGATGAGGGGGCGCCGGCCGTCATGGATGTGAAGAGTTCGGTACTCGCGAGTTAGTCGGATCGCCGGGCCACGCCTGTGGGTGCCATGTAGGGCGCGAATTCGTCCTCCTCTGGATGATACCCTGGAGGTGGGGTCGTTCTATTGTCATTCATCAGTATGCCCCGCCGAGTCCTTCATCGATATCTGATTGCTACTCCGAGGCTTCACCTCTGTTCATAAGTCTTCCTGAGTATTCATTCTGCTTGCAGGGAGATTGCGAAGGACTGACTTAGCAGCTTCCCTGTTGAACAGTACAATAAGAAAGCGCTGGTGGTATATTCACAGCTGTTCAAGGTAGGAATATCATGGCGGGGTGAGCTAATATCGGGTGAGCTCTGTGGTACCTGTATGTATCCATCCTGATGGACTGTATAGACGGGCTGGAGCCGATAGCTCATCGTGGGGCGTAAACCATGACTCACCAAAGCTGGAATTCCCCGAGTTATGCACACGGAGCGCTTATCCGAGTGGATTAAGGCCAGCTAGTGTGTCTTGGCCCTTTAAGGAATGCCCTCCTAAAATTCGTGCCAGTAACCAGGAAACTTAAGTGCATGTGCGCATA
Source organism: Stipa capillata (assembly GCA_019208055.1). Classification (NCBI taxonomy): domain Eukaryota; kingdom Viridiplantae; phylum Streptophyta; class Magnoliopsida; order Poales; family Poaceae; genus Stipa; species Stipa capillata. The sequence continues at coordinate 82,693 of JAGXJF010003424.1, forward strand.
GGTTCCCTAAGGAGTGACGAAGGCCTTAACACGGAGTCAGTCCACTGAATCCAAAAATTCCGGACGGCCTTGAGGGCTCTCCGAAATTCGTGTTGCCCGGTGAGGTTCTGTCGGAATGAATCGGGGACGGTAGCTTTAGAGTTGCTGCGGACAATCCGACTTGGTGGCGTGCTACGGAAGTAGGCACGCCATTATCTGGGCCTCTTTCCGCAATCGCGTGTATTCAAATTATTGCGTTCGCTGCTTGACGGCCAACGATTAACCAGCCGAAATCAGCCTCACAACCTTTTTGGGGGGGGGGGAATTAGATAATTGTTAGGTTTTTTATGTTGAATATATATAAAATGTTTTGTAACGCCCGGCCCGCGTATTCTTTCAGTAACGCGGCTGGTGATTTGGGGCGGGAAACCACGTTTGCAGTTGCTGCCTTGGCTTAGAGGTATTGATTTGAAATTTAGTTTTCTTAACCGAACCAAAGCTATTAACCCTCCGGTAAAAAGAAGGCCTAAACCGTGCGGATCCCGCTTTTAATTAGATCATGCATCGCACAGGCGAATCTGCGACGGGCTTCGTTGAAGTCGGGGGCGTCTGGAAGTAGAGCGACGTAGCGTGGCGCCGTCGCGAAAGCGCGTAGTCGGAATTCTGAAGGGAGCGCACGTTGGGTGCGGAGAATCCTGGAGTCGCGTGCGACGTGGGAAAGCCATACCGTTCATCGCGTGTCCCTTTATATTCTCGAAGAGGTTCGTGGGACTCTGTCTTCCACAGTTTACCGACTTTCAAACGCGATTCTAATTCCGCTTTGCGCTGAACGACCTTCGTCTTCCTTGTTCTCAGCCCCAATCGACTCGTGCGGCGCCGCCTCCATCCGGCAAAACCCTAAGGTTTCCTAACATCCCCCGTCCAGGGGGCCCCTTCAGATGCAGGCCGCGCGCATTGGAAGCTATAACTAGTGCAGGACGCAAACACCGAGGAAGTTTATGCTATTGGTGTGGAAGCTGGCTGAGCGAGGCAAGGAGATATCAGGCTGTCTGATAACCGATACTGGCTTCCTTACTCCGTCGTATGAAGTCGACGGCGAGCGGGAGGCCTGCGGTTGGAAACACCTCGTGACACGCTGGGGGGTTGCTGGCCAAACAAAATCCTGGTTAAGGGAGTGCTGTCGAGTGGCGTGCCAACCTCAACGTGGTTACACGCGTCCCAGTCGGCACAGTATGGCCGAACGGCACCGCGGCTGGTCGTCCACAGGCTCCTTTTCGAGGCGTCAAGGATTACTTGGTGCGGGCTGGGGGGGGCGGGGGGGGGTTGGGCGGGGGGGGGGGGAGCGCGGTCCGACCCCATTTCTGCGGGGGGCTACTATACTTTAATCATGGCTTCTACGGCCTGAGCTCTACAAACTCAAACCCAACAGCATCTCCACGTCGCATTCTTCCATCACACTGTGCGAGTGCTACCAAACTCACCTCCATCCCGGCATTAACGCCTTCACCCTGTGCAAGCACTCTGTTCATGGTGAACGCCACACCGAGCAGCAGACAACCCAGCGTGGTGGGAGTCACCAGTTCTAGCTGAGTCACTCGGGCGGTGAGAGCTACCCTGCCCCCCTCCTATGCCATCCCGAACAAGGCTGGCACGCCAAACTGGTTCTACTGAGCCAAACCAACGACCCTCGCTGCCCAGGCTTTCTTGGGCCTACGCCACCAAAGTCAAGCCTAGCTGTCGAGATCCCCCACTCTAACAAGGGCAGGACAGCGTGTCTAATCCTGATGGCGTACCGCCGAGGCCGATGCAGTCTGGAGTCACCACCAGGGACGGTCGTTGTTTTGCGACCTTCTTCCAGTGGCGGGTGCAGCCAGGGAAAACGAAGGTGCCTCCGGAACAGCCAGCAAACCCCCATGTTAGAGTACACCGGCGAAGATGACGACAACCCCGTAGTCTGCCGAAGGGCTCACGGAGGGAGAAGTCCGGAAATCCGGCTCGAGAACTCCCTGGCTCACAAGGGAACGAGTCGGACATTCTCCGGGCGAATCAAGCTCACCCTTTATCCAGGCATAACCCTCGCCATAGTCAGGTGAGTAACTGATACCCCATACTTTTTCTCAGATCCTAGCCGCAGTCTCAATCGAGGTTTATCTTTTTATCTTTTGCACGGTGTTGCTTCACTTCATGTTCCAAACGCTCTCTCGACCGGAGGACGAGATATGGAACCAACCGCGATACGCTGACGTCCCGAGCGGCGGACCTGCCCACCACAAAGGGACAGGCCGGGCGCCTTCTTCCGAGCTCTGGCCTTCAAAAGGGCGCCGGGTCTCGAAAGGGACACCGTCGGAACCTTCTAAGGGTAAAGCGCCTGCAACCCCTGGCACACCTCCCGCATCACCGCCCCCACCCGAGCGCCGCAAACCGGCCCCGAAGTAGGGACGAGGATGACGATGGTGTTCCCCTCCGCTGGCTATAATTCCATGTCCTTCATGGTCATCACCCCTTACCTCCCCTCATTGTGTTTTGTGGATGCTATGTACATCTCCATGTTCATAAACCAGCAATTCTGTACAGCCCCGTAGGTTCCGTCTGGAACCTCCGGATGATACGCAGATAAAAGACAACAGTCTCCTAAAAAGCCAAGTTCTTTGAGCCTCCGTTCTTATGCTGTTCCCACCTTATCCCATTCTATGCGTACCTATCTTGTTTCACAGGTTGCTAGTGATCACCCCCCCCCCTTCACAAGTGAGGATCGTGTCAATGCTCCTGATACTTTGAGGGCAAAAAATTGATGAAACCTAGGCCCAGGGCTACGGGACTAATCCTAGAAGAGAAAGAAGCCTGCTTTCAAACTTGGTGGAAAAGAATGAAAGGGCAAGGCACACCGCAAAAGAAACCCAAGGTAGCTCCTCTAGTGCTACCAAAAGGACCCACCTCTTGTGGAAGAAAGTCTCAAAACCATGACAAGGAACAAAGAAGTAGGGCCAAGTTGAGGATGATGAATCCATATCCTTAGAGGAACCAGAAGCAATGATATGGATGATCATTTTTGGATCATCCAACAAGAGAAGAATATTCAATGAAAATCTTTAAATAGCTCATAAGAATCAAGTGGTCATTCAAAAGACCATTGACTTTTGAATTCATAGCAGACAACAAGGAATATATTCCACCGGGCATCATCATAGCTTTGAGTAAGTATGGAATTATTGAAATCTAATGAAAGAAGATATCAAGCATATTGTCCAGAGCACAATACGGCAATTCTATGCAAACCAGTACACTTTCCACAAACGATGAGGAAGAGATCACTTGTCTTAGGATGACGACGTGCTCATTTGCACACAAAAAGCCTTATTGCTCTTTTTGCTCAAAATGCTTGGATGTTCAATTAGAAGGGAACTCAGACCAACCCTATGGCATCACGCATTCTATTTGAAGACTTTGCTAGTAATGGATGCCTTGAGTTTTGTCTATGGACCAAGAAAGAGAAATATTGTTTCACTACTGACATCTTCCTTTCTATGATGTGATGTACAAGCTTTTTTGGCAAGTCCAGTGTTGCAAAGTTTGGAGATAGCTACATCTGTGAAGGTCCATTGATTAACCTCATGCTATAACACTCACCCGAAGAAGCAAACTCATATAGATGTGATGGATTTTCTTATCAAGAGATGAAGACTGTGGTGATTGAAAAGATTTCCCCTAAAAAACATTACCTCCTTATATTAGGCTTTTATCATTGGAGCCACCCTATCTCCACCATCCTCCGAAAAACAAAAACTGCACCTAAGCAAAAAGCATGGATACTTTCGGCCCTACCCGCTTTTCACTCCCCTCACCAGGACACCATCTACTACCTTTGGGAAAGGAAAGAGGTTACGCGCATGGACTTCTTCTAACCAACCCAACTAAGAAGAGTAGACAAAGCTATGAGGGCTCTCAAGTCTATTCTTTGTGAGGTATGTCAAACCTATTCATGTCCATATGCACAGGTTAAATGAGGGCTCCAAAAAGAACACTTGTATGATCAAACGAAAGAGGCGCAAGAATTGAGAAGCCCCCCCCCGACATTGGCCATGGATCTGAGAGCAAGTGAGTGATTTGAAGTAACTATGATGATCCTTTTGAGAGTGATAGTGATGAGATCAACTCGAAAAACATGTTTCGCCCCTTCCCCCTCTCATGTTGATGAAAGATGCAGTGAGGAGGAGCATAACAACTATGACGAGAACGGCGGAGTATGAGTAGTTCTTTGGGCTGTGATAGCATCAGCTCTCCTTTCTCTTCTTTTTGTGTTTAGATGCCAAAAGGGATGGAGAAGTGGTTCTATTAGGTTTTTCTGTGTTGTTTAGGGTTTCGCATAATCACAAGCCTCTCGTTCTCTCTTTTGATTCTTCTTGAGGCTTGTGAAACTCTTATTTCATCTACATATTGTACAAACCGTACTCTATATCGTGTGGTTGTGTGATATCTATTCATGTTCTTAAAGTTTATTGTATGAGAAGCTATCCCCCATGGTTTGTTGCTAAGGTTGCTTTATGTTGTATTTTCTTTACATTAGCTCTTATCCACGATTCATGTTTATGTCTCATGCATGCCTTATTGCTTGAGTATGATATTAGCATATCTTATATCTTGTCACACACAAACCATGTTTTAGTGAGTTTGTGCTTTATGTTTATTGTCACAATCTCAACAACATTAGCAAAGTGTTACTCCTATTTAATACTCTTACAGTTGCTCACCACCACCCCCAACGGATTTTTAAAGACATAGGGGAGTTTCGTCAAACTCTATAATTTGTGAGATGCACTTTGCATTCAAAAGCAAAACTATATTCAAATAGGACACCAAACTCTAGGGGGAGCCCTCTCTAATATCCAAAGAAACCAAAACCTTCATTTTATAAAACCTTTGTGTAAGCTCTAATCTGTTTATCAATCTACCACCAACAAAGTCGGAAATTGAAGACGACTTTAAGCCCCTAAGTGTGTTTTTGGTGTAAATACAAATGATTAGGGACATCAACACTACTGGCAGACGGGCTTCTACTGACGGGCCAATAACCCCCTCTAGCTGACGGACCTGGGGGGCCCGTCACCCACTGTGAAATGTCAGTGGAGGGGTGATCTCCACCGACGCGGGCATGATGACCTTCAGTGTAGAACCACCTCACCACTAACGGTCCTATGATACGTGACCCGTCATGTTAGGACCCTCACCACTGACGGTCGTAATGTACGAACGCACCCGTCAAGTGTTATCATGTTACCAACTGACCGGGCTGTCCCTACGCGACCCTGCAGTGGTAGTACCTCCGCTTTGGCCATACGGGCTATCAGTCACTGACTGGCTTTCTATACTCGCCCCGAAAACTCAGTTGTAGAGACCATCTCCAGCTTGTCCTAACCTGGCATCACCAACTGACCGGCCTTTGTGTTAATTGCCCGTCTCAGTAGAGCCTTCTGTTGTGCATTTTCCATTCAAGCCACTATTGCACAATATAATTCACAATTATCCACAAATATGTTCACCAAATTTCAAACAATTCACAATTCTCTAACAAACATATCATATATTTCACAAACATCAATAAATTTCACAAATTACCAAATTTTCATAAATTATCAGAAATATTCACAAATATAAAATTTTGATATAAACTTATTCGCCGGTTCGCTCACC
>JAGXJF010003425.1:0-48305 GCA_019208055.1 Stipa capillata
ACACTACTACATAAAACGTCAACACTGACGGGCGAAAAACATTTATCAGTGACGGGTACTGATCCCGTCAGTAATTAATGGTCAGTGGTAACACAAGTTACCACTGACGGGTGGCAAAACCCGTCAGTGGTATCATCTTATCTCTGACGGGTGGTAACAATACACCCGTCAGTGATGATATTTTTAGATGCGCGAAAAAAGTCATCACTGAGGGGCGAAGTATTATGCCCGTCAGTGATGACTCACATCACTGACGGGCGAGGTATTATGCCCGTCAGTGATGACCTTTTTAGAGGCGTAAAAAAAAACCCTACCCGGGCAGTGCCGGGTAGGGTTTCACTAAAACGGCTGTAACTTTTGCATACGGTGTCCGTTTTGGGTCCACGACCACTCAAAATGACCGTATCGACGAGGCGCATCTAAAAAATCTACTCGTCTTTAGACCTGTATATTTTTTCACCTCCAAATTCGCCCTCTAAGACTGACTTTTGCCCCTCCGAACGAAATGTCGCCTCTTTCGACCTTCCGTTGAACTTCTTCCCGAGCTCCAAATGTAGTAATCTTTGCGTATTCTGAACCGTGAGGGAGTAGAGCTACTAGAAAAAAATACGAGAAAAAATTTTAAAAATAAAAAAATTTCACTCCAAATTCGGCCTACCGAATCCTCCGAACGAATAATCTCGCTACCGAACCCTCCGTTCCCTCCGTTGAACTTCTTCCCGAGCTCCAAATGCAGTAATTTTTGTGGATTCCGAACCGTGAGGGAGTAGAGCTGCTACAAAAAAAATATGAGAAAAAATTTAAAAAATAAAAAATTTAGGCACTAGTAGAAGGATGAGAAGGAAGAGAAGGGTGGAAGGGTGGAAGGGAGGAGAGGAGGGTGCTCACCGTGACTCCATGGAGTTGGAGAGGAGAAGGGGCCGGTAGTGGGCATGAGGATCTGACAGTGGGATGCTTGAGGAGGGTGCTTCTAGGAAGGAGAGGAGGAGAGGAGGAGGGTGGAAGGGAGATGGAGAGAAATATGGATCTGGATTTGAGTGGAGTTGAGTGGAGTGCGCTGCACTGAGGTGAATTATATACCCGGCGGGATTCTACAATTTCGGGTTTTAAAATTTCGGAGTTGGGCGGGATTCACATCACTGACGGGCAGACTTTTTAACCCGTCAGTGATAAGTGAAAAATTTCAGGTTTTGAAATTTCTGAGTTGGCGGGATTCACATCACTGACGGGCAGACATTTGTGCCCGTCAGTGATGACTTCGACATCTCTGACGGGTATAACTTCATGCCCGTCAGTGATGACTTTTCGTGAAATTCCATGTTTCTGCTGAAGTCATCACTGACGGGCAGACATTTGTGCCCGTCAGTGATGACTTTTCGTGAAATCCCATATTTCTGCTGAAGTCATCACTGACGGGCAGACATTTGTGCCCGTCAGTGATGACTTCGACATCACTGACGGGTCTAACTTCGTGCCCGTCAGTGATGACTTTTCATGAAATCCCGTGTTTCTGCCGAAGTCATCACTGACGGGCAGACATTTGTGCCCGTCAGTGATGACTTCGACATCACTGACGGGTCTAACTTCATGCCCGTTAGTGATGACTTTTCGTGAAATCCCGTGTTTCTGCCGAAGTCATCACTGACGGGCAGACATTTGTGCCCGTCAGTGATGACTTTTCTCCCCTAAAACGGAACATCTGATATAGTCACCACTGACGTGTATCCGGCTGCCCGTCAGTGATAAGTGATAAGTCTGACGGGCTTTTTCCTGCCAGTCAGTGATAAGATATAGTGGATGACCTTTTTTGTAGTAGTGTGAGAACTTAATCTAGTAGTGCATTGTCCTTGATTAGGGTTGGTTTAGCCTTTGTTTAGCTTTCTGTCTCATCTAGCTCGAAACCTAGCGGCAAAACCTTATTAAACCCTAGTTTTCATGAATCTGCCTTCCGCCTCTGTGCATAGTTGTGTCACTGCTAAGATCTCACCTGTCACACAGGCATGCCTATTCAACGGGCAGAGACTTTAGTTTGGTTCTAAGTCCTCAGCTGTGTTACCTTGTCCTCACACAGGTGGCCAACACAACTACTATCTTCTGCATTTAGGAACACCTCTTTCCTTCACTCTCTCTTATCTATCTCGTTTCCATAGATGTCTTCAGGGTCAGACAGAGCAGACAGTGGCTTCCAATGGTCAGATCCCGAAGAGTCAAGCAGAGAGATTATTATCTCAGACTCTGATCAAGAAAGGGAGAGGCTGAGACAGAGAGAGGAAGCTCTTCAGAGAAGAAGAGCTCAGCAGAAAGCTTACAGGCAAAGAAAAGCTGCAGAAAAGAAAGCTGCTGCTGCAGCATCCAAGGCTGGTCAGTCCAGCTCAGCACAGGTTGTCTCAACCAAGAGAACAAGATCCTCATCAGATGCTGAACAAACATCTTTGAGCAAGGTAGCTGCTAAGAAGCCAAAGGGCACAGTCAGAAAAGTGACAAAGAAGTCATCCATCTCAGATGTAGTGTTGCCAAGGGAGCACACTCACAATTCAAGAGCCTGTCTCTGAACCGCAGATGTCTGAAGTAGACAGAGAATGACAAGCTCATATTAGAGGAGATGGACAAACTCTCAGATCAGATCAGTGCAACAACAGATGAGAAAGTGAAGAAGCAACTTCTTATGATATACACTGCCAAGAATTTTGAGCTCTCAGTGTAGTCCAGGCCAATCTCAATTGCTTTTCAAGAGCCTACAGCTGCATATAAAGCCCTTCTAAGTGAAATAGCAGATTTGCATCTACAATTACAGGCAGCCACCTCAGAGTCTGCCAAGAAAGATTTAAGACAGAAAATCTTTGAGAAGTAGAAGACATTCTCATCTAGTTCTCAATCAGCTTCAGTATCAAGACCATTGTGGTTCCATGTTCAGATGTCAGAGATCGTAACCTTCTGCAACAGATTAATGAGCTGTTTGCCAAATTGAAGAACACTCCAAGAGGTCTTGAGAAGAAAGCTTTGCTAGTAGAGATCAAAATCATGCAATAATTGCTCTCTCCTGATCTCAGACCAGAAGCTGCAGCCGTGCCTGTACCAAGTTTCAAGAGAAAGAGATCTGAAACTATAGTAATTTTTGATGAGCCTCAAGCCAAGAAGCAGTCAGATGCAGATGTCGCAATCATCTCCGAGACCTCACAGAGCTCCAAATCATCTTTGAAAGAATAGCTAGTTCAACAACAGGAGGCTCTGAAGGAGTTAAAGAAGGATATGTCACCACCTGTGGCACAGGTGGCTGACCCAGCTAAAGCAAGCATGCACACTTATCAGAGAAGAGAGAAGAAGAGTTCCAACTCAATCAGTACTGAGACTCTCTCATCTCTAGATGTGCATAGACCAATATCTCCTTCACAATTTCTTATCTCTGAGATGGAGGAACAGGCTGCAGAAGAGGCCCAAGCACCCACATCATCACCAAAGGCTGGAACAGATAAGCCTTCTGGCTCTGCTCAGATTGCAACTCCACAGCTGTCTCAACCAGCTGTGTCTCAGGCAGTAGATGCCCTAGTGCAAGCTTCGCAACTGCCTTTGCCATCAGTGTCACAGCCAGTTGACACCGAAGTCACCTCACCTGTTGCTCATTCCACACAGTCCCCACCTGTGGCACAGGCAAGTGACTCAGCAGAAGAAGAAGAAAGCTCTGAGAGCTTATTAGATGATGGCAGGGGTGTTTCAGTGACCCCTCTAAGAGCAAGGGAGCCTCAATCAGACTCTGACAAAGAGTATGTAGCTAAAGAATCTTCCTCTAGCTCAGAGTCAGAACAAGAGGCAGTAGCAGAGGCAGAACAAGAGGACAATTCTCCAGAAAATTCTGATGATGAGGAGGACTTGGAATCCAAGTACAGCTATGTGTTCTCCTCTGCTTTCAGGACTGAACAAGGACAGATGGATTTCCTGTCCAGAGCCGTCATAAAGAAGCTTCCTAAGAGTGACCCTAAGAAGTCCAAGAGCAATGTTGCATCTCTAAGCTCCAGTGCTTACATTAAGATGAGATCAACCTATCCATTCTTCACAGCTGACAAGGAATATATTGAGCCAGCTTGCTCTAACCCCAGATTTCACAATGACAATTAGAAGGGGGTCTATCATGAGATCCTGTCAGCTAAAGGGTTTGTTGATTGCAAAGCTATTGACTAGGATGCTCTCACAGATTCTAAGCTGCATGCTCTTCCATCTTTGATTAAGGCAGCAAGACTTGAGTTTATATGCAATCTTCAACAAGGATATGATCCAGAAGTGATCAAAGAGTTCTATGCCACTGTGTGGGTAGAACAAGAAAATCAGGACATAATGATCTGGAAGGCAAGAGGCCAACTCCTATCCATAACAGCTCCAGAATTCAACAGCTTGTTTGGAGCACCAGTGGAGCTAAACATGCCCAATCTTTTCAGGTTGGAGTCAATTCCAAATGAGATCAGAAGAAAATTCTACCCAAGGAACTTCTCCTTCCCAGCAAATGCTCCATCTGATCATGTCTACTTCAAGGGCATAACAATCACTGCAAAGCATCTTGTGAAGATCCTCAATATCACCATTCAGCCTAAAGGAGGAAACACAGATGCGGTATATTCACCTGTCTGGCAAGTGCTAGTCAACATTGCAAATAATCAACACTTTGACATTGCCAGATATATCTTTCATGAGATTGATGCAGCGCAGAAAGATAAGAAAGCTAAGTTGAGGTATGGCTCATATATCATGCATATGATTCTTCAAAGGACAGATCTACTTGAGTCAGAGTTTGATATCTCTGTCAAAATATCCAAAACTCAGCTTAGACCTCAAGCTGATGATCATAGAGACGAAGTTGCTGTGTCTGCTCTTTTTGGAGATCTTTCAGACACAGTTGTGCCAGTCTCAAGTGACACAGCTGCTCCCACAGCAACTTGAATGCCACCGCCTCAAGCTCATGGCTCTCTTCGCCAAGTGCCCACTGGTGTCACAGCTGGTCATCCTGCAGCTGAATCAGCTGAGCTAGTATCTGTGACACAGGTAGCCGATGATGGCACTCTCTCTTCCTCCATGATGACTCAAGCAGCTGCTAGAGCTTACCAAAACAAGATCATGCATGTTCAATTTGCTGCTCTACGCAAAGAGAATCTCCAGCTCTAAGAAGAAGTGATCAGTCTGCACACCAAGGTTGATCAAATGCAGACTCAATCTCAGAAGTTCTTTAGCTCTTGAGGTCCAAGTCAACCTAAAGGTTCTTTTCCCTTACCCCTTTCTGGTGTTTTAGTGTCAAAGGGGGAGAGAAGCAGGAGGAGAAAAGCTTTAGAGAGAAGGGAGATAAGCTTTAGGGGGAGAGAAGCAAATATAAGGGAGAGATATAGGGGGAGTGGAGAGTTTTGCTGTGTATCAAGACTTGTTCTTCTTATTCTGATTTCTTATGTCTTGAGCACACTAAGTCTTTTCTGAAATGATGCAGATCACTCTATGGTCTGAGCTATGCTATTCTATCATGATCATGTCCTGATATGTGTGGATGGTTTTGCTTTGATTTGATTTATGCTCTGATTCTTCACACATATTCTGCTTCATATATATATATATATATGTTTGCTCTGATCATAATACTATGCTTGCTCTGATCATAACACATATTAATGAATTCTCTGAACATGCTTTAAACATAAACATGCTTTAAAAGAACTGCATCATTATCAGCTCAGTTCAGTCTATTACCCATGATTCATTTAATGCTCTGAACTGATGAAATGCAAGTTGTGAGAAAATACTACTTATGGTTACAATTCAGATCTGTGCATTTGCATTCTGAAAACAAATCTTTTATGCACAGCTTCAGGGAGAGTATATTCTGACAACCTGCACATGTCCTACTCATTCATATCTTTATTTGATAATGTTGAATGCGTTGCCACTAACCACCAAAAAGGGGGGATTGAAAGAGCATCTAGGCCCCTAAAGGGTTTTGATGGTTAATGGCAACCTAGACTGGAATCTAATGTTTACAATGAGTGTAAGCAGGATGAATAGGTTCTAGGAAGAGGATTCATCCATGAAAGGATGACCACCCAAAAATACAAAGGTGGTTTCCCAGGACATGGAGATAGCTGCGCTAGGCAGCTGTGCCATAGCTGTGAAGAAGCCGATGTTGTGCAAGGAGTTGCAAGCAAGGTGATGGTGGCTTGATGCATCAAGAGCCATGACTACAGTTGGTGGAAGCTCAAGTCTAGGTTTGCTAGTTTTCTTGAGTCCTTAGGAAACACCTGTACTATCAAGAGGGATGAAGTAGCAATGACTTTTTGGAAGTGCTAATACTCAATGCTCAGAGTGTTGGACAGTGGCACTGATGCCTTGAGATTAGTGGCCCTGTAATAACAATTTTGCACAAGTGTGAAACTGGGTTGTGCTAGCACACTGCTGTGCTAGCTTCCTAAAACCCTAGAGCCAAAATTACCTGTGTGGCACAGCTGTGTCACAGGTGAACAATCACTCTATGACTCAGGTATATCTCTGTGCCAGGGAAAAGCTTGAAAATGCTAAGAGAACTGCATTGCAATAGTTTGTCTGTCGAGTCAGAAGACTGTTGGAGGTTCTCTCCTAAGTAGGCATCAGAGTTAGTTGTGTACGCTGAGGGCATGTAATGTGCCAAGACCGGGCTGAGTAGTAAGGCTATGTCAGTCAGGGTTTCACCTGTGTCAGCCTCCGGTGACACAGGTGTCGGTTTGCCTGAGCCAGTTACCGTTGTGCGTTGTGATTAGCTGTGTAACTCGTGTCTGTCACCGGTGACCCACTTAATCCTACGTGGTATGAGTGTAACGGTCAGGTGCCTGTGGACCCTATATATAGGGGACCAGGGGAGATCTTAGACCTTAACCTTTGCCAAACCTCTGCAATCCTTTTCGACTGTTGCAAACCTCCTTTCTCCTGAACAGAAGCAAAACTTCCTAAGTCTTAGTTCAAGAGAGTTAGAGCTTTGAGCAGAAAGCACTGGTCCTCCAAGAGTTGTTGTTATAGATTCTTTCTTGGAGTATCTACTCCTAGACAGGTGTAGGAGTTGCTGTGACCACCCAAACTTGTGTGGGTTGGTATAGTAATCTGAGAAGGTGTTCTGAAGTCTACCTGCTGCAAGGCGAAAAGACTTCCACAAGCAAAGAAAGAGACCTGAAAACTCAGGTACTCGGAGAACAAGCGCGTTTCAGTGCTGGCTATCTCCTCGGAGTTGCCTCTCCAACGGAGACATACCTCTCTGAAAAGAGTGGAAATTTCGGTAAAAAATCTCTTGTCTCTCTGAGTATTTTTCATTCTACACTTACTTGCTCATCTAGTTGTATGCTTGTGTGATTCAATAATATATACATAATCTTGCTATGATCTTTACTCTTTGCCTGTGTTAGTTTAGTTGTGTCACGGTTGCCTTATTGCTGGTCTCATATCTGTGCTAGTTACCTGTTACACAGCTATCTGTCTTATACATCTGCTTAGGGTTTTTAGATTACCTGTGTTAGCCACATGTGTGATAGCTGTGTGTTAATTTACATATCAAATACTACCTGAGTAGTTGACCTGTCACACAGCTAGCTAAACCCTTCAACCTGTTAAGTCTTAAACTTGATAAATTGAAGTAATTGTTTAAAATTAGTTAGCCTCTTATTCACCCCCCTCTAGTCGGCACCTACGATCCTTTCATCGGACCGGTTAGACCGGCCAGAAGAATCAGTCAGACCGGCCTGGGTGTTGGCGTCGAGTGCCAGATTTGAGATGACGAAGTTTGATGGTACAGGGAACTTTGCGCTGTGGTAGACTAGAGTTAAAGTTCTATTAGTACAACATGGGTGCTTGAAGGTGATCAAGAAAGATATAGAGAAGCCTATCGGCATGCTCAAAGATGACTAGGAAGATCTAAAAGTTAAGGCTGTCAGGATCATACAACTGAGCCTATCTGATCAAGTCATGTACCATGTGATGGACTTAGATTCGCCTAATGAAATCTAGGAAAAATTGGAGGCTCAATTTATGTCCAAATCACTGACAAATAAGTTGTACCTGAAGCAGAAATTGTATGGGCTGAAGATGCAGAAGGGGTCAGAGCTTGCGGAGCACATCAATGTCTTTAATTAGGTAATCACAGACCTAGCTCGACTAGAGGTGAAAGTTGATGATAAGACAAGGCTATTGTTCTTTTGTATTCTTTACCTCCTTCCTATGTGCATATGGTGACTACACTGACATACGGCAAGGATACCATCACTATAGTGGAGATTACTGTAGCACGTACGGCGTTTGATCAACGCAAGAAGAAGAACACTGCAGTGGAGGCTCCTCATGCTGAAGGGTTGCTGGTTAGGTATGATCATAATGGGAAGAAGCAAGACAAGGACGAGGCCGAAGGTTCAAAGGCTAAGTCAAAGAGCAAGAAAGGGCCACAGTGCTATAATTGCAAGGAGCGGGGGCATGTAAAGAGGCATTGTCCAATGAAAAGAAGCACTAATAGAGGCGCCAATGTGCTTGTGGCAGGTGATGAATGTGAAGATAAAACTTGTGATGTTCTTATGCTTTCAGGTAATCAGTCAATAACAGCATGGATATTAGATTCAGCAAGTTCCTTTCATGTGACACCAAGTAAGGAGTGGTTCAGCACGTACAAGTCTGGTGATTTTGGGAAGGTCTACCAAGGTGATGACATAGGTCATTGTGTTGTCAGGATAGGTGATATCGATCAAGATCAAAACTAGTGATGGCGAGCATCTACTCAAAGGCGTGAGACATGTGCCAAGGTTCAAAAAGAATCTAATTTCGATAGCATCTCTTCATAATTATAGTTATGTCTATAAGGTAGACAGAGACAAGAAAACCATGAGAATCAAGAACAACAAAATGACCGTGATGAAGGAAAAGAGAACCATGAATAATCTTTACAAGCCGAAAAGGTTTGTTTCTTCAGGTGAAGTCACGAGAGAAGAACCAGGGGTGGCAATCCTAACAGTGGAGGATGACAGGTCTAAGGCCAAGTCAGACATGTCAGGTAACTCTAAGTGAGCTACAAAGAAAAGACTCAATTCCACAGTGCACGAAGATTCAAGCACGACAACTTTATTTGTGGAGGACCATATTCACCAAGGTGGAGATTGTTGAAAAGTGTTGAATATGTGTTACATAGTGGAATGGGAGTCTAACTAGTGGATAGGGTTAATAGAGTTTGAGTTGAAAATGTTTGTAATCCGGACTCCTACTAAAAAGGGGGACCGCTGATTGTAACCACAAGCTAATTCGGATTTGTCGGAGTCATCCTGCAGAGGGCGGTCAGACCGGTCGGCCCTCGGAGTGCGGGATGTCGACAGGCATAATCTAGGAATAAAGGAGAGGTGCCCCCAGCAACGGTGTAGGTGTCGGTTTCGACTGAATCTTGTTAACAAATATCGATGTCGATTATCTTTTTTGATTGCATCTAGACTTAACTGTTGTGGGACGGCCGATATCTGTTGTTAAGATCAGCCCATATCGAGGCTGGTTTTGCAACAATATATCAACAAAAGAGTGTGCACGTCATCCATCCAGTCTCGGAGGTCCAATCACGCCAACTGCTCGTACAAGCCAGGAGATCTGATCCAATGTGAAATTCATCTTAGGTTCTTCAATAAGGTTGTAAACATAACCATATCGAGCCTCTTGTGTCGATCCTCCTCTTCACTTGCCTCCCGCTCCATGGCGCCGCCGCAGCCGCCTCCCTGTATCCGGGCATCTCGCCCTCGCACCGCCTCCCTCTCACCCTTCTCCCTATATCTCTGCCACTCCGCCCTCTCTCCCTCCCTCCTTGCCGCCGACCGTTGGGCTCCCTCTGTTCTCCGCCCTGCACCCGTGAGCTCTTAGCGTGTGGCTGCCATGCGGAATGGGCGTGCCTGGCCTGGGCGGCCAATTTGCGGAGGTTAAGTGCCGGCATCGGCTATCTGGCGCTTAGCTGCTGATGCCCATTGGACGCGGATGCCGACGTTTGGGGTGCTGCAGGCGAGGCCACCGGCAGCAGCTCGCGTCGTTCTAGCGCGGGCGCGACAGCGTTCGCAAAACCGATTGGTACTATAGCTACATCCACTACTAGAAAAAAGGTCATCCGTTGCATATTATCACTGACGGGCAGGGAGAGGCCCGTCACAGTTGTTTGTTATCACTGACGGGCACCGGGTGAACCGTCAGTAGTGAATCTACCAGACGTTCCAATTTGCGTGGGGAAAGTCATCACTGACGGGCAAAATATATGACCCGTCAGAGATTACACAGCTGCCGGCGACGAATCTTACCAGTGACGATCTTGTTTTTTTGCCCGTCAGTGGTACTTTAGTCATCATAGACGGGCGAAAAACCTGCCCGTCAGCGGTAACATTGTTACCGGTGACAGCTATTCTCAGTGACGGGCCTGTAGGACGAGCCGTCACCATTTTCTGCCTCTTCGCCTCCCAGAGCTATAAAAAACACATACCCCACCGAGCGTTTCATCTTCCTCTCGTTCATCTCTCCGTTCATCTTCCTCCCCTCACCGTCTCACCACCGGCCGGATCCGCGATGGTGCGGGAGCAGAAGACCGAGGAGTTTCCTGAAAGCGCGTCCTCGAGGAAGAGGGCCCGCCACGAAGCTCCCCAGCAGGTACGTCGTTCTCCTCGCATCAAGATGTTGAAGGAGAAGGAGCAGATGGAGGAGGCGGAGCAGTTACGTCGTTCTTCTGGCGCGGAGCTGCGCGTCGAGCCCGTGGAGGAGGACGACGCCGCTGACGCCGTCGAAGAGGAACCCGTGGAGGAGGACGACGCCGCTGCCGCCGTCCAAGAGGAGCCCGTGGAGGAGGGGGACGCTGCTGCGCCGCCGTCGAGGAGGAGCCCGAGGACGAGGACGACGCCGCTGCCGCCGTCGAAGAGGAGCGGCAGCTCCAGGAGGCGATACGTCAGTCCATCAACTATGAACGCGCCAGGGCCGCCATCATAGCCGAGGAGGACCGCATGACGGCGGAAGCCGTGAAGGCTTCCCTCGCCAATGCCCGCGCCGCGGCCGCCGCCCCCTGCCCGGGAGGGGAAGAAGAAGGAGGTCGAGAAAGGAGGACCTTCTGGCTCGGAGCCGCGCGTCAAGAATCAGAGAAAGAAGGAGAAGATGGTGTGGGTTGTCGAAATGACGGACAACTGAAAAATTTCTTGTCTTGTATTTTGCAATCGGATGAAATGGATGAACTATCGATGGCGTACTAACTTCTTTTTTCACTATGGATGAATCAGATGAAATGGATGAACTATGGATGAACTATCGGATGAAATGGATGAAAAATTTCTTGTCTTGTATGTGTGCATTGTTGATGGCGTTCTGTATTTTTTTTGAGCCCACAGAGCTCACCACTGACGGGTGAAACTTGTTCGCCCGTCAGTGGTATTATACCATTGACGGTTGGAGAACGGTGGCCCGTCAATGATGACTTCCCCCCGATTTTTCACTGAGCGGTTGTAGCGTTACCACTGACATTTCGTCAGTGACGGGCATAGAAGGCACGCCCGTCAGTGGTAAGCCTAATTTTTTACTTTACACAACAACAACTGTTAGAACTTAGACATTTTAGGTGCACACAACAACAAATGTTAGACATGAAGCAAAAAATTTCGAACTTAGACATGAAGCAAAAAATTTAGGAGCACCAGCCTATCCCGAGCACAGCGCCCAGACCCAAGAGCCCAGGACGCGCAGGGGACCTGCCATAGGCCTATCCCGAGCACAGCGCCCAGGCCCACGAGCCCAGGCCGCGCAGGAGACCAGCGGTGGCTCGTAGTACCAGTGAAGCTTGTAAGGAATTTAGAAGGCGAAGGCGCAGCTGCCCTTTTAAGCTAGTGCGCGCGCTGCTCGCTCGGCGAGGTGGGACTAAAGTTGTGTGGTACCACCGGTGGTAGCGTTACCACTGACGGGCAAAAAATACGTACCGTCAGTGATGATAATTTAATACTAACGGGCCTTTATTTGTTGACCGTCACTCATAAGTAGAAGTGACGGGTCGGTATTGTTTGCCCGTCAGTGATGATTAG
Source organism: Stipa capillata (assembly GCA_019208055.1). Lineage (NCBI taxonomy): Eukaryota > Viridiplantae > Streptophyta > Magnoliopsida > Poales > Poaceae > Stipa > Stipa capillata. The sequence goes on from JAGXJF010003425.1 coordinate 12,048, forward strand.
TTAACACTGACGGATCCTTGCCTGATGCCCGTCAGTGGTATTCCTTCCTATATAAATCCAGCCCAGGCGCGAAAAACTTTCTGTGCTCACGCGTCCCAAGGACCAGCTGCGTGCGCCGCCGTCGCCAGCTAAACTGCTGCGGCCCGCGCCTCCCGAAGGCCCTCTTCTCTCCAGCCCGGCCTCTTGATTCCTCTCTCAAAGATTGCTAGCTACCCGGGCTCCTGATTCTCTCCTCCCCTCATCTCAAAAGGCCAATTTTTTCTCTCCTCCAGTCCCCATCCCCCTCTCAAAGACCCCAGCAGCCTCCTTGTCAACATCCCTCTCCCCGAAAGCCCACGATATCCGTCGCTCCTAGCTCCTCTAGGGTTTTTAATCTCTAACATGGTAAGTACTTTATTTTATTCGCCTGAGAGAAGAAATGGCTAATTTAATATATTTATTTTATGAAACTAAGTTTATTTTGCCGTAGGGATCGATTGATAGAAGTTGGATGTATGGAGATCGTGCCACACAGAGTTTCGTCACCGCTTTGAACGAGTTTCTTCGAGTCGCTCAAGAGGATATGTCGATCAAGGGGAAAGTGAAGATGTGTTGTCCCTGTCGTAAATGTAGTAATATGCAAATGTTATCGACGACGGGGGAGTTGCAGCTACATTTGCTGACGAAGGGTTTCATGGAAGGCTATACATGTTGGACATGTCATGGTGAAGAGAAAGAAGTTGCAAACCCGACAGAAGTGGTGGACCTCGTTGAGGATGAGCACGGCGTAGCTATCGAGGAAGAAGCTAATTCATAATCTTCAGAGGATAGCATGGGGAATTTGAATGACATGTTGCATGATATGGAAGAAATGACTTCGACCCCGGAGAATGAAAGAGAGTTCGCAGAGTTTGTACGATTGTTGGAAGACGCGAGAGTTCCGTTGTTTGTTGGATGTAAACTCGAGCATACGCGGTTGTCCGTCTCGTTAGAACTTCTAAAGCTAAAGGCAGCGTACAACTGGCCGGACACAAGTTTCACAAAATTATTAGAGCTCCTTTCCAACGTTCTCCCGGAGGGGAACGTCTTGCCTACAAACACTTACAGGGCAAAGAAGGTTATATGCCCTCTCGGATTGGACGTTGAAAAATTCCATGCGTGTCCAAACGACTGCATCTTGTACCGCAGAGAGTACGTAGACCTACGAAGATGTCCGGTGTGCAAGACATCCCGGTACAAGCATACTGCAAACCAGCTCGATCGTGACGAGGACGATGATGAAGCGAAGGGCCCCCCTGCGAAGGTTTGCTGGTATCTTCCTGTTCTTCCCCGTTTGAAGCGGTTTTTTGCCAACAAGAAAGTTGCAAAACGAATGCGTTGGCATAAGGAGGGTCGAATTGAAGATGGAATCCTGAGGCACCCTGCCGATGCATGCCAATGGAGGGCAGTGGACGATGCATTTCTAGATTTCGGGGAGGAGGCGAGAAACATAAGGTTTGGGATGAGTACAGACGGGATCAATCCATTCGGCAACATGAGTAGCAGACACAGCACATGGCCAGTCCTTCTATGGATGTACAACCTTCCTCCATGGCTGTCGATGAAACGCAAGTATATACACCTCTCCGTACTCATCCAAGGGCCGAAACAACCTGGAAACGATATTGACGTGTACATGCAGCCAATGAAGGAGGAACTAGAGACACTCTGGCACCAGGGGGCTGAGGTTTGGGACGCTGATAAAGTAGAGTATTTCCAGCTACGAGCTATGTTGTTCACTACGGTCAATGACTATCCAGCGCTCGGAAACTCGTCTGGCCAGAGTGTGAAAGGATACGAAGCTTGTGTCTCGTGCCAAGAAGAGACTGTGAGTTTCATTCTTACAGAACTCGAGGAAAATCGTGTATATGGGTCACCGAAGGTGGCTGGCCAAAAACGATCCATGGAGGCAGTGCCCAATTAAGTTTAACGGAGAAGTGGAAAATCGTTCGAAGCCGGTGGAGAAGACCGGTGCACAGATATATGAGATTGTCAAGGATATCGACATTGTACCCGGAAAGACACAAGAGCTAAGACCGGGCATCTGGAAGAGGAAGTCGCTATTTTGGGACCTGCCTTACTGGCAAGTTCTACACACCCGTCACAGTATTGATGTCATGCATGTCGAGAAAAATGTGTGCGACAGCTTGGTTGGTATTTTGCTGAACATTCCAGACAAGACCAAAGATGGTGTCAAGGCACGGCTTGACATGGAACAGATGGGCGTCAGACCAGAGCTGTGGTCTGAACAGATAACGTCAAAGACAAACAAGGGTGATTTGAGAGTCAAGACGCGCCTACCTCCCGCCTGTTACACCCTGAGCAAAGCGGAGAAGAAGAGATTGTGCGAGTGTCTTGCTGGGGTCAAAGTTCCTTCCGGATATTCGGCAAACATAAAGAAACTTGTATCGATGAAGGACTTGAAATTAATTGGTATAAAATCTCATGATTGTCATGTGATGATGACACAGATCCTACCCATTGCAATTAGAGGCCTAATGGAGCCAGGAGTCCGCAAGACCGTCACCAACCTTTGTAGCTTTTTCAACACGATCTCTCAGAAGTCAATTAGCCCAGATCGCCTTCATAAACTTAAGCAAGAGATCGTCGTGACCATCTGCGAACTAGAGATGTACTTCCCTCCTACATTCTTCGATATCATGGTACATCTCATGATACATATCGCTCCGGAGATACTGAGCCTAGGCCCCGTGTTCCTACACAGCATGTATCCTTTTGAAAGATACATGGGCATTCTGAAGCGCTATGTTCGTAACAGATATCGGCCTGAAGGAAGCATCGTCCAAGGCTATGCTGCTGAAGAGTGTGTCGAGTTCTGCACAGATTACATGGCTGAACATCGACCTATAGGTGTGCCAAGTTCGCGGCACTCGGGTAGACTCATTGGTGTCGGCACACTCGGAAGAAGACAGTACGATCCTTTACGTACCGATCGATCAACTGACTTCCATAGAGCACATTTCGTGGTCTTGCAACACCTGTCAGTGGTTGGGCCTTATATAGAGATGCACCAGCAACTGTTGCGCAAAGAAAACCCTAATAGAGGACTTTATTGGATCACAAAGACGCACAACGCGCAATTTTGCCGTTGGCTAAAGGACTACTGGTACGGAAGGGAACCGACCTGTGAAGAAGAAATAATCGTCAAATGGTTGGCAAGAGAACCCATGACAAACATCGTGACATGGCAAGGGTATGATATCAACGGATACACATTCTATACGGAGGCCCAAGACCGGAAAAGCACATATCAAAACTCCGGGGTGACGATAGAAGCTAAAAGTAGTATTGATGGCCCGAAATGCAGGTACTACGGCATCATCGAAGAGATTTGGGAACTTGACTACACCGTGACCAAGGTCCCGGTGTTTCGTTGCCGATGGGTGCACCTGAAGGACGTCTGTGTCGAAGATCAGAACTTCACCACGGTGAATCTTCGGAGTGTCAGGTCCAAAGAGGAACCATTCATATTGGCTAAACAGGTCGCGCAAGTGTTCTACGTACTGGATCCATCTAATAAGAAGCGCCACGTTGTAAGAAAAGGAAAAAGGAGTATCGTTGGAGTGGATGGTGTAGTGGACGAAGAAGACTACGACCAATTCGATGATCCGGATACCGAAGATGAAGATGAGAAGACAAAGAAAAAGATGAAACATCATACTGATAACAGTGCCAAGCCGTACGTACGTACTGATCATAACGAAGGACTGACATATCAAGGGAAGAAGCTACTCGATGACGATGAGGAGAACGACGGAACTTAATATAAGTGTTGACATTTATGTGATGTAGATATGTAAATATATATGTGCGATCGAGATAACTATTGTCATTTATGTGATGTAGATATAAATATATATGTGCGATATAAGTGTTGTCATTTATAAGGATATGCAATTTGATTATGTTGGAAGCCCAGCAAGTGATGAATCCTTTACACTTAGCAAGCATTTGGTTGGATGGATGGAAGTTGGATATGATGAGCCAATTTTATGTTTAATTGGTTGGATGGATGGATTGCTATGGTTACCATTTGTATGCAATGGTGAGATTACCCACCTGAGTCTCAGGTGACAAACTCAAGCTATCCTGTTCATTCTCAGGTGACAAACTCAAGCTATCCACCCGAGTCTTAGACTCTAGAAACACTAAGATGAAGTCAACACTGACGGGCCTTTATTAGGAGACCGTCACTGCTAAATAACACTGACGGGGTCAAATACAATCCATCCAGTTCTTCTTGGCGCCCGTCACTCATACATACAAGTGACGGTCACTACACAAAGGCCTGTCAGTGTTAACTAATCATCACTGACGGGCAAGGAGCGGAAGCCCGTCAGTGGTAAAGCCACCACCGCTGCTACCGCACATCTTTAGTCCCACCTAGCCGAGCGACCAGCGCGCGCACCAGCTTAAAAGGGCAGCTGCGCCCTCGGCTCTCGAATTCCTTACAACCTTTACTGATACGTCGAGCCACCACTGGTCCCCTGCGCGGCCTGGGCTCGTGGGCCTGGGCGCTGTTCTCGGGATAGGCCTCTGGCCGGTCCCCTGCGCGGCCTGGGCTCGTGGGCCTGGGCGCTGTGCTTGGGATAGGCTGGTGTGCACGAAATTTTTTCTAAGTGTCTAGTCCTATAGAACACACTCATCACTGACGGGCAGAAAAAAATACCCGTCAATTTTACATACAAGTGACGGTCACCGCATAATTGCCCGTCAGTGTTACCAGTCATCAGTGACGGGCATAGAAGGCACGCCCGTCAGTGGTAAGCCTCAATTTTTTACTTTACACAACAACTACTGTTAGAACTTAGACATTTTAGGCGCACACAACAACAAATGTTAGAACTTAGACATGAAGCAAAAAATTTCGAACTTAGACATGAAGCAAAAAATTTAGGCCCACCAGCCTATCCCGAGCACAGCGCCCAGACCCAAGAGCTTAGGCCGCGCAGGGGACCGGCCATAGGCCTATCCCGAGCAGAGCGCCCAGGCCCACGAGCCCAGGCCGCGCAGGGGACCGGCGGTGGCTCGTAGTATCAGTGAAGCTTGTAAGAAATTCAGAAGGCGAAGGCGCAGCTGCCCTTTTAAGCTAGTGCGCGCGCTGCTCGCTCGGCGAGGTGGGACTAAAGTTGTGCGGTACCACCGGTGGTAGCGTTACCACTGACGGGCAAAAAATACGTACCCGTCAGTGATGATCAAGTCAACACTAACGGTCTCTTGTGTGGTGCCCGTCACTTGTATATAACATTGACGGGTATTTTTTTCTGCCCGTCAGTGATGAGTTTGTTCTATATATAGGACTAGACACTTAGAAAAATTTTCGTGCCCGCGCGTCCGTTCAAGCCTGGACCAGCAGCGAGCCCTAGTTAACAGTGCTGAACTGCTGCCGCCGCCGCCGACGGATCTGCACTGCTCCGCGCCCGCTCCATGGATCCCGCCGCCACCTGCTCCACTCCCGCTGCCGTCGGGGCCGCCTCCACCGCGGCCACCGTCGCCGAGGTCGCCTCCACCGCGCAAGCCACCGCCACTGAGGTCGCCTCCGCCGCGGCCACCGTCGCCGGGATCGCCGCCACCGCAGAAGCCGCAGCCGCCGCCTCCTCCTCCTCGTACTCCGGTGCCGCCACCTCCTCCTCCTCCCACTCCGGCATTCCCGGGTACATCGTTCATTCCAAGTTCTTAGCTATGTCCCCAGGATTTATGTAGCTAGGTTTTTTTAACTTGTTTATGTACCTAGAAATTGACTAGTGAACCTACTTCCATAAGAACAGATGCTCTATTTGATCTAGTTCCTTGATATACTGATACTTATCTGAGAAAGAAGTTTGGGGAAAGGTGTAAACTTGATAAGAACAGATTTCATGCTTGATCTTAGCTATATTGTTGTGATGATATTATCTAAGAATTAGTGAAAAGGTCAACTTTCTGGTAAGAACATATTCTGGGGTTCTACTTATTATAGCACATTTCTATTTGTGTGCACATGACAAGGTATGTTGCTGGTGGCCTCCTTCCTTCCCTAATCCTTGCTACTCCTCCTCCTCCTCGGCTAATCCTCCTCTTGCTGTTCTTGGCCCTTGCTGGTCTTCTCCCCTCAACATGCCTTGAGGTTCTTGATGTTCTTGGCCTCCTTGATCTAGTTCTCAAGGAACTGTGGTGGTCTCCTGGAGCTTGAACTTTCTAAATGCTCTAGTGTTTGGGCTATGGTTCTAAAGCTAGTTCTTGGTTCTTGAGGAAAGTCATTGTGATTCTTCGATGAGTCTTGTAGGGTACCTTTTATGCAACCAACTATTGTACGTTTTTACTTTTCTAATATCAATCGATCAGTAGTTTGCCGTTAATGTGTTGTGTTATACAGCCCTACTTAAGTTACATGAATTTTAATAATTCTGGTTACATTGATCTTATTGTTATGGCTCTGAAAAAGGATAACTTCATTCGTATTAAGAAAATGGGGCCTAAATTTATTATTTGGTTTGCTTTATTATTTAATTCAATTTCCATAGTGGACAGTATTCGTATTTAATTCAATTAGCTTTATTATAACATAGTAGGTCTTTATTTAATCTAGTTCATATATTTACGTAAAAAAGAGGCTCTGGACCGTTCAATCCTGGGGATGAGGTCGAGGCTGAAGTTGTAACGGCACCAAGAAGGCAGCGCAAACCAAGAACGGGGAACAAGCTGCCGACGCAGACCTTAGTCATCACGGGGGTCGACCCCGACACAGGCGCACCACGTGAACCAACGAGCTCGGCGTCAAAATTCAACAACGCCTGTGGGGTGCTCGTACGGGAGAACATCCCGATCACTACTCCCGAATGGAACCAGGTGCCCCGGTCAGAGAAAGATGCCTTGTTGACTTCGCTGTTTAACCTGTTCGAGGTCCCGGAGCACCTGAAGGAGACGGTGAAGCACCACGCGGAGATAACGATGTGTAATGCTCACAAGAATTGGAGGCACACTGCGACCAAGGAGTACGTGATGAAAATCACCATCCAGGAAGAAGATGGTCGAAAGTAACTGATGAGCAGTGGGACCAATTCGTCGCCTCGAGGAGCACTGACGAGTTCAAGGCCAAGAGTGAGAAGAACAAGGAGCTGCGAACGAGGAATAAATTCAACCACAGAGTTGGCAGCCGCGGGTACGCCGGGATAAAGAGTAAATGGGAAAGAGAAGATGCTGCACTACGAGCGGCTAGGAAACCAGTTCCTTTCGAGGAAATATCGGAGCCTCGCGCCAGAAACTGGGCCAGGGGTCACACGAAAGTGAACCCGACGACGGGGGATGTGACGTTCCCCACGGAGGAGGTCCAGGCGGTGTCCAATCGATTGGTACTCACTCGATCTGTCCTATCAATCCATCGTAAATAACTTGTTTCCTAAACGCTCGGTAGTGAAATATGGTACGTCTCTATTGCAGGTACAGTTGAGCCAGCAGGAATCGTCTCAAGATTCCGTACATTCCGAGAGGTGGCAAACACCTCTATCGGTTGCTCTGGGAAACCCAGAGAAAACTGGGCGTATACGAGGTGTCGGTGTAGCCGCTACATGGGATAGAATCTTTCCCAAATCAGCTGATGCCGCCCGCCAAAGGAAGAGGAGCAGGCACGAGGCTTTAATGGAAGCGATGATGGAGAAGGCGAGAGAGGCGACGAGACAGGAGATCAGCGAGGATTTCCTGAGACGGTCGGAAGAGGCGGCACGAGAGGCGGCAAGACAGGAGTTCGCAAGGCTATATGGGGAGTTGCCACCCACGCATCGTGCGCCGAACGTTCCTGGAGGGAGTAGTTGCGCCTCTACCAATGCGGCCACCTCCGATGGGGTAGCTACAACGTATCCGTACGAAACCCTAAATGTAAGTTCATGGCACTTAGTAGAATCTTTCATACACATCTTATGTTTCAAACACTGCTCTAATGGCCGAGAACCAACCTTTAACTGTTCCACAGGTGCAGGTGCCCGCGAAATGCCGATTGGTTTATCCTGTGCCGGGCGCCAATGTTACCGTCGCACACGGCCTACTGATGCCAGCTTCTTCGGGGGCCCTGACGCACCATCAGATAACATCGCCGGACATGGTGAAGGTACAGGTGGATAGGGTAGTTGCCGAGTTCGGTGCCATGATTGTCCCTGTACCTCCTGACGAGGATGCGACCACGCTAGGACAATGCCTGATGACCTTCATCCAGTGGCCGAAGGCTCAAGTGATTGTAGAAGGGGCCTCGACTCGCACATCTCCGGCCAGCGCCTCTCCATCAACCCGGATATCTCCTTTGACCTTGAGCCAAACACATCTATCGTTCGACCGGAGAGACGAAGACCCGATGCCAGCCCATGAGGGATCGGAGGCAGGTGCCACTCCAATGGATGTTGACCTGCCACTTGTCGATGCACCCGAGCTGCCGAGACAAGAAAGACGCACCAAGCATAGGCAGGACCCAAAGAATGCCGTACCGCCAGCGGAGCCAGACAGTGCACAAGGTGCCGCGAAGACTTTATCTCCAGGCACACTTCACGGCGCAATGAAGGAGGCATTTGCTGGCCCTACGCCTAGGGAAAACATAATACGTACGGAGAGTGATCCAACTGCGGTCCAAAAGGCTCCAAAGAGAAGGAACACCAAATGGGGCGGCACAGCAAAGAGGAAAGCAAAACAAGATAGCGCCGCTAAGTCCCTGTCCTACGCGTCAACTCCTGAAGCACGACAGAAAGCAAGGGCAGACAGCTACATTCCCGGTCAGCCGCTCCTCCCGGACGATGAAATACAAACTTTGGGAGCCGAGGCAAAACAGCTGCATGATATGATCGTGCTACAGTCGAGCCAACCGGAACGATTTGTGTCCTTCATCAAAGTCGAAGTACCACAAAGTTACCACTTTTATCGAGAGTTTGACAGTCCTTCATTCAACATCGACTTTGAAGCCGTCTGGTCCATGTATAACCTGAAGAGACTAGACACCGCGCTAATGAGGGTCTGGACACTCTGGCAATCTAAAGAGGCCAGGCGTAACAAAGCGGGCATTGGGTTCATCGATCCGTGCATCTTGCACGACCGCCACATCGACGAAGCATTTGAGTCGGTCGTTGATTTCATCTCCGAGGCATGGCTCGCGCAAAGGGACAGTGAACTGCTAATCGTGCCGTATAACCCTCCGTGAGTTCTTTACTAATTGCGTCCAATTTTGTGTTCAAGCACTTAATTAAATAGCTGAATGTGTTTACATGCATCTCATCTGGTCTATGCAGCGACCATTGGGTCCTTCTCGTGATAGTCGTACCTTGGAACAAGGTCTTCTACCTTGATTCTCTCAAGCGCGGAGAAGGACTACCCCCTAGGGACTTCTCCAGGATTCGGCGGAGCATTGAAGAGGCGTACACCAAATTTAGGGCAATGGGAGGGATGGCGCGCTGGAAAAAGTCAAATCCTAGGCTCAGCCACACGTTTGACTTCCCGTGCAGGCAGCAGCCGGCGAATAGCGTGACATGTGGGTTTTATGTGTGCGCGCACATGGACGCGATGGTTCGTCGCTGGAACCCACTATCCACTGAAAAAGACTTCAAGGACTACATCGCTCTCGATTACGACTACTTACGAGATCAATGCCGCATGAGAGATGTCTTTGCGTACTTCTTGAACCAGTATGTCGTCAGGCCAGGCGGTGAATTTTACGCCGGCGTAGAGCTGCCTCCCACCTCCGGAAAATGTTGACTTACTGATAACTTAGTTCATATTTGTATAATCTATTCTCTTCAATGCAACGTGAATTTCATTTCGAGTTGTAACCCTATAACTTAGTTCATATTTGTATACTCTATTCATTATCAACGTAGATTTCTACCTTATTCTTGTTTCAATACAATGTTGTTATATTGTGCCGTCTACTATCTTCTTGCAGGATATACATCTTCACGATCATCGAACGACTCCTCCGCAACATCATAGAAGCTTGATGACATATTTAATTATTATGAATTTCAATGTGCTTGGGTGTAATATATGTGCATTAATTTAGATTTGTGAATTTCATATATTGTGAATGTCTTGTACTATGTTGTCAATATATATGTGCCAATTTCTGAAGTTCATATAATTATGAATGTGCTTTTGATGCTTTGTGCCTCGCAGCTGGGGCTGCTGAGAGGCTGTGTAGCTGGGGCTGCACAGCTTGGGCTTTTTTACAGAGGGCATGGCTAGCAAATCCTGAGGCTAGCCAGCAAAAAATGGTACAGGGATGCACCAGGATATGGTCATCACTGACGGGCGCAACATCAGTGCTGGCTTTTCCTGCGTCAACCGTGGTAGTAATCACTGACGGACAGAACAAAGAGAGCCGTCAACGCTACAAATCATAACTGACGGGCAGATAATCCAAACCCGTCACTAGTAACCAATTATCACTGACCGGTCAAAATAGGCTACCCGTCACAGGTAACACATTACGACTGACGGGCAGGAAACACTGACCCGTCAGAGGTAAGCCATTATCACTGACGGGTCGATAATGGTACCCGTCAACGTTAGATGTCATCACTGACGGTGCCTCTCTATGCACCCGTCAGCGATGACTACTACAGGTCTTCCATGGCGTCCCCCGAACTGGTCATATGTGACGGGTCCGTGTTTCCTGCCCGTCAGAGGAAATGTGTTATCTGTGACGGGCGGGTGCACCCGTCAGTGGTAACATATGTTACCACTGACGATTAGTTCCTGACGGGCGCTCCACCCGTCACAGGTGGGCTGTTCCTGCCCGTCAGAGATGACCTGTTCTGTAGTAGTGATCGCCAGGATGCGGTGGTGGCCGCTCGCGTCGGGGGAGCGTGAGGCGTAACGTCAGGCACGCAGCCTACAACAGCGCATCAGACGCGGAAGCAGGGACTGCGGACCCCCGTCTTGACATTGTTCCGCTATAGGCGAGAGGCTTATATCATCCCCTGCACGTACGAGTAAAACCCGCCTGCCACGCCTCAACCACCCGGAATAAAATTCTATGGAGACGGGGTGCAAACCCGCGGGTGTGCAGCCCCGCCCCGATGGTAGACGCGTGGAGATCGAACGGGCGAGACGCCAAACGCCAAGGGGTCTGGCGTTTGCCCCCCCAAGCGTCGCCCTCTCCGAGTGCGACGCACCGAACGCCACGTCCGCCGGCGTTTGCGCGGCTAACAAAACGCCAATGGGTCTGGCGTTTGCCCCCCACGCCACGTCTGCCGGCGTTTGCGAGGCTAACAAAACGCCGAGGGGTCTGGCGTTTACGTGGCGTTCGACACTTGGGGGCAAACGCCAGACCCCTTGGCATTTTGTTAGCCGCGCAAACGCCGGCGGACGTGGCGTTCGGTGCGTCGCACTCGGGGAGGGTGACGCTTGGGGGGCAAACGCCAGACCCCTTGGCGTTTGGCGTCTCGCCCGTTCGATCTCCACGCGTCTACCATCGGGGCGGGGCTGCACCCCGTCTCCATAGAATTTTTTTCGAACCACCCCACCCCCACCCCCACCCCCAATATTCCTTTCACCGGTGTTAATTTGCGTATGGTAATCACTGTTGTTTGCTTTACTGAACCGTGCGTCCTTATAGCTACTTAAATCCATTAGGGCCTGCCTGAGAGTCCTAGAAACTAATACCTTTGTAAACATAATACAAGAGTATTTTACAAGGCCCTTAAAAAACCCTTGAATACAATGGTTTTTTTTCGGGTGTAAACTCTTATTTGGATAAATCCTTGTAAATCTTATAAACTCTATATATTAGCAGTTTCCAAATATGAAAGATCAAGATGTCATGGACATGAATAACACAAATATAACTACTTAGAGCTAGGGTAGCTCAATGAACAAAAGAAAAAACTTTAACACATGCACGTGCCATTACAATTAGAGTAGATCTATCATGCATGCATAGTGCTTGAGATTTGGAACAACAGAGTATTTCTGAGTCATGCTGGAAATAGTACAGAACCTCAAAGCTCCTATGTTTAAAGCAAAATCCTGCGATCATTGAGCTCCATGATATTACATCTTGTAGGCATGTATTGAAGCTTTATCAATATGCTCGTAGCAAGCTCATGCAACTTGATGCCAACATCTAATCGCCTCAAGGAAGCACAGGCAGCAAGAGCACTTGCTACAGTAAAATCATCGGGACTTATCTTATTTACTACCATGCACACTTCAAGAGCTTTATCTGGGAAGCCATTTTTCTCATACCCTGATATCATGGCTGTCCATGACATGGCATCTTTGGTCTCCATTCTTGAGAATACTGTGCACGCTTCCCCCATCCTGCCAAAACTCGCATACATCTGAATCAAGGTGTTACAAAATGCAACCTCAGTGTTAAATCCTAAACATGTGGTCAAATAGCATCTTTCTTCATCATGCTTATATGTATGGAGCCCGTCGACATTGCTCATACACATGTATATGTGCTATTGGAGAGAACAGGCGAGTGTGTGTATGTCTGATGTGAAGCAAATAGTCAATCTATACATGAACTCTTTAAAGCCTCTAAATTGTCTTACTAACTTTTTGGTGTAGTTAAAAAGAAATTGTGATTTGGGAGTAGCTAAAGTAAGAATTATCATAATCTCATATCACCATCAGTGCCCACTATATAATATTTCTTCACATTGTCCAATACCATAAACTTTTGGTAGTACCAGATATCATTTCTGCTTTCTTAATTTCAGAATAAGATTACTTGATTGACTCTTGAAATTTCAGCAGATCTCTCTTTTAGCATTCACTCATTTAAGTGGACTATACCATACAATCTGTTAGCTATGTGAATAACTATGTAAACTGCTATAGGAATGCTCTTTCAGTTAGAAAAATAGGCCCATGTGACATTACTGGACATTTTCTTGGTCGGCCACTCTCCCCAGGTCTAAGGCCCTGTTTGTTTGGGCTGCGGCTTATTGAGAAATAGTTAGAGCTGGTGAGATCTGAGAAGCAGCTAGAGTTGGTCAGCTGGTGAGAAGTAGCTGAGCTATTTGTTTGGGCTGCTTCTGGACGGCTGGTGAACCTTTGGCTAGTGTTAAATGACCAAAATGCCCTTGTCTCCTACTGATTTTGTTTAATTGCTGATTGTGTTGATTTAAGTGCAAATAACATGTTTAAGAGTTGATTTAAGCGCAATTGATATGATTAAGAGCTAATTTAGCGCAAATTACCTGTTTTTGATGGGATTTAATTGAAATTGCATTAATGTTCATTTCACAAGTAATTTAGAAGCATTTTGCATGCGAAATTAAAATCTCAGTATACTTTCCATTGTAATTTTGAAATATTAAGAAGTCCATTATAAATTCAATACATTTAGATAATTCAAAAATAAAAAAATAAAAATAAAAAAAATAAGTGGGATGGCAGCGGCAAACCCTAGCCGCCACCACCCCTGCCTCGACCCATTGGGCCCTGCCGCTGCCGCCAGCTGCTTGGGGACGGCTGGAGGACCGGTGGGTGCTCGGGAGCTCGCCAGGGCACGGGGGCGAGGTGGGAGGCGGGGAGGTGGGGAGGAGACCGACGTCGAGTGCGATCGGCCGAGGCTCGGGGGTGACGGGGCAGGCGGGGAGGAGCAATGGCGGGCCAGAGGCGGGGAGGAGCGACGGCGGAGGCATGGGCCGGGGAGGCGGGGGAGAGAGGACGGGGGAGGTTGCCGGCGGCTCGTGGGGGGCTGTGGCCGGTGGCGGTGGCGGCTTCGGCTTGGATATGTGCGAGCACTCGGGGCCGAGGGAGGGAGAGGTGGTGGATGGGCGTATGCCGGCGAAGGACTCGGGAGGACGGAGGAGCGGAGGCCGAGCGGAGAACTCGGGAGGAGGAGGGCGGCGCCGGAACCCTAGGCTCGAGCCCGGGAGGAGGAGGGGCGGCTCGTGGGGAGAAGGAGATGTGGAGAGGCCAAATTTGTGAGGGTTATTTGTTTATATACCCTATGGCATTTTTTGTAAGTACTCAGAACTCGTGAGGGCAGCGTGGTAATTGGTATTGCGGGAAGCTGAGTCCTTCTCAGTGCATTTCTGAGGAGGCTGCGGGAAGCACCCAATTTGGTGCTTCTCCTTCTCAGTGCATTTCTGAGGAGTGCTTCTCACAAGCACCCGTAAAAAATTTGGTGTTTGTTTGGGCTTCAGCTTCTAGAGGCCTAGCTGAAGCCCAAACAAACAGGGCCTAAGTCATCCTAGGAGTTGGTAGCATTGCTATCAAGATTCAAGACTCAAACTTCACACATGAAGAGTCAAACTTCTTTCTGTTATTTATTACGTGCTCAAGCTTGTAGATCGTAATAGTCACTAATTTAGATTAAGTTGTCCAAGATGCATAAATCTCTTATGAATGGCTAATTCTCATACTCCTAGCTGCTTAAAAAGCATATGATTCTCATCCCTGCCCCAGGTTTATCTACAGATCAGAAAATCAAGCGGACTAGAAATCTATAATCTTCCAATTCAGAGAACATCTCTGAATTCAGGATGTGTAAATCAACGAGGAATTCATAAAACACCATATTGTAAACATTGTGTTTGCCACAATTTGGTCCAAAAACTACATATACAGCATATATGAGATACCATGTACAAATGAGACAAACTATTAGCTTAATTTCACCAATGCAATCTTCTTATCAGTGAATGCTAATATTTCAAAAGGCAAGAATGCTAAAACAAAGCCAACAACCATTTGTTTCTATTAGTACAACACTCTATAAGGCAGTGCAAAATAACATTTATTCTACCAAAATTACTTCCCGCATTTTTGTGTTGGTGTTTCAGGAAGAAGTTATTTGCATCTCAACTGAACTGTTAAGTTTTCTAGCATAACAAGAAGCGAATCAATCCCTACTATTTGTTAGCACCAAGAAACAACGCAAGGTGCAAACAATTCTAGGCCTAAAGTGGATCATCAATTTAGTCTTGAATCCATTCACGCCTCAACGAACTACAATCACATGTGTACACCGAGGAAGAAGTGCAGGGAAGGCCTAAAATTTTGCACTTACTTTGCAGACCAGATTACGCTCATAGACATCAACAAAGGAGGGGACAATAGAGACAACAGAATGATAAACAAGCACAAGTAAAATCTCCAAGAATTGAGCAACTAGCAGCACACAAAGATCTGAGAACGGTATCTAGGAGACGCTTATAGTTGGGGCGGTCCGGGGGAAGCGAGGAGGCATCAGTGGCCTGGAGGAGGTGGCGAAATTGCTTCCACTTGTGGCCGACGACATTGAGGAAGCGGTTGTTGTCGGCGGTGGAGCAGCGAGGGTCCTTCACCAGTAACGCCCCTGTGTCCTGCAGGCTGGTGCCCACTGTTGAGGAAGCGGTCGTTGCTTGGGAGCCCATATCTAATCGCCGGGGACGGGGAAGAGGCAGAGCTAAGGAAGCAACGTAGGCGGGGAAGCCAAGGAGGAAGGAGGGAGCCCGACGAGGGGTGGCGTGGTCTCGCGGTGGTGGTCGCCTTGCCTATCATGGCGAGAGCTCTGAGTTGCCGGTTGACCCTGCCTCCCGCGCCGCCTGCTCCATGCTGAGCTGCATGAGGGGCAGCGACGGTGGGGAAGACAGGAACGGGATTGTGTGGCGGCGAAGCAAGGAGGAAGGATCTGGTAGAACTGCCGCCGGGAGCTGTGTCAGAGGTGGCAGCGGCGGAAGGAGGAGGAGTTGCATTGGAGGCGAGCGTCGTAGAGGCCAAAGTGCCGAACCCGACTTCTGTCAGATTTGTTTCCTGGGCTGCTTCAATCCGAATTATTTTTCGGGTGTAAGTAGCCCAAAACCAGCCAAATATCGGGGCGTCAGAAAACAAGAAGAGCTTGCTAGCAATTTTTTCGACCTGGCTAGGAAAAAACATGGGCTCCATAAATCACCGTGATTTTGGGCCAGAAAATGGCCATCCAAGCGGGCCCTTAACCTTTTCTTAGTGACTTTGTGACTCATCGCCTTTTACAATAGTTCAACTTATGTACTAATCGTATAGTCCTGTTTATTTAATGTTTGTCTAACACTATGGGCCAAATTCGCTTACTGCCCTAGTCCACCTGTGTGGCCAAATTCGCTTACTGCCCTAGTCCACCTGTGTGACGGGTCTATATATACATAGCACCTCTTTTATACTTTCATCGTTGCTTCATGTAAAAGGACGACAGATGTTGATCAGGATCACCCCTTGATACACGTCTTGTGTCATGTGCCCTCCAAAGGCCCACACGCACACGCGGTCCGTAGCAGCGAGGGTTCGCTCTAATATATACCATCTGTAACACCATGGCCCAAATTCGCCCAATGCCCTAGCCCACCTGCGGGGTGGGTCCATATATATATATAACATCTCTCTTACACTTTCTTCATCACTTCATGTAAATGGGTTAACCTAGATATGCTATATTTGAAACACAATGATATATATGCAGGACCAACTCTACTTAAACTCTTCATATGAGGCTAATCCTACTATACAACTATACATAGACCACATGGGGTCTCTACATGAACAAGCCGAGATGTTATAGTTTTGCTACATTTGACATATATATATATATAGATCCCGTATAATCCATTTTCTTGATAACCGTTTGGGAGATAAATTATTTTTAATTTTATATTTTTAGATGCACTGATGTCATCAAATTCAGACCCACGTCATCGGTCTTTACCCAACGGATAATAGCCGGCATCATTGTCTTAATCCAACAGACAATAGCTAACATCATTATCTTAATCCAATGGACAACAGCCTGCACTATCGCTTGATCCAACAGATAGTAACCCATGCCATCACTTGGTCCAACGGACAATAGCCAGCGCCATCACCTTGATTCACAGACAATAATCCAACGGACACGTGAGTGTCCCAGTGGTGAAGATAAACCGGATAGAATTTCCGTTTAATCGTTACAACAGCTAGGATGAGTGAAGGCACAGCTGTCCGACGATTTGATTCCATATTATTACGGTTGAGAATCACGCTTACGTGAAGGGAAGGAACCGCTGTGCCTTGGTCTTCCCTTATTACTGCCCAAAGTCAAAGTAAACAGATGGATGTGCAGCTGCAAAGTCCCGCGCCACGGTCCCCGTCCCCAGCCGTGATGGGATCCTCCAGCGAACATGGCGTGCGGCGCGCCATAGCCAAGCAACTGAAGTTGCTGCTGCCTTCTTCCTTCCACAAGCTGGTAAGTGGTAAGATCGCCCGCCATTGCAGCCCTGCTCAAACGCAGAGATGAGCCATACTGATATCTCATGCAGCGCATCTCTGACGAGCTCGCTGGGCATCTCGATGCCGGGATGCCCCGTCCGACGGCCCTCGTCGTCAGCCCATTCGGCAAGGTCTAGCTTGTTGAGGTCGGCCTAGACGGCGTTGGTGCCTTCCTGGGCAGGGGCGGAGCTACAGCATCTGGCCGGTGTCAATTGACACCGACGCCACTGGCCCAAACGCCTATACCTATAGTCCAATAAAAAAAATGAACCCAGTGAAAATTACGTTTGATACCAGCCTTGTCTAGCTGCACACCAGCCCAGGCCCAAGTGACCGACATTTGACACCGGCGACCATTTTTTCTGGCTTCACCCCTGTTCCTGGGTCGCAGGTGGCCGGAGTTCGCGAGCACGCACGGCTTCGGCGTCGGGTGGTTCTTGGTGCTGCGGCATGAAGCATGCGGATCACTCACCGTCAAGGCGTTCGACACCAGTTGCTACCTTAAGGAGTTCGGCCTTCCTCCCTCTACAGGTAATTAAAAATTACCATGCAAATCTTGGATGGTGTTTTTTTTTGAAAATTTCATCCTGTCTAAGGCCCTGTTTGTTTGGGCTTTTATTTGGCTTTTAGACTATTTTGGCTTTGGCTTAAGCCAAAATAGTCCAAAAGCCAAATAAAAGCCCAAATAAACAGGACCTAAGAACTGAGAGATCAGTACAGACAGTACTGTTGGTAATAAGATTGGACTGGATTTTTATAAAGAGCAGAAATCGATGGTCACAATAAGTTTGGAATTGGGAATTTGAAATTGTAGGAAGATGATTAGATCAAATTAAGTGTATACTACTATATATTCTCTTGCTAATTTCTACTATTGTAATATTAGTTACTTAACTTTCAGCTTTCAGTTCACATTTGTAATTAAAGATCTCATTGTCTTCGATTGTAGCAACCAGAAGCTACAGATACGCTTCACGTAAACCGCAGTTCATCAAGGTTCTGCTGCCGGGCTTCATGGAGAAGATGGTTTGCAAACTCTTCCTGCTACTCTATTTTTCTTGCTCTGTATCACTTGTTGGAATTTCCTGACTTGAGATTATCACGAGCAGTGCACAATTTACATGTGTTCTTGCAGCTAATCCCTGCAAAGTTTGTACAACGTTACATTGCGGAGGCGCATCGTAGCAGCCAAATGGCTTTCATTGTCAGCCCGCTTGGTAAAATTTGGCTCATCGAGCTCGAGAAAAATGGATTGGGCATGTTCCTCGCAGGTGGGTGGTCACAGTTTCTGGCATTTCACCACATCTCCGAAGGTGAAGTTGTGTTCTTGAGGTATGAAGGCAACATGGCGTTCAAAATGAAAGTGTTTGGGCTCAATGGATGCCAAAAAGATTTCATGGCTCAGGGCATCAGAATACAACAGAGTGAGCAAATTATTTAGTTCATGAACGTTTGAATCCTTTGACAGCGGATTCAATTCCGCGTAAAAACTTGCTTACGACTTCTGTCATCTCACCGTTTACAGACACAGAACAATAACAGGAAGCACCTTATTTCTGTAGGAAGCTTAAGAGAAAGAACGGAGGTCAAGTGGTAACGAAAAAACGAGGCCAATAAGCTTCATGAGTCCAACTAAAAAAGAACCTGTCACGCCCCCGTTTCTCGGAGCCGCGACGATTCACCCGCAATTGCCCAGGATGTTTCTCAGTTGCGGGGTAGAGCAGTTACATCACCAGCACATCGTTTAAACATCTGGATTATATTATATCACAACAAAATATGTTTGGCAGCGGTTTAACTTATACATCAAACTGGGCGTCTGAGCCCAAAATTTACATTACAAAAAGGGACCTACTCCACAGGCATCTTGAGCGTACGGATAAGACCTAGTACTCGCGTTCATCGTCGTCGAAGTATTCTTCATCGATTGGTCCTTCCTCGTTGCCCTGTGCATCTGTTATGATTAGTGCAGTAATGAGTACACAGAGTACTCAGCAAGCCATGCACATTGGGAAAGCGCACTACTAACTACATGCACTGGATTTCAAAGGAGGGATATTCGGCTTAATATGTGGTGGATGCATAATTCTAATCTCCGCCTTAACGATTAGAAATCTCTTCATTTAAAACATCTTATTCACAAATCATTGTTATTTTAGTAACCCTGCCGGGTCGGCGTCAAGTTCAATTAAACCTCAACAAGTTCTACTTATGCCTCGTAATAGGAATCACCCCTGAACACAGCTTCTTTGACTGGAAGCACGGCGTATTCGAATACCATTTGATTTGACTCTGCAGAGTTGCTCAACTTTACCCACATGATATCTATACCTCTTATTGTCACACGTGATTAACACACTCCCATCGGTGTATCAACAGAGGTAAGATAACATGGATTTTTATCTGCTCTATCTTTTGAAGTTCCTACCCAGGAACCTTCAGCACTCGCTCTCCTGGGAGTCGACTAGCCAAGGTCAACTTCGCGATCCGGGATTTGAGTGGATTCCAGTTGTGACTTTCCCACTAATCGAGTCATCACCTCCTTCGCTTCTGCGTGGCCTTCCAAAGACGTGGAACAGCAAGCTAGTCTGTAGTTATTCAGTAGGTAGAGCAGAAGTACTAGGCCAGGTTCGACGAGTCGAACATGTGGTTGAGCAGATTCTATGTTCATCACTAAGCATAAGGGTCTTGTCCTTAACTGCCCTGAGTAAGGTAATCCACCCGATTACCCTTACTCCCACGGCTAGGGGTATGGCGGCACAACCAACACGAGAAGGGCCCCATCTTCTCTGTCCCCTACCGTTGGCAATTTCTCTTTAAGAAATCACATCCTCCGACTTTAAACTAGGTTCACCAATATCCCTAATAATCTAGTCTAACCTCTAACGCCGGTGAAGGACACTAATATAACTTATTTTCATCCTAGGGTTATCAAGGTGAATATGGCCTACAAAAGTTAACTAGGCTATGGGGTGGTAGGTATTAACTACACAATCATGTCATTCGAAAATAACACGTAAGAAATTAACATGCAGAAAATATTAACTAGACTAGTAGTACAGTAAATAACATGGCATGTGGGATTGACATGGACAAGAAGTGTGACTTGCCTACTGCACCGGAGTATATTGGGTAGAAGTCTTCGAGAAGTCCTTCGCCGTCGGAATCCTGTCCCAGCGCCGGTTCGTTGCTATCGTTTCCTAGTTGCAAGAAAATCCAAACAACCAAATACACACATATAAGCCCGGGCTCGATGAATGCGAGCTAGGAGCAAAATGTAATATAATTGAAAATAATACTGAAAATAAGAAGGGGGGTGGTCGGAATCGGAGTGTTGAAGGAGTGGAAAAGATGTGGAAGGTGGATTAGGGTTTCGGAGGGGGAAGGTCGGACTATATATATAGGATGAATGAGGATTTTGTGGGTGTCGGTGTTGAAAAGTGGGAATTTGGAGGAATAGATAGCAAAAATAGAACCGTGTCGTCGAGATGATAGAAACGATATAATATAGTGTTTTTAGGGTTTCGACGGGTCGGACCCTGGGCCTGCAAAAGTATTGGGCCCATTAGGGCCCTCAGGTTGGGCTGAACATGGGCTAGGGTTGGGCTGGATTTGGGTTGGGTAGGGCTTGTTATGGGTTTTTGGGCTCAGCAAAGAAAAAGAAATAAATAAAAAGGAAAAGAAAATCTAATTCTACTGGACTCAATCGAATCAGGTTATTGGGCTGTTGCTGGACTTGATAATGGGCTCAGCCTGCTGGGGAAATAGTAATAACAGAGAAATAAAAGAAAAGAAAAACAGGGCGGATGGCCTGTGGCGTTCGGGACCGACCCAGAGGAGAATTTGGGCTGGCCTGCCACCACTACTACAGAAATGACCTTTACTAACAGGCAGCAAACCCCCTCTACTGTCGGCCTGGGTGCCCGTCAGCTTGGGAATGTCAGTGGAGGGGTGCCCTCCACTGACGGGCGAGCTGCCCGTCAGTAGTGTACGCAACTACTGACGGGCCCAACTTGCCCGTCAGCGGAAACCCCTCCGGGGCTGGCCGTGGCTCGCCCTGGAGGCATCACCACTGACGGGCCCCTGTTGGGTGCCCGTCAGTGGTTTCCAGTTCACTGACGGGCACATTATAGGCACCCGTCAGTAGTGTGGCCATTGTGTAGTTGTATTCAGCACAAACAAATTTCATAAATATATTCACAAATTTCACAAATATTCACAAATATTCACAAATTTCACAAATATATTCAACATATAGTCAAAGCTCATAATCACATAACACATTCATAATATTCACATAACACTTCACATAACCATTGATCACAAGTATGAAAGAACACAAGTATGTTTGATGAGCGACATAATAAAGTTGTTAAATGTAGAAAGAACATAGTGGCAACTATTCGTCAATTTCAGAAACAACGAATCTATCGATGCCCGCTTAAGTTTGGCTTCGGAAATTGGGGGCCAGCGTAGAATTCACCCATTGGATTGATGACTTCAAGGTTGATACCTTTGGCAAAGATTCTTTGGATGCGGGCAAAGTCCTGACACCAGTCGTACAAGTGACTTCCCAGCTCACACCAAGCCTTCAGTTCTTTCATATCTTTCCAATGCTTGTTCTTTGACCGAATCCAGCAGTCCATATGGGCACAGGTGTAGTACCCACATGTCACGCTATTTTTTGGCTGAATTTTAGAAGGGAAGGTGTAGTGGTGTACCATTCTTGTCGCTTTTGAAGGTATTTTACTATGTCCCGTGAACTTGGCTTTGAAAAAAGCTATATCTAAAATATTAGTGATATTGCTGAAGTCCGATCTCTTGGTCTCATCGGAGTCAAAGTAAAATGCCTTGGCCCAGCATGGAATGATCACAATGAGGACCCAGTGGTCGCTGCGTTAATGTGAACAAATGGACGTAAGCAGGCAGAGATACGTGCGTAATAAACAAAAAAATTCCCACGGTGCTAAGTTAAAGGACTTACGGAGGGTTGTAGGGGGCTAGTAGGTGGTCCTTGTCCTTATGAACGATGAATGCATGCGTAAGCTATTCTTCCAAAAAGACTCGACTGTCCGGGGTCGCAGCATAGCCTTCGTTCATGCATATCGGATCGACACCTTGGAGGCACTCCAAGAAGCTAACGATCTCTTTTTTGCTCAGAATGTAACAAGCAGCGGGACAGTCTGTCTTGATTCTGACTGCACCCATGCCCAACTTGGTCGTTTGCTTGGTTGCTCACAGCTTCTTTCTTATACCCAAGAATTCCATGTCAGCTCATGCCTTCGGTCCATCTTTTGTCTTGTCTAACAGGTTGAGCAGGATACCAAGCAAGCTATCGCACATATTTTTTTCAACATGCATGACATCTATGCTGTGACGTGTGCTTAGGAATCTCCAGTAAGACAAACCCCAAAATATGGATTTCCTTTTCCAGACGACGTCCTGCATGGGAACAGGCGGTTGTGTCTTACTTGGCATAACAGGGGGCATTGTGTTCACAATGTCATAGATTTCTACCCCTGTCTTCTCCCGGGGCGCCGAACGGATCTCAATAGTATTATCAAACAATTCCTTCTCTTGCCTCCATGGGTCATTCTGTTTCAGCCACCTTCGGTGGCCCATGAACATAATTTTTTTAGAGCCCTTTAAGTGTAAACTTGTTGTAAACTCCAAACACTTAACACATCCTTTGTATCCATGAACACACTGGCAGGATTGATATCTGTACGTGGGATAGTCTTGGACCGTCGTGAACAACAGCGCTTTCAGATTGAAATATTCTTCTTGGTAAGCGTCCCAGACTTGGGCCCCTGGTTCCCATAGTGTAGCTAGTTCTTCAAACAATAATTGTTGATACACGTCCAGATCGTTCCCAGGTTGCTTCGGCCCTTGAATGAGAATAGAGAGGTGTATATACTTTCGCTTCATGCACAGCCATAGAGGAAGGTTGTACATCCATAGAACCACGTGCCAAATGCTATGTCTGCTACTCATGTTGCCGAACGGATTGATTCCGTCTGTACTCATACCGAACCTGATATTCCTCGGATCTTTTCCGAAATCATCGTATTGGGCATCGATTGCCGGCCACTGCGAAGCATCCGCAAGGTGTCTCATCACGCCATCATCAGTTTTTCGCCCTTTGGCGTGCCAACGTATCAGCTTTGCCTCCTTCTTGTTAGTGAATAAACGCTTCAAACGGGGAAGGACTAGAAGATACCATACAACCTTTGCCGGAGCGCCACTCGTCACTGGGTCCTCATCATCGGCTTGGTTTCTACCCAGCTTAAATCTGGATGTGTTGCATGTAGGACACTTGTACAGCTTCTCGTGCTCCTTGCGGTAAATAAAGCAGTCATTCGGACATGCATGGAACCTCTGCACGTCCAATCCAAGAGGGCAGACAACCTTCTTGGCTTCATCGGTGCTCGTAGGCAACAAGTTGTTTTTCAGAAAAACTTTTGCAAGATAAGCCAATGTCTCATCGAAGCCTTCGTCCGGACAATTATGGGCTGTCTTGATCCTTAGAAGTTCCAGCGTGACTGACAGACACGTGTGCTCTGGATCGGAACCGGTATATAACGGGGTTTGCGAGTCTTCAACTAGTCTCATGAACTTAGCAGTCTCTCTTTCATCCTCAGGATATATCACCACCTGCTCCACCATGTGAACGTCCTGCACCATATCGGCCAAATTGTTCCCCGTTTCTTCTTCGGCGTCAGATTGGAAACTCCCCTCGTCTTCTTCGTCCTCTCCGTATTCGGCATCTTGCTGTAACACTTGATCTTCCTCCTTCTCACCGTGACATATCCAACGTGTATAACCTGACATGAAACCCTTAAGCGCTAGGTGTACCGTCACCCTCCCTCTCGTATCAAACATTACCAAATTTTTGCAATCGCGACACAGACAACAAATCTTCGTGCTACCTTTTCTCCTCATATCTCGCTCGGCGACATCAAGAAACTCATTCAAAGCCATAGCCCAACTCTCTGTCGCCCGGTTGTCGTACATCCAACTGCGATCCATCGATCGATCCCTACGACACGAAACTAATCAGTTCGACAAAAAGAACAAAACACTATGCCTCGGCTCGATGACCAGAAATTGCATAGCAACTGTCGTCTCAGCTCGATGGCCGACAATCACATCAAATACATATACAAGATGAAAAGAACACTTTTGTATCTCATTCATCCAAAGAGAGCATTATTACCGAGCGCTAGCGATCTTTTCGGTGAGGGAATGAAACTCCAGGGAGAAAAGAGAGATCTATGGAGAGAGTGAGAGGAGGAGGGAGAGATGAGAGATCTAGTTGGGTTGGGGAGAGAGAGATCTAGAAATAGGTGAAGAAAGAGGAGGGTTTGGGAAGGAAAAGAGATCTAGATCTAGAAATCTTCTTGAGTTTGGGGAGGAAGCTAGAAAGGAGGGAGAGGAGGAGGGTTGGGGAGAGGGGAGTGTTTGTGGGTGGGGGGAGAGGAGGAGAGTTTGTGGGCGGCGAAGGTGGCAGCAGCATATGGGGCGGTGGCGGCGCTCGCTGCTGGCCAGTAGGCGCGCGAGCACTGGCCAATAGTGAGCGCCGCTGCTAGTTTTATATAGCCAGGTTACCACTGACGGTCGCATATAAAGCGCCCGTCAGTGGTTCTGTGCACGGTCTAGTCAGGCACATGCACATCCCTAGACCTAACATCGCTGACAGACAGGCGCAGCGCCCGTCAGTGGAGACAACCTCTCCGCTGACGGGCTCTTAAGTACCGCCCGTCAGTGAGTGGAAACGTACTGCCGCTCGTAACCTTTTTTTTCTCCCATCGATCGAATCGAGGAGGTCAAGTTTCAAGAGCAGAGCCTCTCGCTTCTGATTATCAGTCATATCGTCGTCGAGCAGAACGCGCAGCGAAGGAATCGTCGAGTTCACTGGGAAGAATGGCGTCCATGCCAACGACTAAGGAGAAGGGTGTTTGACCAGTGGCTATACAGATTGACGTCCGATAAGCCCAGAGAGCCTCAAGAAGGCGATCTGGCCAGTCTCCTCCGACTCAAAAGTGTTTGTAGCTATGGTATGGGTCTGGTCTGAAGACCAATGGGTCAAAAAAGGGGATATCCTCTTCTTTGGCTACACCAACTAATGTAGTAGATTGCGTTCCCGGAGGACACTTCCTCCATTTCATCAGTACTAGTAACAACAGATCTTGACCTCGTTCTTTTTCTTGTTATTTGACTTCTTGGAATGGAATTCTTCTCATGATAATCACACAAGCGAAGGAGAAGAGGATGGGTCCTGAGGGAACTCTTTTTCTTCTATTCTAAGTTTTGATTGCACGAGCAGCATAACAACATAACAGTTTTGTATAAGAAAGTACGGAAAGACTCCTTTCCTAATTTGAAGGACTTAATTAGCCTGTCATATATAACAGATAATGAGTCTCAAAGAGAGTTTCCAATGGGTTACATCAAGTTCCATTCCTAGTATGCGAAATCAGTAAACACGAATATATGTATATAAGAAACTTCTATTCCAATCCACAATCGGTCCAACAAGGCAACTATCGTCAACTAGATCAATCAGGAATAAGCAATATGTCGTACCCTATCTGTCATATTTGCTTTTCGGTAAAGGTTACACACTAGTTTATTTTTACTTATTCAATTCTCTGTCTTGCTAAACACAAATCCTTCTTTTCTTGTATAGATGAAATAAGAATGAGAACTAAGTAGGTTTCGACCCATTAAAGGAGTCAATGGCACTTACACAAAGCAGGAGGAAATCGGTACCCCGCGAGTCTGGCGAACTCGGCACAAGAAGTAGGTGGAGTAGAGGCAGCAGTTGCGGGCTCAGGTGCGGCTAAACCGAAATCAATATTCCCGTCTGGGGTTGGCAGAGTTGGTGAAAGCACGGTTGGTGATAAGCTGGTACTAGTTTCATTCTTTCTATTCAAAAATCCAATACCCAGAACTGGTAAATCAAACAATGTAGGCACACGTTGGCACATTTCTGTAAATAAGAGATGTCTCATCCGGTTGAGCTGTCGCAATCAGTCTTTCTCTTTCGTTCTTAGTAGCAGATCCAACATGACTGTATTAAACCTTAAGCAATCAGGGTTAAGCTAGCTCATTGCCTGAAAGTGGAGCTCGTATTATACACCTTGACCCCCACCTTTTTTTAATCCTTCCTCCATATATATTGTTATATAAGAGAAGTCCCATAACTGCCTCATTCAGATCGATTCCAGTCGCCGCTACGGTCACATCAATCCGTTATGGCTCGGACCCTCTTAGCAGCTGAATCCTTCGGGAAGCCATAGTAGGGATTACGTCAGTACATTCTTAGGCAAGCAATGGGTTATATCACCCCTATTTTGGACCTTCTTTATTTTTTAGGCATGGGACCAAGGTTGATCGAAGTTGAACATTCCTATCGAACTCCCCTTCAAATGACTTCTCTGCGCTTGCCCAGCACCTTTCATTTTATGGACCAGGACCAATTTCACCTCAGACCATGGTCAAGTCATAACTGACTGGATAACGTTCTCTCAAGGACCTGCAAAACTCTCTAATGCTGATGATCAAACGTTGCTTCAGATGTGTATGAGAAGGAAGCATCTCACAAGACTCTTAGATAGAAACCAGCATAGTCTATGAATTAACATGAACAGTTTATTGAACTTGGTTGCACTCGTAAAGTGAGCATGAAGAGAGCAGCAAAAGAAGCCCATAGAACGGAGCGGTTATTTTTCCTGACTAGCAAACGGACAGGCTCAGATGGCGTAGCTGATGTGTCATGCTAGGTATCTTTTATTGGCCATTTTTTCTTTCTCTCAAGGGATTGAAGACTTTCCTCTATTCTGACAGAAGCAGAGAGGCAGGTAAAAAAGAAGGAAGCAGGCTGGGTACACATGGTAATAGAACCCACTGGAGATCATTCAATCGGACGTCTTCCACAAAGTAAAGCTAGAGTAAGTGGTGTAAGATAAGATAGATGTTCACTTTCCATCGACCAATGTACCTTAAATTCCTATACGTAAAGTCGAGAGCTAGAGACAGTAAATGAGACGTTCAAAGGGCGAAGCTAACGCTTCCCTGGCTACTAGGGAGTCATCAAAGTCTGAGTCCATACACTTGCTAGCTAATACTGGATCGTCAAAGATCTGATTCTATTTCATAATGCCTTCTGTCTCTCTCCTAAGGGATCCAATCAGAAGGAATTCCCTCACTTCGCTCATGATAGTCGGTCGAGTTCCCTTTTCCTTTTTTGTTGAGTTTCGCCTCTCCTCCTTTCCTTGTCTCCATTCTGATTGATTCGCTTCTTCGCGCAAGCACTTGGTTCGCCCCTTACTATAACCATCCCACTCAATCTTTTACACCGATGTTTCGTACTCTCTCGACCAGGTCATCATAAGAAAATACTGCCAAATCTTTCCGAAATGAGAGAAGGAGGGAAGGCGCGCTACAACTAACTGTTGAAAAACGAAAGATTAGCGCTAAGAAGCAACCCTAGTTTAAGTACTAGCGTCCCACCCCAACGTTCTTGTACTTAAAAAGACTCTCCCCCGCTTGCTGCTCGCCTCAGCCAAACGTGGCTTATGTAGTGGTCGGCATTCCTACGTGCTCCAACTGATCCCCACTGGAGATTATATGAGGGGTCTTGGAAACTGTCGTGACGCTTTGGTGACGAAGGTCACCGGGGTGACTATGGAAGGATTCCGTGGTAGTCTCTGACTCCCTCCAACTCAATCAATATCAAGAACATGTCGTGAGCATAGGGTTTGGTTAGACTTGGTTGAGTTTGTAAGAAAAGATAGCAGGTTGAGGGGCTTCGTTGATTAGTAAACCTACGGTGCTGGTAAGGTTGGGACCGTGGTCGTCCGTCTCCGCTTTGCCGGCCAATAAAATCACTGAGATTGACCAGCCAGCTGGGTAGGTTTGGCTATTCCTTTCTATTGAAAAGAAGTCAGCTGTCTGCGCGAGTCACCTTCCTTAGGCTCCGAGTTACCTTCTTCTAAGCTCCGCTGGACGACACGGCATTCTCGTTCTATAGGCCGGCTGTACTTGTGATGGTTCCCCAGGATCCAATAAATCCACTTAGGTCTACGTTGCCGCGATATTGTTCTATGGAAGCGGGTGGGCTGCTTTTTAGAAGTTTGGCCCGGTTTTTCATTTTTTTTTACAAAAAAGGGGGGGAGGGATTGACCTTTCTAACGCATATTCTGTCGTACCGGCATGGCCCCACTGATTTGTTTTCGATCGGAGCATCAAGCAGCGCAACCCGGTTCTACTTGACTAAGCCCCGTGCTCGTCCAAGGAGGGAGTTTGCTTTACCCAACTCCCCTTTTTGATAACAAGGCAAAAACCTCCGACCAGCCGGGCAGCGACAAGCATCCCGAGACTGTCAAATCAAGTGCCGCGGTTCGTGCTGATCTTGTTACTGCATTGGTAGCAGGTGATGAGTGTTCTGTCCTCAATGGCGAGTGAAGTCCTGTCACTCTGCCAAATTTGCCGAAGCCTACTTCAGTTGCAACCGGAAGCATGAAAGGTTGAACATGGTCTGCCAACTGAGATGCTCAATTTTCTGAAGATCTGTGCAGCTTATGATGCTTACATTGGTTTGTGTTGGCGCCAAGACATGCGCTAGTTTTACCGCACGTGGGGTGGTGGGGGCTTGTGTGAGTAGTAGCAGTGCAGTTTTCGTTCTTTTGTAGTATCAATTCAGTTTTTGTGTGTGATTAGTTATATTTGTTCTTGCTCATGGTAATAAACTAGTAATAAAGATGTGTCATAAATAACGGCATGGCCATAGTCATGGATGGCTCGCAAGTTTCTCTCCTTTTCGTGCTATTATTTGGATTTCAAATCAAGTTTTCTGATCGATGCTGGTTCTGTCATCTGTTCGTTTTGCTTTATCCAAGTTTTGTAATATATTTGTCTTCCAGTCTTGACAAACAGACAGTTTTCTTATGTTTATGCACCAGGTTTTAGAAACACCGGATGTTATTCATCCCAGTTTACAGTACAGTAGGAGTGAATTGTACATGTCTCAACGTGACAATATTTTGCTTCTTACGTGATAAATTTGCTGTACATTTTTATCAGATAATATATATCTACCATACTTGATCGGAAAAATAACAATCTTGTAACTTGTAACTTGACAACATATTTGATCGGACACACAGTGAATCTTGCGATAACGAACGAAATAAAAGTATTGTAGAACGTATTACGAGGATGGAGCATGCATGGGTGCACGCGTGATAGATCTCCATTACCTTCTCTACTCGCTGCTCCAAATACCAGTCTTCCCAGCATGGCCATCTCCCCCAAATCCCCAGCCTCCTTCCCTGCCCTCGCACCCTTCCACGACGACCCCTCCTCAGTTTCTACGCCGCCACGCCCGGAAACATTTCACGTCTCATCCTGGCCCATCTGATCCCTGTGCCTGCTGCTCCGACGCACCGTTGCCCTTTAGGATGCCGGAGGACAACGAAGGCCTCCGAGAGGACCCTACGCCTCCCCTGTGACCCTACCCCCACCGACGATGGGCCCATCATCCCGCCGCCACCAAGAATGGATTCCTGTTGCGCGAGTGGTGTCGGTATGCTCCCTACCTTGCTTCTACTAATCAGATCTGGTCCAGTAGTGTTTGATTCTACTACACACCTGCACGATCCTGACGCGCCAAGTTGCCGAGGCGTAGATCTGTAATGCTCACGCTGGATCTTAATCTGGCCTACGAGTTATCCTTACCTCGAGTAGCTCGCTTCTATATGCGCGAGATGGCATCGCTCTAGTATAGATTTGATCTATGAGGCAAGGAGTCTGCTCAATATTAAGTACATATGCATATAATGATGTGACACAATGCCTTTACAACGTCAATAGCTGAACAGGAGCAAACAATCACCGAAAGCTTTCGAAGTACAGTATTGACGTACATATTGGTCAGTATTTTTGTACCAAGCAATTTTCTTGGTTGGTACTTACTGGTACGCTGAAAATCCCTTTGATTAGCTTATCTTACAATGTAGTTGCAGATTGTACGCGAATGCTGTATAGATTCAAGAACTGCTATTTTAATTGTTTAGAATATTGAAGATTCTTTCTCTGTTTAGTACCATGCTTAAGTTTGTTACTTTTATTATTAATTGTGTGATACCTAGCACGTTAGAATTTAATTCTAGTAATAACTAATTATTTTAGAAATATTATTTTTACAATTTAAGTTGTATGACACCCTTACGATAACTTAGAAAATAAAATAATAATAATTAATCCATCCGTATTGACATTGTCATTAGTGACGGGAGGCTAATATAACTCATCCCTGATATTATCTCATCAATGACGGGCACCTACCATGACTTGTCAACGATGACACGTTATCAGTGACGGATTTGCAGGGCAACCCATCACTGATGATTGCTTACCCCAGGTAGGGTTTTCCCTGTTTTTGGCTAGCCTCAGGTTTTGCTAGTCACGTCCTCTAAAACAGTAGATCACATCACATATACAACCATGATGACAACACATATTGGTTCAATTGCATCACATGACTTATAAAATCATAAAAAAGCATCACAGAATCATATTGCATTAGAAATGAACTCAAATTTTTCAAAACATATCTGAATTAAGTTTTGCACATTAGAAATGACAAAATTTAAACATTACATTGTAACATAAATTATTTTATAAAGACTAGTCTACTATAAATCTGGCTCGTCGATGCTGGAATCACCTGTTTGGCTATTATTACCTGAGAATTGATGAAATGAGCAAAGACCCCTCTTATCCGGCATAGCTCCTTTCTGTCGACTGGATGATCCATTTCGATGCTCAAATCCTGTAATTAGAATAACATTTGTTTCATGCAAAATAAACATAACTATCAATAGTTCAGTCGATAAAGGTCATGGATGGTATACATTGACTATCTCCTCCATGTGCACGCAAACATAGAATCCAAATGTATTGGATCTGGAGGTTTGCTGTTTGCAGAGAAAGTCAAATTGTAGGTGAGCTTCTTGGCCGATCTCGGCTTGGTACGTCCTCCTTTTGCAATATACATGGCGAAAGCACCATCGATGTAGCTTCTGAGTGCTGAGAGGTCATGTTTTCTTGGCAAGGAATCAAGGTAAAAGACCTTGTTCCAAGGTACGACCATAACAACAAGGATCCAGCGGTCGCTGCATACACACATTTCATGGTCATTTATTAGATTTATGCACCAACATTACAAAAATATTTTATTTAGACAATACTAAAGAACTTACCCTGGGTTGTAGGCAAAGAGTATGTATTCCTTGTCCCTTTGGGCGAGCCATGAGTCGGTGAGGACTCTATGATCGTTGTTGGACAATCTTCTATGATTCGAAAGTTCATCAGGCAAGTATCGAGTAGTCCAATGCTCCTATTCATGCCCCTCGCCTCTTGGATCATATAAAGAGTCCAACATCTCAATAAGTGTATTTTCAAGGCGGCCGAGGTTGGATAGGTTGAACAAGTCATCAAAACCGACGAAGAAGCGATTTGATCCAAATTTGTAAACAATGCCACTTATTTGGTATTCTGACTTCAATACTCCTCTTCTCGTTTGGTTCAGGCTTTTTGGACTGTACCATGTAGTAGTCATGCAAATGTCTGGCTGTGCTAGACATGCTTTGCAACTCTTGCTGTGTGACCAATGGTTGACCGAGAACGGACTGCTGAGCTAGAGGGGCAGTGGGGAAATACTGCTCGGAGGCGTTGCTTGCCAAAATATTTTCTGAAAAAGACAAGACCCTACTAACACTTTGATCCCCCTTCTAGCCGTGTCACTATCGTGGTTTATTTCGATATTTCTCCTTCACCGGAGTCAGCTCTCTACGCTGTGTTAAAGGCTCTTGGGTATCCTTCAACGCAGGCTCATTTGAAGTGGCCTCCTTCTGTGAAGGCATGGGCTCCTGCAATGTTGTCTCCTTTTGTGAAGCCACGGTTGTCCTCCTCCAAAGCAGCCTCCTTCTGTGGGGGCACGGGCTTCTCCATCATGGCCTTATTCGTGACAGGCACGATATGGGTCATAATGGCATCATAGCTCGACGAAAATGACATCCTCACAGTGCTCAAGTTTGTCGGTGAATAGAATCATGGAGTACTGGCCTAGATCGGAGATACATGATGCTACGGAGTGCTAGCTTCTATCAAGATGTCCGTCTTTGACCACTGGATGAAATAGCCAATGGCCTCTCCTATCGTGAGGATATCATCTTCAGGGGCACAGGGAGCTTCACATTGAGGTACATCGGCTCTACATTATCGACTTGACACTGTGCCATGGTTGACGGCATGCTCATGTTGTGCACGCATACCCCTGGAGTAGATGGAAAAACCCTCCCATGCACAACCACCACGGGAACACTACCAGACAAACTAATTGCAATTTTGCAATGCATTGGCATCTGTAGAACAAAGAGTATTTGGCTTAGATGTCCAATAAGTTGTATACGAACCATCGTGTAAATATCAAACTTACAGTTATATGATCGAGAGGATGTTATCCCATAGTCCCATAGTCCCCTTGGAAGTACGATTGGCAAAAGCGCAGCTACTCCATATGTTGGTGGGGCAACCTTCAGCCCCAACAGAAGGTAAGGGCGGCGGCGCTGCCAAATATGGGAACATCTCCTGTGTCACCTCTCTCGACACACCCTTCTTATCTGTTCCACTAACTCTTCTTGTCTGGTTCTCTTCCTGCGGTGGGCCTCCTGTTCAGATTGGGGGAATCCTTTGATCCAGGGAACGAAAACTTTTAGGCCTCGTGTGCGACCCGATTTCTTCTGGTTTCTCAGCACTTTGAGAGGTTGTCTCTCCACCTCTCACTCTAAACAGAATCTTCAAAATGATTCTTGCTGGCGTAATTCTCTCTACAATAGAATCCCAAGTTATATAATTCAACGTTCATGAAGTAATGATTTTAATTACAAGAGACATAGGGTGATTTGATATCGTACCAAACAACGGGACACGTCCGCAACTTCGGGAGTCGGGAAGGTGACGGAACCCGTAGCCTAGTCAGTCTTCAAGTGGGCCCTGATCTAGTACTGGCCGTGACCCTCTGTATCTTTAAACAAATTGGTAACCCTAGCCTCTCGTAGTGTGGCGTTCCTCCATCTCCCAATCGGCCTTCTTGCGAGTGTACCCATGACTGTCTAGCAGGTGGTTGTGTACATTCTTGTAGCACAGGACCTGTTCTTTGCACTCTTCCGTGAACCTCGAGGCCACAAACTCTGCCGAATCGAGAGCATCTTCCTGTGTACTCCTCTCTCTCATCCTATGTCACTCCTCTCAACACACCCTCCTGTATCTGTTCCTATAACTTTCTTGCTTGGTCTCTTCCTATGTTGGGCCTTCTCTTTAGATTGGGGAATCCTTTTCTCTTCAGGGCATGGAAACCCCTAGGCCTTGCGTGCAAACCGATTCCTTCCCGGTTTACGAGGTACCTTGTGAAGGTGTCTCTCCACCTCTCACTCTGGATAGCGATCTCTAGAAAATTCTTGCTGACTTATATTGCTCTCTGCAATAGAACCACAAGTTCATATAATTCAACATCCATGAAGTAATGGTTTTAATTACAAGAGACATAGGGCGCGTTTGATATCGTACCAGAAACGGGACATGTCCTCAACTTTGGGGCGTCAGAAAGGTGATTGGACTTGTAGCCTAGCTAGTACAGTCTCGAGTGGGCCCTGATCTAGTACCGGCGTGGACCCTCAATATGTTCAAAAAGAATTGGTGACGCAGCCTCTCGTAGTATGTGTCCTCCATCTCCCAATCGGCCTTCTGCAGGTTTACCTTCAAATGCTTAGTAGGTGGTGTGTACATTCTTGTAGCGCAGATCTTGTGTTTCATTTCTCTTGAATGAGTCTGTGGACCTTGTGGCCACGAACTAGACTCAATCCTCTAGCATCACATTCCGTGACCTGTGGCCACGAACTCATACCCAATCTCTGGCAATCACAGTAAAGAAGATCCTCAAATTGGAGTCAACCCTTTGGAACATTAATTAGGTCAGGCGGCTCTTAAATTCGATGAGCCTTAGACATCGTTACCATAGCAGTTCGTTGGACTCGCTCCAATCTACTAGTGGGATGTTCGAACCGCTGAAATAGCTTCTTCATTATAATATGAATGGTTTCTGTGGGTACTACTGGACACCCTTGCGACGTGCAAAGAATCCACACACAAAGTTGACTCACCGCATCTTGCTATAGACTCGCAAGGGTACCCTCGTTGTCTAGTCACCTCAATAACGACCACTCTTGTAGTAGGCATCTTGTTCCCGGTTCTTAGTTCTTAGATCGTTCTTGTCCGTTGCGGTTATCTCTCCAGGCGCTCGTCGGTTAGCCGGTTTTAGTGTTGCGGCTTCTCTGGTTCGGTACATCGTGTGATGTGGTGTGGAAACCATAGGGCTAGGACAACGCCAAAATCTTTTTCGCTTTATTCGCTGCTCCCTTGTCCTCTGCGTGTCTGTCGTTCACATCGGTCCTGACCCATTATCTTCCTCTCACCCTCGATTTGTGTGTCTGTATTTTGGCATGTTTCATGTTTTTCTGGTTGCGCTCTTTTCGTCTGTCCCCATAGCTGACCTCTTTGTCTGCGATCGGTTATCAATTGTTCTCGAATCTTCTATGGAAAAAAGAAAAAAACTCCCCACAGCGACCCTCCCACCCTCTAAGCCCCTATATACTTGTACTTATATAATAGAATTTATAGAAAATGCATAACATAAAATAACAATATCAGAAATTATGGAAAATGTGTATATAACAAAAACTAGTATATTAAATGCATGACATAACATATTAATATGCATAAAACAACTTATATGAAATGGTCCATAAGCAGGTGTTAATTGGGTTTTGGTGTGTGCATGGTTTGTGTTTTGTTGAGTGTTGTTGTTGGGTGGGTTATATAAAATGCCATGACTACTTAATTTGTTAAATGCATACACACACTCTATATAAAATGCCTACATAACTTTTAAAATTGTGTAACAAAACATATCATGCAATGCATAACAAACTTTTGATGAAACTGCATACCATATATATATAAAATGCCTAACACAACACTTATATGAAATGCCATATAATAGAACTTATCATGATAATGCTATTAAACATAATATTTATACGTTGCTTGTGTTTAGTTAGAGTTTTTGCTGATTCGTTGGTCGGGTGAGTGTCGGGTCTAATAAATAGAAAACACAATGTGGACTATCCTGTTAGCATTATCTGTTCAAAGGTCTGTTTCTTGCTCTCTTAGTAGGGGCGAATTTTCTGGAGTTTTTAAATGTCACTCTGTGCGCTTCTTTTGGTTACATATTTTCAAGTTTATGTGTTTCGTATATATTCCGTTTGTTTCGGTTTGTTGTCTGTTTTTTTGTTTGTGTTAGATGTCTTCTAGTTTATATTCATTATTTTGACGTTTGTCTTTGGTCTGTGTCCTGTAACTGTCACATTTCAAACCCTAAAAATCTAGTGACACATTTCAAACCATAAAAATTTCTAAGGCAGAGGGCTTCTTTTGTTTGTTTTGTCTTTTTGTGGGTTTTTTCCTCTGTTTGGTTCTTCTTTTTTATTGTGGTTGTTTTTGTTTTTTTTTTATTTATTCGGGGCGGGCAATTATAACACAAAATCTAGGACTCGATGTTAGTACGGACGGGGCGTTTTTGTATAATTCTTTAGGATTTTTGTTTTTTTGCTTTATGTTTTTTATCTTGCTCCATTTCTAGTATTCTGCTAATGTGAGCATTAATTCTTCGTGATATATTTACTGTCTTTTTTTTATTTCACTGTTTTGTTTTTTTGTTGTGATATATGCATAAAAGAACCGGAAACATGTTGTAGAATTTTGAAACTTTTAAAAATATCGAAGAAAAACATAAATTAGGAGAAGGATTCCATTCTTCAAATTTTAAGATTGGGTTTAACAAGGTTTGAAATGAAATACCCTAAAGGTATTTACAAACAAATACCACATGAATATAAGAGTATAGCAAAAATTTCAGAAAAA
>JAGXJF010003426.1:0-232300 GCA_019208055.1 Stipa capillata
CGCCGATTGCTGATCACCACCTGTTTGCATGGTAAGAACTTGTAAGAATCTTGATTTGGCTTGAGTGTTGAGCGCCTTGTAGCCACATCCTAATAGTTGATAGTAACATTATACTTGTGATTTTGTTCTTGTTTTCTACTAACAATGGCAGGTTCCGGAGTAATCAGTTCTTGGGCTAGATCTATAGTGGGAGATGTACCATACCCTGCAGCAAACACTTTGTCATCACCGCCAGGACAAGTACGATAACTGCCCCAAAAGGTATAATAACGCAATACACATGGTACATATACATTCTCTCTTCCACCTTTTGTGAGAACTAGTGATCCAGATGCTTACCTCAATTGGAGATAGAGGTAGATCAACTGTTTGATTATTACTACATTCCCGAGCATGTTCAAGTAGAGGTTGTCACTCGTGCATTCACTCATTGGGCATCACTTTGGTGAGATTATGATTATAAACTTAAACATCCAGACATACCTAACTCATGGTCTAACATGAAGAAAATTATGCGAGCTAGATTTGTATCTTCATATACTACTTGTAAGTGGTTGAATGAATTGCAACATTTAGAACAAGGTAGTAACACCGTAGAGGAATACTATCTAGAACTGTAATCTTATTTGTTTCATTGTGATGTATATGAAAGTGAGGAAGCAACCATGAATAGATTTGTGAGAGGCTTGAACCGTAAAATACAAGATATACTTGTGCATAAGGAATATTATTCTATCAATCATTTGTTCCGTCTCGCTTGTAAAGCTGAACAGGAAATAAAATGACGACTCCATGAGGCAAGCAAGCACACGGTACGCTTCTCCACGACAAGAGTTGTTTCTCCACCACCGGTACCTATAAGACATGAGTTGAGCCTACAAGACTTGAAGCCTTACATTGGAGAAGAAGATGAGTTGCCATCGAGCACGACGTCAATTCAAGAAGGGGAGGAAGATACGGACATCCCTACTACAGACACACCTACTCAAGTACTGGCACTACAAGGTAAAATAATGAAGATACCAATTCGCACACTCCACATGCCATTGATATTTGCCTTGATGAATTAAATGTGTCATGTGTTGAGTTGAATGGACTACCCATGTCCACTACTCATGCTATTTTAGAGCAACCTAGAGTGAAATCAATTGTTACTTTGCCTTTGCCACAAGTTGAGAATATTGTTTGTGATGAATTACTTGATGCTCCTTGTGATAAAGAAAAATTGTGTGATAATACTTCACTTATATCCATGAGAATCACCTCCACCACTTGTGATAAAGAAGATAGAGATGGAGGAACAATGGAGATGGTGCTTAGCGTGGTGGAGGTGATTCTCATGGAATGGTGGAGATGATCTTCCTCTCTTCTTCCCTTGATCTCTCTCACATCTTGTAGATGAGTTCTGGAGGCTATGGTGGAGATAGTAGATTGGATCTAGATGGTCTTGAGGGGATCCCTCCCTCCGTGTAACTCTATTGCAATGCCTCCCTCCTCTTAAATAGATTGCAGGTTTGTTTAGGGTTTCACGGGTCGTATGTCGTGATTTCCCTCGTGGTCCCTTCACGAAAAAGGTTCTGTTTGACATGGCGGCGCCATACGCACTCCATACGGGCTTGTGGTATGGGTACTGCAGTCGTACCGCTGGTTGTTTAGCCCAATGATGCTCTATTCGTGCTCTCGTTTCTTCGTGAGAGCTCCTCTAGATGTGTACTTTCCAAATATATATATATATATGTTGGTACCCTTTTCAACAATTCCTACACAACATTAAGGCCAAAAGAGAGTTTTGCACAACTCTAAAAATTAATTATTC
Organism: Stipa capillata; assembly: GCA_019208055.1. NCBI lineage: Eukaryota > Viridiplantae > Streptophyta > Magnoliopsida > Poales > Poaceae > Stipa > Stipa capillata. Next base: position 1,817 of record JAGXJF010003426.1, read on the forward strand.
ATTAGCAGCAATTAACATGAATTTATATAGTAAAAATGTAATAATAAGGATCAATCATGGAGAAAATAATGAGTACAAAATGGACTCATCAACCTCCCATGCTTAAACATTTGCTCGTCCTTGAGCAAAACAAATCTGTAAGGAACATTAAGTTTGATCTAGATTCTAAAAGAGGTTAGACCAATTCATACCATCAGGATGATCTTAATGCTTCCACTCTATGCAATTCCTGAATTTTTAGTTAGATATATACTTCTATATAATATGTAATATCTATCTAGCATTAGACTGAACATTTCTAGATAGAAAATTGCTTCCGAGGTTAGTGAGATAAGTACCAGGTAAAATCATAGAACTAAGAATTATCTCTACTTGTTGTAGGTGATTTATTAGAGCAATTAAGTAGTTCAAGTACAAGAAAGTATAATCATATTTTGATAAATACGAGCTTAATAATAATTATAAGCAAGTGATTCTACCCACGGGTGTATACATTGAAAACTATTGGGCACTCCTCTTATCAATTGATTAGTAAGTAAGAACACTTGTTTTCGTTCCTAGAGCAATGCATAAAAGAGAGAAATAAAGAAAAATTGTAATAAGGCTTATTCATATCAATTGCCGAAACCAAACATCGGCACAATTTAGGAAGCCCCTCGTGTTGGTGAATGCTCATGTTCATTGGAGCATCTCGGTTTTTATCTTAGTAGGTTTTAAGCCATTGTCTTGCCCGAGATAGCGGCGATACCATGATGATATGAGGTGGCCCGATCTTCTCGGCGAGGAACCGTGGATAAATGGTATGAATAGATGATCTCTCGAGCTGAACACCCGCGCCAATGCACGATCCCTCAACTCTTCGAAAAACGTGCAAACCACACCAGTAGATGATCATCGCGAGACCCGAGCAACAATCACGAAGTCCCCAATTCCCAACGGAACGATGGCTTGACCTTGGATTGCAGAACAAACACGATGCCTAATTCTCTCTCAGCTATCCTCGCATGAACGCTAGTTTGAAAGAACAAGCAATAGCTATGTTTTAATTCTTATGCATAAACTGGTCTGAGGCTAAAAGCCATGAGTACAGTAGTATATATAAACTCTAGGACGTCCAACCTAGTGTTAGGGTCGAAATCCAACCTAACGTAACTTCCCTAAGTTTACAAGACTCTATTTGGAAAGTAACAGATACAACCTCTGATTTTTTTGATGATTGTGGACGGATCGAAAGAAATCTGTGGATGGGCATATACCCGTTGGAAAGTACTCGGAGTTAGCTTTCCAACAAGTACTTATTTTCCTAATTTGGAGTTCGTATGAGGAAACCACGGCTGTTTTAAATTCGGACCTCCTAGCTGTCCGAACCAAATCTGAACTGAGCCCAACCCTTTCCATCTTCTATTTGCTTGCCTTTTTCACCCAAACCTGAGTGGAACCAGATAAGGATGGTATTACTAACCTTTGGATGGTTGTAGTAGTGTAGGATTCCACCAATACCTGCCATATAAGCTCCGGATTCTTCAAGCATGTCAATTCTTGCGTGTAGTCTGAGACAGCTCGTGCAACCTTTACTTCCATGGCCATAACTTTCTCTAGGAAGCTCCAAATCGTGCACCATTGATTCGTTGGAAAGTAGATGTCACACCCCAATTTTCCAAAACCCGAAAATAGGGCCAACAAAATTTTTTTGCGCTAACAACAATATTCTCGTAACAAAACATAATTAAAAACTTTGTCGTCTCTCTTGCAACAATATCGTCGACGGATATAACTACCATGTGATCTCCTTCCCTCTCGACACATGTGATCAAAAATTTCCATCACAACTCTCTTCATCCGTTTCCACCATGCATCCCTCGACGCGAGGCGACCTCCACCCGTCTTCTACCCTATCAGGTTATTCACAAGCCTGTATATGCAAACCTGCAATTTCCCACATGCATGTACCCACATGTGTAGGTGCGTATGTTCGTCTACCATGCTGTACCGTTGCAAAATTGAGCGTATATATGGCACAAACCTCTCCCAAATGCCATGATCTTCAACCATCTGTTTCACCATATCCTATCGCGACTGTGTGCATATATATACTACTTTTGTATATACATATATACGCAAAACCTTAATCCTTCTTCCCGAGCTACGGATCAAAACCCTAACTCATCGTTTGACTCCGCAACAACCCGTTGCATATATATGAGTATACCAGTGGTATTTCCCCAAGACCTAACCCACCACGACCTCTTATGATTATTCCAACTTCGTCGCCACCCTATATATGCTCAACTTTCCAAGCGTATATGGGCACATACATCTTGAAAACCCAACACTTCTGTTCTTGTCTAGTCTATCTAACCCTAAGTATATTTTTCTGAATCAAAAACGTTCGGGGAAAAATATTCCCTTAGTGATGGCATATGAGTCTTCATCTACCTTGGCTATGTAAAAGCTTTTCAAAATATCACAGCTTCATTTTTCACTAATCCAACTTTGATTTATTGGAGATAAAACAAATCTTCTCGTATAGTGAAATTGGCCAAGGTCACAGACGTATGGGTGTATAAACATATATGTGACGTGAATTCATTGCACCTGCCATGTCTTTCATGTAATCAAGCTTTTCAACTTATTAATGAACCATATACATACACCTACAAAAAGATATTTCATAGGTGTAGGGCACATACAAGAATTCCCACTCATTCCATTAACTCGCGTATGTCCCTGTCAACTGCACGTATATATAAACAAATAAATGATGCCCTTCCTGAACCCATCTTGAAGACACGTTCTATCACCAGTGCAGTCAAAACCAAACCCGAGTCAGAGTAATACCAGCTATACAGATTCCAGGTTGCTATGTCTCTATTCAACTGGACATCTACAATGTTTCCTTATTGACGCACAAATCGGTGCCCACCTTCTACTATTTCTCTGCAGCCCAGGCTAGTCGATTCCCTTACCCTCTTTAACTCCTCTTACTTCTGTACTCCACCAGCTCCAACCACTGCTCTCTTTGGGCCACGATTGCACCTCACCATCAAAGCCAATAGTAAGCGGCGCCTACCAGCCCCTGTGCTCCTATAGCCCCTACCAATTTACTCTTCTCTCCTTTGTATATTCTCCTCTCGGTTCGTTGTCTGGCCAAGCTGCCCGAATCCTTCCTGGGCACGCTTCCCTTTTTCATGCTCCTTGCTCACCCGAGCACTTCTTTGCCTCCTGCCCAACCAAGCTCTTCCTCTAGCTCCTCTCCCCTCCTGATTTCTTCCTCACAGCACAGCCGGCCAAGTTCCTTCTTCACCACCCGAGCAATTCCTCTGCGCCCAAGAACCGGAGCCGAGCTCCCTGCTTTGCTTGCTCCTTGCTGAACTCCCAGCTATATCATTGCTCACTATTCCGAGCTACTCGATTCCCTTCGCAAGCGCCTGCACCAGCACGAGCTCCATCTTCCCCTGGTCAGCAACCGAGCTCCAACTGCTGCTCCTCTTCTAGCCACCCTCTCCCCAAGCAACAACCGGAGCTAGCTTCCCTCTCCAAGCATATGCCCGAGCTCCCCAAGCTTGAGCTCTCAAGCATCCGAGCTCAGCTCCCTCTACCTCCCAAGCTCTACAAGACCAGCCGAGCTCTCCTTCCATCCTTTCTACTCCAGGAAGCCGAGCTCCCCTGCTTGCCATCTTCCCCGCACCATCCTCTCCGTTTCTTCCTAAGCACCCCAAAAACGAACCAGAGCTTCTTCCAACTCCCTCTTCCACTGGTTCAGCCACAGCCGAGCTTCTCCCTCACCCTCGCTAGCTCCTGTAGATCCAGGTGAAACCTTATCCTAGCTACTCCGTACCCGGCCACATCGAACTCCTCTGCTGTGACTGTCCTCTCCCAAATTTCGAGCATCCCTTGCTCTCCAGCCCTACGCCACCGTGGCCGACGAGCCGCCTCCCCTCCTGCTGATCTCCAACTTCGGCACCCCCCAGCTGATGTCACTATCACTGCTCGTCCCTCGCAGCTGCTCCGGCGACAAGCTCCCGAGCAACGCCGCTGTGGGCCGGATTGGTACTGCCACCTTGCCGAAGCCGGGTCAATACCGCCACCGTCGGAGACGCCGCAGTTGGTCACCAGTAAGCCACCGACACCCTACTTGACTCAGTATCTATGGGCAGGACCTCCAGTGCCCGCCACCGCCGGCGGGAGCTACCCCAAGGACGTCTCTTTGGATGCCGCGGCTGACAGACCATTCCGCTCGGGTGAATCAACACCACCACCTAACTCCCCATCCTCCCTCTGTTTCCTCTCCGTTCCTCTACCCCCTTGCTACCCGAGTCGAGCATCAAGACCGGCCAGGCCACTCGCCCTCCCCACTTCTGACCCGAAGAAGCCCGATGAGGACTGCGCTAGATCTACCCGAGCATTTTCCCGCAGTTGGTAAGGTCCTGGAGCAGTAAGCGCCCGCACCCTCACTACCAGGAGGACCCGAGTCCCTGGACGGGCCCGATGTCAGGTTGGTAGAGACGTAACTCCCCTTTACGCCTTTGACATCAACTAGTTGGTCCAGGAACCGGTTCAATTCAGCCGGACCACCCAATTTATTTGGTTCAGCCGGTTCATGCTTCCCTAGACCGATTTTGCATCATATACCTCCGGTTCCGAGCACTTAAGGATATGAATGAACTTTCTCATTCAAAAGAGACTTCCAAAATTTAAAAGTTTTGAATTAAAACAGTAAAGACTAGATTTAGGGTATTCTGTTCTTTTCTTTAAAAGCAATATATATGCTGTATATGTTTGTTCCAATGCACTCCATTATAATTTTGGCAAGTTCAAAACATTTCAAAACTTCTGTAGTACTCCATAAGTCAATAGAAAGAAAAAAAATTAGGTGGTTCCCTTTATTCGGGAGGGCCTTCATTTCATGCGGTATATCGGTTGCTCGGATCCCCCTCTCTTCTCTTCCAACCTAGAACCCCGAACCTTATAGACCCAGGGCTAGCTCAAGTTCCACATGCATATGTATATCTCCCTCGAACTCCATCATGAGGTATCCATAAGCCTGAAAACTATGGGGGCATGCAATGTATGCTGATATCCCAAAGGTCTTGAATAAACCTTAATATGCCTATTACCCGATGAGGAAATCCAGATTTTGCAATATTCTTTAAAACAACCACTCTAGGTTTTTAGAATCTCTTAACACCATCCTTTACCACCTCCCCATTTCCAAATAAAATGAAATCATAAAATACGTTCACTCTAACTCAATGAAATCCTCAGAAACCCTATTCCGACGGGGAGTCCTAAGATTGGAACCTTTCATCGTGGTAACCTAGAGCATCCCTTTCTAGCATTCTAAAGCTTCTTAACATCAAATAGCTATTCAAACGCGTTATGATTTCATGTATTGGTTCTTCTGGTTCTACATTCGATGTTCTTGGTTCTTCCTCGCACCATTTCTTATTCGGTACTTTTCCGACGTGTAGTTCTGACGTTGCGAAGCCTTGCACGAAGGATTCCAAACGGTTGCCATATCAATATCGAGCTCGATACCCAGTCGAGACTGCCAGGCAAGCATTCACACCTTGATCATGTTGAATCCCATACGTGTGAAAACTAAGTATTTGTTTGCAAACTGTGCATGCTATGTGAGTATCAACGGTATTTTATGTAGACATAGTTATGCCCTATAGCTGCATATGACTTAGGTCTGAATATCCGATCCTTGTAACCCTAGATGTATTAATCGGTTGTTCTATGACCGACAAGAGTATTAAGGCTATAGGCATTAGCCATGCTTAGACCTGCTATAGTTAAAAACTAAACTTTTGTTCGGTTTATACAAACTCCTTGGGACATGGGAATAAAAGCCTCGGATAGCATGTGCTTTCCGAGGTGACTGTTTCAAAAGAAATGTTTGCCAAAACTCCAAATAAAATGAAGGAGGATTTTGATTCGGATGAGAATGGTAAGGGCAGCCCAGGGCTGTAGAGTACCAGGAGGTAGCGTGGTCGTCAAGGACGAATATGGAGTCTTGCTCAAATCAATCAAGGACCGAGCCTAAGTGCCGCTAAACCAGTTCCTCACCGTACGTCCACATGTCCTTTATGGGAAGGCTTGGCTTAGTATTCCGCCAAATGTTAGAGTCTGGACCCGTGGGCAGTAGGAAGTATAGTGACTAGATGGATTGCGATCTCTAGAGAGCCTCCCCCGTCTGGGACGTAGGGAGTTGTTCGACACAAAGGTGGAGAGTCCCATTTTTGGTCCGGGACACAAAAGTTGGGTTACCCATCTAGTGGGTCCGGCTCTAGTATGAAATGGGTGAAGGGTCTCGTTGTAATATCCCTGTCAGTACACGGCGCGTAGTGTACCCAGGATGACTTACATCTTGTGGGTAAAGTCGTACAACCTCTGCAGAGTGTTAAAAACTATTCGAATAGCCGCGTCCTCGGTCATGGACATGAACTGGCAAGGCCACACATTGGTTAGACTGAGTTTTGTTTGCAAAAACTTGGGCAAAGAGATTAAGGATGTGGGCATGATGTGCCCACAGGCTGCAATTTAGGCTACACGGCTGGTAGCAAGGAATTGCAGGAGAAGGAAGCTAACCGTACTGCCCGGGGTAGTACGGGCTGAGCTCTGAGTTAAGCAGTGATAGACGGAGCTATCGCTTGAGACGAGAAAAGGAGGTAACTGGGACTACCTCGAGAGAAGTTTTGTTGCTTTGAATTGCTCTGGTTTGCAAAACTGTTTTGGAATCTACTATTCTCATATTTAAATCGAAACTTACATTTCTGCACAACAAGACAACCTAGGATAGAGCTATTTCTTGAAATATGCCTTGCATGGTACATTGCCGTATATTTTCTCGTATGGGGATTGCTTGCGAGTACATTCAAAGTACTCACCTGACTTGTTGATTTGGCCAGATGAAGGAAACATCAATTCCGAAGATACGATTACGACCACGAAAGCTAGGGCGTAACCCCAGTCAGTTGCCTGTCGGGTATGGCATATTGATGGGCTTCATCACCACTTGGTTTCCACTGCAAGTTTATAGCCATTGGGCTACAGGTATCAGACAATTGACCCTGACGGTCTACTTACATAGTGTATACTAATATTCGTATGTATGACAATGATATACAGGTTAACTTCTGTGTACCGGCTACTGATCCAGGGACCGGTACAGTAATCACAAGGGAGCATCCGGCCTTAAAACCGGGTACGCCACAGTAGACTCAATATACATTCCAAATATGTATGTAGACACTTGTGTATTTTGACTTGTCTCTAGTCCTTCCTCCCTCTCCTCCTGCTGGACACCAACACATTTCATCTTCACTTTGGACTTGTATAGCTCAACAAGTGTCCTGCACATATCATAAAAGTAAAGTATTAGCTCTGCCTCTTGATATATGAAGTGTATAAGACAAGTAATTGAATCCACCTCATAATATTTATCAATGAGGCTTAGCACTTCTTTCCAACATAAAGAGTCATGTTGATAAATACAAATGGTCACTGATGCGCCTGCATCAACTTCACTCGTTGTTACACTGTTAGGTGAAATATAAGTTCCTCTCCTTGTGAGAGTGGTACTCATAGTTCATCCGTTCACTGGCCATTGGAGTGTTGGCTCACCTTTTGCTATGGTTCATTTATTCTTTAAACATTAAGCACAAACATTGCTCTGAGAATTACTTAAGGTACTTATAAACTAACTAAAAGATGTCCAAAGTAAATTTCAAGTTCCCAATTTTTACATCATGGAGTCAAATTACTCATAGAAGGTTTTAAACAAAAAATCAATAAAAGCTGATTGATTCATGAGTTCAATAGAATTTGCTCCTTATTAATTTTGTTTTTATTTTTATCTTGGCAATATAATAGGGATAACTAGAAGTTCTAACTACTACCAAACTTGTTGACTTACTAAACAAGAAAGACAATTAACAATCTAGAGGGAAAATCCTAATAGTAGAAGGACATTTGCACGATATATAAGAACATATATTATTTAAGACTTAGAGATTACAAAGATGGGGTTAAGAACATACCTCATGAATATGCAATGTCTTTACACTCCCCTTACACGATTAATCTTGTCTCTAGAGCCTTCTATCTTGCCACTGTAAAAGAAATTGTGCAAGTGACACCAAAATGAAGTACCCCATGAAAATGAACAAAAACCTAAAAAAGAAGAACATGTGATTGTGTCCACCATGCTTGGAACAAGCATGGTGTGAAGACCGGTATTTTTTCTAACACCTAAACGTTGACGTAGCAGTTTGTTGCATTCATGCATGCCAAAAGTTGGAGTAAATTTAAATTTTTTGAATTCACATGAATTAATATTAATACTTAATGTATATATATACGCACACATTGGATATAAAGAATTGAATCAGAAGTAATTAAAAGTTATAAGAAAATTCAATTATAAAGTGCACATATCTTGTACAAATAATATTACAAAAGACAATTGTTACAAAGGAAATCTTATTTACAATAACAAGAAAATAAAGTCCTATCTACTACTAGTCCATCTTCTTTCTTTCCTTGATCTTCAAATTTCTTTTCTTCCACCTACACAAATGAATATACAAGAAAAAGACTCCAAAGAAGGAGATTGTTAGTAATAAAAATGTTGCATTCCCTATTAGGAAATGCAGTTTTTATAGGAGATTAACCTTACGGGATCGAAGAACTGGTTTTGATCTAAAAAATGTTTTAAAAAGAGACTATAGGAATCAGCTGGTTCTCTTTTACTTAGGCAGCAATAATTCATGAGGAAACAGATAACAATAAGGCATCAGGCAACCATATCTCGTAAGGCATCATACAACAATATTCCATAAGGCATCAGGCAACGAATATGCACCAGGATTTTTAGCTTATTCCTAAAATGTTAATTAAGTTAGATTAATCTCCATTAGGCAACCGATTTAAAAAGAGTTAAGGTTTGCTTTCATATATTAATCCAGCAAACCAAATTGTCCAAAATGTTAATTTTTTTTGAAAATAAGCCACTGCTAGCAACTTTCAAACGATAGACAACAAGAGACCAGCTCTCATTAATGTATACCTATCCAGGGGAGAAGTACTAGAGTAAGCAGCTGCATGGCAGCAGCATATGGAGTAAAGCCACCTCTAGCTTAGCCATAGATAAGGATAAATGTTAATGTGGCAACCAACTCAGCAAGCTGCTGGTGGCAATGGCCTTGCCACCTCAAGCTTGAGAAGGATAAGGGTCCACTGAAGGCTGCCATGTAAGCAGTTTATTCACTATTCTATGAAGTGAGTCACCTAGTAGGTGTCAAAACTTAGCCATTTTTGACATTCCAGCATACCAGCCCCAAACACCTATAAATAGGTATTCACTATTCTATGAAGTGAGTGTCAAAACTTAGCCATTTTTGACATTCCAGCATACCAGCCCCAAACACCTATAAATAGGGCCTTGGATGCTTTCATTCATATCACCATACCAACCAGCTCCAACAATAGCAATAAGGGTAGGTCAGTAGCTAGTTAAGAGAAAGCAACCAAGATAGCAAGGAGGTGCAGGCGTAGCCTGAAGAAGCAGGTTTCAGAATCCCACAAGATCAAGCTTCAACTTTACTTAAGGTAGGAAGAGAGAGGAGGTAGAGATAAACCATTAAAAGGAAAGAAATGGTGTTTAGATATTGCAAAAATAATCTGCGTTAGGCTAAATGAATCACCTAATGCATCAAGTATAGATATCTGTTCTTATCAACTTTATAGCTAATGAGAGGGAAATCAGAAAAGAGAAGGAGTAAGCAAAGATCTTGTATGGCATCTGTTCATACCAATAGAATAATGAATATATATATAAATATATATATATATATATATATAAATATATATATAAAGAATACCTATACTATCAGATTCAAGTAAAATGAATTACTTTAATATTCATCACAGAGATAAATTGTGTAGCATTTGTTCTTATGTTTTCCCGCATACTTCAGAATCAAAGACTCATCATAATAGACATCTCCAATAAAAATCAAAGTAGCATCTATTCATGTACCACACCAATATATACCTATATACCTTAGAAATAAACCATCAGGAGATATGGACTAAGAAAAGAGTATAGCAATATGTTCCCATCGAAGAAATCAAATAAGCACTCAACTCACATACACATATGTGTCTCTGTTCTTATCAGTTTCATGCAACAAAAGGGAAGAAATAAGAACAAACACCATATTTATCTAAATCTGATTCACATACAAGAATAAACTAAGTAGCCGAATCAATTAGGACATACCTAATACATGTATATCACTAATTTATTCTCAACTTGATTCAAAACCATTAACACGTACTAAAATAATTCATCTAAGCATAGTTAATCCATAGGAACATTACATTGATGTTCATTCACAGAAAAAATTTCGAATGAACAATCATTAATTTAACCAACAGAGACTATAGCTAACAGAGATGAAATCATTAGCCTTAGGGTGGAAATCAGTGGCTCACCAACAAGATGAAGGAGTTTAGTGGATGTCGACGCCCCACCATGCCACCAACGGGAGGGGGGCCCGATGACGCACCGGCGAGGCCGGGGCTACAATGTCAAGGCCCGGCCGACCCGGGCGATGTGGCGAGGCGCTGACCTAAGGTAGCGAAGGGCCGGGGCAGCCAAACCATGAGATCCCGAGGGGCAGCGACCTCGGTGGGAACCAAAGCCGGAGAGGCAGCGGAGGGGTTTGGCCATGGGGCTTACTGTCGTGGTGGCAGCACAGCGGACCCCACCGCTAGAGTAGCGATAGACGGAGCTAGGGGCCACGGACGGAGATGGAGGGTCGCGATAAACTGGCATCCGAGCGACGGCCGACGGCGCTACGGAGGACGAATAAGGCGGCAGCGGCAAGACCGAGTAGAAGGCGGTGGGGAATGGAAGTCATGAGGGAGGGATCCGGGCGACGGCGGTGGGACTGTGAGGAGCGAGGCGGCGATGAAATTTTGGGGATCGGGAGGAGAAGCAAGAGGGAGATGAGGGAGGCGGCGATGGAGAAAAATAGGAGAGAGAGTGTGTGGGGGGAGGAGGCCGACCGGTTAGGGAAAACCCTAACCGGGTGTTGAGTAGGCCGGTGGGTCTCTGGGCCAGAATGGCCCAAGAAAAATAAGATCAAGTAGACCCAAATTGGCTATAAACAAAAGCAAATTTGTCTTTCTCTACATGATTCAAAATATTAATAATTTTTTTATCCGTTCAACTTAAGAAATCTAAAACCATGTCCAGCTTAAATACCTACTAAGTTTTTCTTCAATTTTTAACGATATATATATATATATATATCTTCTAAAAAGAAATTCAATATTCTTTATGTGATTTCTGCAATTCAGAATTCAAGATTTTTACAAATATAAAAATTTTAGATTATTTTGTAAATTACAAATTCTTTAATAGATTGTCCTACACTCGAATGTTGTTAATAATAAATTTTATTAACTCAAAAGATAGAGCAGATAAAAAATTAAGAAAGATATAATAAATCATTTATTGCATTGTCTTCGACAAGGTAGTCCACATCGTCCCATAAAATAAGACCAACTTTTCTTAAATTGACTTTTGTCAGCATAAGTATACATATACAGTTGCCATTTTGGGATTAGTCCTGATCAGACCATTATTCAATTTCAGATCCCGAAGTTTTGCCGATTTCATCCGAAGAAACCTCTCACTGCATTTCTTATCCATCTTAAGGCAAGTTCATTTCTTGTCCATATCTGTGAATTATTTCTATCAAAGTATATGCAAATTCCTTCTTATCACATGTCTTGTGATAATTAATAAATGGACTGCATTATGATTCGTTGAATCATATATTAGTGGGCAGTGGAACCCCGATATGGAACTTGTGGGGTGGTCAAGGTTCCATTGCATATGGTACCACAATAAGGTTAATAACCAATGTCAGTTGGCATTCTAATACTGCATAGATAGCGTTAACCGCAAGACCTATTATGGGATAGGCGAGTCAAATAGCGCCTTATTACTAAAATATCTCTCAGGAAAGTATGTAGCGTAACACCTGGGGAAGCGTTATGTCCCTCCCCTAGGGGAGCGTTAAACCTGAGTCTTCCGTTTGGGGAGGCATTATGTCCCTTAAAAAGGTATGCTATAATGATGCGGTGGGTAGTTGGTGCTGGACCGATTACGCAAAAGGAGATATGCCACATGAGAAGGGTGAAATGACTCGGAACCTTAAACCTGGCCACACACCGATGGGAGTGTGATGGGTTTCGTAACCGGCATGAAGGCTAAGTACCACTTGTGGGTAAAATAGTGCACCTCTGCAGAGTGTATTGAAGTGTGACATTGGCACTCCCTGTTCTGTGTATGAAATGCGATCATGGCAGGAGAGGTTCTAACAATCCATGAAGCCTTCTGAACATATAATATTAAAACTTGATTTTTCTTCCAGAAATTTTATTGAAAAATGCATATTCTTTGAGGACTGATGTCCTAGTAGAATTAATCATTTAAATATATTTTGCTATTCATGAACTTGTTAAGTACCTTCTATACTCATCCCCTATATAAATCTCCTTTGTTAGACTCTGAATCATTAGAGGTTGAATATGACGAAGCCAAAGTCCACGAAGGGAAAGAGGATCTGGATCTGACCGGAGAAATCGAAGGAGTCGATTACTACAACGGCTATGGAGAACTAGAAGAAGTAGAAATAGAACAGGAGTAGAATAGTATAGAACTAATCATAGTAAAAATAAAACATTTTTCATATGGTTTTCTATCTTTACTTTCAGTTCTATATTTTAGTTATTACTTCCGACTGAACGTATCTTATTGTATTTCAGTTGAGTTGTAAACTGTATATTGGAGTTTGTAATAATATAGTTGTTGGACCATGAATGCTTCTGTTGTACATTTTGATGGATGTAATATTAATGAGACGGAGTTTCATCATATTATGTCAAAAACTAGCACACTACACCATGTAGTGGTGTGCGGTGTTGCTTCACATGGGATGGTAAACACCTTTATCGATTAAGCATCGTCTCCTCCTCCTTTTGATTTGTGGATGCCAACTCTCGATAATCTCCAACTTTATTGAATTGAAGTTTAAGTGCCATCTCCCTATAGATATTAGTTGCATAAAGATAACCTCTCAATACACTATTAGTGTATAAATAATTTCACTAATGTCTTTCCCTATGGATCGATCTACCAACAAAAGCACAATGCTAAATTGAAACTAAGTAAGAGTGCTTGCAATCTCTTTTAGGGTCTGAAGCAATAGAAACAAACAACCTACTCCTTATATAATAATATATAGCCCAAGCACCACGCTTAATCTACATATTAGTACTTACAGGTTGCACCCCCCACAAGTGGTAATACGAGAATAGCAAAATTAGAGGTGAAAAATGAACACTAAACAGTACATAAGAGAAAATTATCCTTTTATCAATGATAAGTAATAAATTTGGTGTTAAAAATGTGAAAATTAACCTTAGGCCACTGAGCTAAATTGATTAAGCATTTTCTAGCTTCGATATAGCTAGGCGGGCGGTATGGGTGCTACCGTGTGGCGTACCCGATAAGGACCGGATAATCCCTCGTGATTCCTGTACTAGCCCTATGATCAGTAGCTAGTACACACAAGTTAGTTTGAATACCATTGTCATACACGTATAAATAGATATTCATCGATAACCGACTGTCATGGTCGGGTCCAAATACCTGTAACCCAAATGGCTAAGAGTTTGCAACGGAAAAACGAGTGATGGTGCAGCCCACCGATATGCCTTACCCGACAGGCAATTGACTAGGGTTAAGCCCTAGCTTTCGTCGTACGTTGTCTTCGTCTTTGAAGTATAATCTTTGTTGTTTGGCCACGCCAACAAGCCAGGTTAGTACATTGAATGTACTCGTAAACATCCCAAGGGGGTAATATACGGATATACTTTCATGCAAGGCTTATCTTCAAGGAAGACCTATAGGTTGCAGGTTGTGCAAAAAGTAAATTCTCATCTGTAGTACAGTAATAGATTGAAAAGCAATTTGGCAAACTTCATCAAAGTAATAACCTGGTGAGATGGTAGCTATCGGCTACTGCCTCCCTCAGCTCCGCACCGAGCTATTCCACCATAACTCCATGCCATCACCATGTAGCATGACCACAATCATACTTCTGCGGCCCCCGCTACTGACCCGTAGCTCTTATCGCACACTGTGGGCAAATCATTCCTGCGTCCTTAAACCCATGCCCCATTTTGAAACAAAAACATAGTCTAACCAGGGCATGGCTTAAACTAAGTTGTGTCCATGATCGTGGACACAGCTATTCGAATAGATTTTTACACTCTTCGGAGGTTGTACTGTTTTACCCTCAAGGTGTGATTCTCCCTTGTTGCCAAGGCCTGATAAGTACACTTCACGAGGTGTACCAGCAGGGATAGCACAATGAGAATTTTCGTCCACTTAGCCCTAGCGACGAACCCGCCAGATGAGCCATTCTCGCACTGCTTGTTAAACCACACCACAATGCAGACTTGTCTTTGTATCGAACCACTTCCTATGCTAAACCGCGAGAAGGCTCTCTGGAGTCTATCCACTCTTTGCACTTTCCACCTATCGCCTACGGGTTCGTACGCTAGTACCAGGTAGAATACTTGGTCAAGTCTTTCCCATAAAGGACATGTGGACATACAATATGAACTTGGCCAAGCGGCACTTAGATTCAGTCCTTAATTGATCCGAGCAAGATTCCGATTAATCTCAGGTCACACAGGACTGGATTACTAACAATGCCAGACAAGGCATCCTCATTCCGACAACTATCCTCTCAAACACCACCTTATACCTCTCGCCCGGATCCAAATCAACTCCGATTTGATTTAGGGTTTTGTCGAAACACATTTTTCACAAACAACCATTCCTGGACGATGGACACCTCCCCGAGGCTCCGTCCTTCACAAGAATCAGTATTTTGTAACTTATATCCCGAAAATTGATTTTTCCCTAAGGTGGCACTAGCATAAGCTACCTTACCCTAAGTTCCTGATGGCTTTACTATACCGCTAGAGGGATTACGCCTAGGGCGACAAAGGAAAGTATAATGATCACATGCAATGTAGGTCATAGCTATGTCTAAAGTATAACGATCACATGCAATGTAGGTCGTAGCTATATCTAACACAAAATAGCGGCATTATCAACATAGCATGCAGGGTTTACAATCAACATAAGTAAGTTTGAAATATAGGGTTCAACATGATCAAGGTGGGGATTCTTGCCTGACAATTATTGGTCCGGTCGTGGCGTCGCAAGAAGGCTCGGTCTTGATATAGCAACGTGTGGTCCCTTCTAGCGAGGTACCGTGGAAAGAAGCGTAATAGGCAAGCACGACAAAAAATTAAATTTTGACATTAGGATTTTAGGGTTGAGTTAGGGTTTCTTTAACTTCTATTGAGTTAGGGTGGACACGTATTAGGGTTTCCCATATTTCGTTATGGTATTAATCTAAAAATATTTTAATTTCATAAACGTACTGGACCTAAAAGTTACCATTTATTTTAGAAGGCTTATGGAAAAGGAATCAATTCAATCGGGTTCACGTTAAGGAAGATACGCTTAGTATTCCTAAGTTGAAACATATTAAAATTTGAATTTAAAACTAATTCAAAAATTATAAAAAGTTGTACCATTTGTTAGGTTTCGATTTTAGAAGACTATCGGAAGAAAAATGGGCCCAATCGGGGCTCTGATGCGTGAGAAACAGAGTTCCGAAGATAGAAAGATAAAGGAGGATAAATCTGCCGGAGAGGGAAGGGATGTGTGATGTCATAGGCGGCCTACGAAGAATACATTTTCGGTGAGCTAGAAGCGAAAAAATAGAGAGGCTCGGAAGAAATACGCCTTCCCGAAGATGAGGTGTACTTCAACGAACAGAGGAGCAAATACACGTTATGATCGGGAACGCGTATTCTCGGGAATGCGTCTTTGGCTTCGGATGATGGAAACAGAGAGACTTGGGTGAGGATTACGCTTCCTAAACGGAAAACAGAGATCGAGGCGATGTAGAGGATAATGCTTCTTCTCCAAGAGAAAACGCAAAGCGGAGTTTTACGCTTCCACTTATTCCAACCAGCAGGCTCGGTGATTAGAGAACGATTAGTTCCTAATCGGTGCGTTCGCGCGTCTAGTCGTGGTGAGGGCTAATTACCGAGAGAGAGAGAGAGAGAGAGAGAGAGAGAGAGATAGGCGGTGGCGCTCACCACGGGACGTCCTTGCCGACGGCGAGAAAACAAGACGGCTGTGGGGCCGGTGGATTAGCTGGGAGGCGGGGCGCGGCAGTGCTCACTGCTCACGGTTGGAGGCGGTTTGGAGTTGATGGCCCAACCGGGCGACGGCGTTGTCGGGGTGGACTCCGAAGGTAGCTCCTTGGGCGGGGCTCACCGGGGTGCTTGACAGAGGAGGAGGGAAGGGACCCCGGGTGAGTACAGTTGAGGAGGCAATGGAAGGAATAGTAGAGGGAAGATGGGGTAGCTCCAAGGGCTGGCCACAACGTCTGGCGACCGGAGGTATGGAAGAGGGTCAAGTGGCTGTTGGGGGGGGTGTTCCGCTCGGGTAGAAGCGAGTAGGGAGGGGATGAGAGCTGGAGGAGCTCGGTGACCACGTAGACCCGGAGAGAGAAGAGGCTTGGGGAGAAGGCATTGCTCGGGATCGGTTCTTATAGCACGGAGGAGAAGCGGATGAGATTGGGGATGGTGCGAGCACGTGGCAGCGCTAGGGGGGGGAGTCTGGCGGCGCAGGCCTCGGTAGGGGCTCGGCTATGGTCTTGGCATGGAGCTGCCTGGCCGAGAGCGGACGGCGTGAAAGGGGCAGCATGCGCATCGGGCTTGATTGCAGAGGAGAGAGACGGCGAGAGGAAGAAGAAGGGTGGGGACAAAGCTGCCATGCGGGCCTGGGTTAGGTTGAAAGGAGTAGGGGGACTGTTGACTGGTCAGGAAAAGGGGTGAATAGCTGGGTGCCCTAGTGGTGTAGTGGTAGCAGAGAATAGGTACTGTTGGGTGGCTCTAGCAGGGAAAAGACAAAGATCATTGCTGATTTCGACTCCTTTTTTACTGGTAGTCGTAGGCAACTTTTGAACAGGACATATATGATTGTACTGCTAAAATGGATTCCTAATAGAAGAAGAAAGACTCACAAAAATTATAGAGACCTTTGGAGATAAAATTATAGGAGGGTTTAACAATAGGGAAGATCGGCTATTTCCAAAATTGACATAGGTGCAAGATTGATATCATTATAAAGTTTTGGGGGCGTTAAAAACATTTGGGCACGGATTTGTGATATACATTATGAAGTATATCCCTCTTAATTTCTGGTGATCTTTTTGGGGTTATTATAGGGTCCAAGACTTGGGTTTCACTCCATATTTCCATAAACCAGTTCAAAACCATATTTGGGACATTCTAGTATTCTTGAAGTGACAGTCCTTTTATTTTTGCATGTTTTGGCCCGGTATAAGTATAAATGTACTTAGGAAATTTATTCCGACCTTTCTGAGTATTATTTCTAAGGTTCGTAGCTCGCGAATCAATTCTGTCGAGAGTTCAGGTTTGAAACGGTTTGGTTATTCCTCACCGTACTTTTCCATGTTTTTATAGAAATGGGTTAGGGATATGATCGAGATATTTCTAGATCTTTTTGGTATACTTTTAGAGGGGATGTCGAGTATCGATAGAGGGATTTAGGGTTTACATATATGCGTATATTCGCGTAGGTATGGGCGTACGTGTAGGCGGTCGATGTAGGCACTGCCCAGGGTATCGAAAAGTGTTGAGGGGAGAACACGGGGATGCTAGGGTTTTAGAGTTTCCGTTTGTTCAGAGAAATCGAGTTAGGGTACCAAGTGTATGTGCACACATACACTTGGAATTTTAGCGTATATGTGGGAGTTTTGAGATGAAAAGAAACAGGGAGGATCATGGCGAAGGAGTATGGCCTGAGTAAAGTGGTCCGCCCAAATATATATGCTTTGATATTGCGGACAGGCCTTGCTACTGTATAGCTTCGGGTGCCGATCTAGGGCTTGGCAAGATGAAAAGGGAGGTGTCGAGGGGTTAGGACCTCGACATACTAGGGTTCTGGGATACAATGGGGGTGAAGGTGAGGTGCATGTTTTGCACGAGAGAAGAGAGGTGACTGGGGTATTACAGGAGTAGCTTAGGGTTACGGCACATTGGAGTCAAGAGAAAAGATAGAAGCTTTTGCTTTGTGTTATTCTTATGATCTAGCTCAGACAACTATTCAACAAGAGCTTTTATTAGGTTCACTTAAGTTAACTTATTAGAAATAAAAGTTTTTGTTAACCCTAATTTTCGGTTATTAGAAATCAGAGCGTTACATACTGCCTGTACCATTGGTCGGCTCAGCCTTTGGACCCTGGCTCTGGATAGTGCAAGAACTGGTATGACTGGGTGGCACGACCGGCGAGGTTGTACCGCTGGGGTGGCACGACCAGCGCGGTCGCACCGCTGGTAATCTCAGCTTCTGTAAACTCCAATTGTGGCTTTGGAGTTGCTTGCTCCTTTTCCCTGGAGATGTTAGGTATGCAACAATTCCAAGGAGACAAAGTTATCGCTTATAATCCTAAGGCAATTCGCACCACCAAACATACTAGGAGATTGAGCAATGTAAAATAGTTAGAATCTAGAAAAAATATGACGACCTTTGGCAATCCACTAGTTCCTTGGACAGAACTAAAAATGAAAACTAAAGACCGGCGGGAATACTCCCGCTACACTATAATGACAAAGATGAGACAAAAAGATAACCATACACAAATATCATCTAAAGCTCATGGAGAGTTTATAAAAATATAATCATTGATTGTTACCTCTCATTTATTATTTTGTGATGCTCATCATTTTTTCATTCACCTGCTTATTACTAATTTAAAGGAAATAAATTTGGGTTGCCTCCTGGAAGGCGCTTTCTTTTAAGCCCTACAGCCAGGTTTCGGTGCTCCTTCATCCACCTGGATCCCAAGGAATGTCGACCCGAGGTGCTTTTACTCTCATCTCCGACCGCAGTGTGGAGCACCTCAAAGCAAGGTACGGTTGAAGGCGAATCCTCTTCCGGTGCATTGGCATATGATATTCAAATAAATTCTCGCACTCAAGTGAGTACTAATGCATCGGGGCAGCGGGAGATGTCATCATATATTCTTACAAATGGGAAGTAATAGAGCCACATGGAAAAAGTAAAATTGAATCATGGCAATTACCTCATACCTGCATGTTTTAGTATTCATAGGAATACAATTAACTTGATAACCATGGCTACAAAGGTAATAAAATGGAATTGGGGATAATATTTGTAGTGTTGAAGGTAATAAATGGATTACTCTCATTTGTTGAAGGTGTGAGCCGGTGATCAATCGGTTCATCCTCATTTTCTTCTTTATTGTGTTCTTCATCCTCCGACACCATTCTTTATCTTCCAAGTAGTATCCCAAGCCAATCCAATCTTTTTCTTGTGGATTTGCATCTATACTATCGTCGATGACATGTGGAAATTCATCAAACCATTCTTGCATCGTGATTTGCTCTTGTTGCTCCTCTTCTTCACTAGATGTTCTTTGTGAGTCCTGCAAAAGGTTAGTTTCTTGCACTTTGGCGGTAGTAAGCGGCTCATCACATTTAACAATAATGCATTATCATAAAGATAGTCTAAGAAAAAACAATGAATACGTCGCAACACATTGTAGATCCTATAAAGCAAGACACTATTGTCATCTTTATAAAGCTTAGCTATTTTATCTAGTATCCCATTAACACCTGCATAAAGAGTTAGTTCCTTGATCTCATCTACCACATCACAGTCAATTTCACCTTTCAATGATGAATCCCAAAGGTAGGAATTAAATCATAGTGATAATCAAGGTGCTCATTGGATCCACAGTATCCACAATTAGATGTGTATGCATTACATATAATAGATGAATAATTACCTAGCATTTCTAATCATTCTTGTAGAGCATACCTTTGTTTGCCATGTGGGATGTAGTGTCGACACCCTCCTCATCTTTCGCATCATGATCATTAATTCCTGAAATAGATATCTGGGTTGATGGAAAAAAAAATTCAGAAGTAAAATTAAAATACAATAAAATAGTAGATTAAAATGCAAAGAGAAAGGAAATGACTATGCGCTATGCTCCGCGGCAATTGCGCCAGAAAAGTATCTTGATAGCCTGCAAACGCACCGGATCATTGTAGTATCTTTCAAGGAAAGTATTTAGCCCAAGATTATCAAACCACGAGAGCAAAGGATAAATGTACCCCTTTCTCACAACTAGACTTGTCACACGAATATTTGTGCTTACACCTGAATCGTAATTCAGAATTAATCTACTAAAATATCAACTTCTACTAAAGCAATAAAACAAGGATTAAAAAAAGTTAACTAAATAAAAACGAGAAAGTAAACTAATAACAGAAATTAAAGGACACAACGACGGGATGACAAGTAATGAATAATTTCTAGACGATCAGATTCATAACATGTTAGAGAAATACTATGTATGCAAGTATGAGGGCGAAGCCTCAGATAGGTACATCTATACCTCTCGCTACCAAGGTAACGGCATAAAGAAGTGAGTCTTCGTGATTCCCCTGAATAAATGATCAAGGACCTAATAAGGATATGCGTTGTCACCATGATACACATCCTACACATCTCATCAATACAACACCTTAGTGTCCATTAACGACATTAGGGAATTACATATATGCATAGCAAAAACTCATAGATCAATAACATCATATATTACCAATAACCAAGAAATAATAGGTTACTCAAACACAAAATTCATCTTACAACAAAATGAAAGGGTTCACAAGAATGAGAGAGAGATGGATGAACAATGGAAATGGTGCTTGGTGTGGTGAAGGTGATTCTCATGGCGTGATGGAGATGATCTTCCTCTAGATCTAGATGGTCTTGAGGGATCCCTCTCTCCGGGTAACTCTATTGCAGTGCTTACTCTCTTCTTAAATAGATTGCATGTGCTATTTAGGGTTCCGCGGATTGTACGTCGTGATTTCCCTCAAGGTCCCTTCACGAAAAAGGTTTTGTTTGACGTGGCGACACCATACACACTTAGTACGGGCATGCGGTATGGGCATCACGATCGTACTGGTGGTTGTTTGGCTCACTGGGTGCTTCGTTCGAGATCTCGTTTCTTCGCGAGCGCTGCTCTTGATATGTACTTTCCAAACATATGTATATATATGTACTTTTTCTAGTAATTTCTCACAAATTAAGCCCAAAAGAGAGTTTTGTATAATTCTAGCAATTAGTTAGTTATTAGTAGTAATTAACATAAATTTATATAGTAAAAACATAATAATAAGGATTACTTATGGGGAAAATGATAGGTACAAAATAAACTCATCAGCCCTTTTGTATTTCGGTGATGTACTGCTGTATAGTGGGGCCTTTCGGTCCTTTGCTCTGAGAACGAAAGCAGGAACCTTTTTCAGAAATAAAACAACATCACGAAGGTTAGAGACACTCATGTACAGCGGTTTCGAATTTTGCGGTTCCAACCGCAACAGCTACTATGGAATGGTTTGTCAAATCAGTTGAGAAATAAATTTCATATATTAAGAAACTTGAGGTCTTACCATTCGTGAAGCCCAAGGGCACTCGAAGTGCCCTGCGCCACTTTTAATTTAATTAGATCACTTTTGGTTTATCAACTTGTTGAGCCAAGTACACACATATACGATAGTTCTTGGAGGAACCAATGGACATCTAGGATCCAAAGATGGATTCATCACCTTACTTAAAGCCCTCATTGTACTTATCAATAAGTGCATCCACCTGCAGGTGGGAAGCTCCTCTCACTTGTCTCGTGCAGCTAACGTTCTCCGGATCGACTCCACTGTATTATTGGATAGACACCTAGAGATGAATCGATCGAGAGCTCAAAATTTCTTATAGGTGTACTTTGCTTCTGGTTGCCATTAGAGTGTCCGAAATCATTAGATTTGGTTCAAACAGTATGCAGTTTACTCAAGATAGTGTTGAGAGATCATTTCTCTTTATACGGATGGGATTTAGTCACCGCTTGAACGCTCCATGATGTTTTATAGATTTTCTTTCGCTACGTCGAGTTTATTTATTATTTTGGGTTTTTCCATGTAGCTCCTAGTGTTCCATTGGAGAGATTTTTGTCGTTTTCCTATAATGATTGCGAGGTTGTGTGGAGGAGAGTGCAGAGACTGAGAGATACTCATTGACGCTGGTTTTAAAATAAAATTTTCTCTTGCCTAAAAGCCTTTAAAAAATCAAGTTAGCGTTGGATAAACGTGGAAAAATAATAATGCACACACAATCAATATCTCCCGGCATCGGAACTGTCAACACAAAGAGCGGGAGACTGTATTTCGCAGCTATGGAGAGCAGTCAAACGCTTCTCGTGATTGTGCCATGAGCCACTTTAATTTGAGTTACAATCTCAACTAATTAAATTCAAACACCTCGCTCGCGTGCCATCAGATTTGTCTTCCCATGTTCTATTTGCAACAACAGTTCCATGCGTTAGACAAAAGCACAGTAATATACTCTCTCTGTTTAAAAATATAAAATATATTTTGATTGGTTAAGATAAATCTTTAACCATTAATTACTTTTAATATATGATTTATGTGACATAAAATTAATATCATTAGATTCATACTTAAAGTATTTACTTATAATTATAATTTTATATCACATAAAGCGTATATTAATAGAGTAATTTCTGGACAAAGGAAGTATGTTTTTAAATTAGAAAAGTCTATCTTAAACCTTAAACTATGGCATCTAATTCAATTTGAACTCTAAACTATAAAACCTTCCACGCTAGATCCTGAATTTTGTAGACAAGAACAATAAATCTAGTGCTAAAAACAACTTTTAGAGTCCAGGAGCAAAAATGATCATTTTTCTATGAAAATTTACAGGCGTACAAAGATTAGAGCATCTACATGCACGTGTTAATTTTTTTTGGATTTGTTTGACATTCGTAAATCAGGCTTTCACCCGGGAGCACGTGCTCCATCTTTGGATTATCCGTGCAGTATCTTAGTATCTTAGTGTTGCAATCCAAATACTCAATTTAGTGGTTAAGCAAATGAACTCAAGGTGCTTCGCGTGAGGCCATCGTCGGTGACAGTCATTATAACGACTCCATATTTTAAATAGGGTATACCCTATTCGTCAACAGAGTCGTTGTATTTTCAGTAATTGCCTAAAATTTACAATTACGAATAGAGGAGATTATACCGTTCACTAATTGACTGTCATTCCCATACGCCTTCCCGAGAGTAGAAATACTGGTTTTGGTTACCTCACCCATGGCACGTAAGGATAAAACTCTTGTGACTTAGATAAACACAAATCTTGTTCAACTATATATTTGACTTGTCAAACCTGACTTAGTATTATACTACTCTATCCAACTGAACACATGCAAAAGTAGCTGTCGACCGGATGTCATGGGAGGCCCACAGAGCGAATAGTGAAAGACCGTACAATTGGTAATCACAACAGTGAAGTATATTCAAACTCAGATCGCAAAGTTAACCTTTGGCCTGATTAGCTCCCGAAAGTTGAATGACTTAGCAACCACTCGGTGGGTACTAGAGAAGGCAGAGCAGTAAAACAGTCTTGTTATCTCACTTGTTGTGAAATCACGAGGCAGGTTAGTTTTTAACGTGGTTCGGCCATGAGGCCTATATCCACGGGGCTTGACTACGGGCGCTCCTTCCCTTGCCTTGATCTCTTTGTGTTTGCTTGGTTACATTGTGTGGTGTCCCCCTCGTTATATAGGAGGCCAGGATATATGAGTCCAATTCTAACTCTATCCGTATCCTACTAGGACTCCCTGCGGTATTCTAATACAATACTATGCTTTCTCTAGTCCAACTCGTAACCCACTTGTACACATATTCGACACAAACTCAACAAACTTCACATTAGCGAATATGTCCTTCGCCGCCATGAAGCCGTCTTGTGCGAACCTCCGTGCACCTTGGATTTTGAAATTCACCTTTGCAGCTCAATGATCTGAACCGCTGATGAGACTCCATTGCTACTCTCTGATTCCACCATGACTCCACCTGCAACTGTACTTCTTTCTTCATTCTGAAGAAACTTTACAGCCATATACTGAGTCATCTCACTGAGTCAAATTCACAATTGCCTCATCCTTTCCTTCGATAGTCTTTCCAGACCATCTTTACCTGCTATGCGCCTTCAGCCGCACGCCTCGTCACAATTCCCGTGTCGAGCCTCCGCAGCCCTGGTCGAAGATCTCCTGGGTAGCCAGCCCACACTTCTTCTAACCCCGTTGCTTTTTCCTCCATCAATTTGTCCACAATTGATGCCGAGTCCTATGCCTCACCTTCGGACCACCGAGTACTCTGCTCTTCCGAATCACGTGTTCTCCAAGTTGCCTGTAAGCTTCAACTCCTAAGATCTCGTCCTTTGAAGCCTCCCCTCAACCCCTGCTTATATAGCAGTCCTTGGACTCTCAAATCCAAGCTGGACTCCTATTCCGAGACCCTTTCCTTTCAAAATTCGGAATTCACTTCGAATTGGAGCAAAAAATGGATTCAATCCTGAAATTTGGTTGAAAAAACCTTCCAAAACGCGTCCTGCCCCTATCCTGGGCCTCCCCCACCCGTTCTGGGCCCCTCCTGGGCCTCTCGAGCCCCTCCAACCCCACCTAGGCCTCTCTCGGGCCCCACCAGGCCCCGCCAGGCCTCTCCCGGGCCCGCCCAAGCCCCTTCGGGCCGGCTGCGCCCCCGGGGCACGCCTGGGTTGGCTGCCTCGCGACTGGGCCGACACCGCACCTGCCTAGGCCGCCCGCTCCCGGCTGGGCTGGCCTGCCGCCGCCTGGGCCACGCCAGCGCACCAGGCCGTCTCGCCCTGCCCCGCCTGGGCCGCCGCTCGGCTGGGCCACCACGCGCGCCTGGGCCGAGGCGCACGCCTATGCCGCGCCGGCCGCCTAGGCCGGTGCTCCGCCCCCTCGGCCTGGGCCGCCACTGCCACGGATCGCCTGGCCGGGCGCCTAGGCCGGTGCGCCTGGGCCGCGCCAGGCCAGCTGCCCCGCCTGGGCTGGTGCTGGCCACTTGGGCTGGCGCGCCAGGCCGCCCCCAGGCCACTGCGCGTGGTGGCGAGCCGTGGCCGGCCGGCCGGCCGAGCTCTCGTGGCCGTCGCCGCGTGTCGCGCCTCCACGTACCACCGCACACCTTTTTTTTTCTTTCTCGCTCCACCTCGCGATGAAATTCCTCCACAAAAAATATGTAGATTTTGTCACCCGTTTAGACGCGAATTTTCACGACGCGTTCTAGACTCCACCTCGCCTTGTGCACATGCCGCTATCCTCCGTCTCGTACCCGCCGGATTCATCTGCACCGCCTCAAGATCTACTTGAACCTCGTGCTCTGATACCACTTGTTACGAAATCACGAGGCATACGCGGAAGCGTAGATCTAAACCGAGACACCGCAGAATTGGCAACGAGAGACACCAACGTTTTTAACGTGGTTCGGCCACGAGGCCTACATCCACAGGGCTTGACTACGGGCGCTCCTCCCTTTGCCTTGATCTCTTTGTGTTGGCTTAGTTACATTGTGTGGTGTCCCCCTCCTTATATAGGAGGTCAGGATACATGAGTCCAATTCTAACTCTATCCGTATCCTACTAGGACTCCCCATAGTATCCTAATACAATATTACGCTTTCTCTAGTCCAACTCGTAACCCACTCGTACACATATTTGACACAAACTCAACAGTCTTGTTATCTCACCTTCGTCGACACACTGATGGGAATGACAACAAGAGGTATAGATACCTTGTGAGTAAAGCTGAGCAACTATACAAACTCATGACAAATCGTGTTCGAATGCACCATGCTATCGGTTAATAAAGTTGTGTTTAAAGGTGATTCCTACTGCAAAGCATAAGTAGATTTGTAAATGGTTAAAATAAATGTGGCAGATGATCCTTCAACGTTATTAAACTCAACTGTTTTACCTGTTCAGTGTCTTTTTAAAATGGTCTTACTGATAAGTTAGAGATTAGGATTATGTATCCACTAAATGATATAAAATATTATACTGTTCTTTAAAATTTCTGTATGGTAGTCAAATAAGCATTCCCAGTGTGGTTTGCTAAATACTCCGTGTACTCATTGTTACATCCATAATTTTAAAAAATATACAAGACGAAGGTCGACTGTCAATATGTTAGGGTTACGACTGCTGTCTTTTTTATAAACTTTCATTAGATCTTCTGACTATAGATAATATTTTGGGCTTTGAAACCTATTAATTGTTGTAAAGTGGTCCATAGGTCATACTTTACTAACTCTCTTTTGTTGTCAGTAATCAGGTATATGTTCTTTTTGTCCATAATTATAAATTCTGGGCAGGTACAGAAAATATGATGGCCCTATTTAACTACCCTATTAAAGTGGGGCGTTACACTCACGAGAACGCCGTCGCTGCTTCATGTGAGGCCGTCGCCGCCGACAAGCACGAAAGCAACATTGCTGCTTTGTGTGAGGCCGTCGATGCCAAGTCTGGGCCGCGTGATGCTGGGACATCGAGGTCACCAGCGATGGGGAAAAAGAAAAAGGCGGCCGATTGCCTCAGGTGATGAGGAAGAAGACCAGCGGCCACACCGGCAATGAGGCAGAAGACGTCATTGTGGCACCGGAGGAGAGGAAGAAGACGCGGCAAGCGAGGAGCTTCGTGTAGGAGCCGCAGGCTCAAAACGGGTGAAAACGAGGAGGCTCGGAGAGGCAAATAAGTCTCTCCAGGGGCTAGGGCTAGGGCGGTAGCTGGAATGTCGCCGGAGGTGACGACGAGAAAAGTAACGCGAGAGAAGGAACGGGACGATAGCAAAATAGTCAAATTCGTTTCCCAACACAAATTGGATTTGAATGAATCTATAACTACCTCTTCAAATTTTCTGCAAATGTTTCATATTGATTTGGTGCTTAATGAAGAGAATTTCCAGCATTTTCAGCTGATATGTTGCCTAATCACATTCCCTTAACAAATAAATTAAGAAATTAATTCTCCCACGCAGGCAGGCCCGTCTTTGGACCCTGAAATGTCATCTCCGTCCCTCCTATTTTCGTGAACTAGAAGATACACTATCAAATAAGTATGAACTATCAGACTTTGCAGAACTGGTCAAACTTGAGCTTGGGTCTGGAGTATGCAGAGCTCAGTATGCCAGCAGCCACAACGGCGTTGGCAGCCTCGGTGAGGTGCACGCCGTCCCAGCTGACGAACTTTGAGCCGTCAGCGCAGACCGTCGAATTCTGAGACTGGCAGCTCCTGCTCAGATCATAGTTGTAAGGTGGTCCTCCGTACCCGCAGCACGTCATCAATGGCCTGTCGAAACCTGAAGAAAAGCAATGGTCTTAATGATCTCATCAGATAGCATGTGAATCAGAGACTTGGTGTGTTTGATTAACTCACCGTATTTGGTGTGGTTGGCCACAAGGTCATACTTGATAGGGAACAGATCAGTGTAGACGATAGTCGCGTCTTTCAACTGCGAATTCAGCTGATCGCAGAGGCTTCCCAGCGCTGCGTTAAATGCGATTGCAGCTCTGTTATAAGTCTGGAGGCAGCCATTCTGATCAAGATCACTATCATTTTTACGCGGAATGGCGAGCTTCTGAGGCAGGCAGCCAAGAGCCCCTGTTCCATGTATCCAAAAGTTTCGGCTTCCGTTGTTATACAAAGTCTGCATTTTTGACAGAAGGTACAAAGATGTGATGGTCTGTCTTAGCTTGCAAGTTCATAGGGTACAGGAACTCATTCACAGAAGGCAAAACTTTACCTGAACAGCGTCCTTAATCTCGGCCAGTATGGGAGGGAATTTTGCGAGTACTTGATCATAAGGCAAGTAGGACAGAAGTGCGTTAACATCATTCTGTCCTATATCTATGGTATATAGAGCATTCCGGAACCCTTCTGCATCAATTGGACTTTCCTGGCCTGCGTATAGCAAGAAGTTTGCTCATTTACAGTTAACTGTATATTACCAAGCCCTTGTGCAAACATGATTTATACCATATTTTAGCTCCGGAGCACATTAAAAGCTAGCTCAAATTGTTCCATTTGGCTTCGTGGGAAAGAGAAACAATAAACAAACCTTGACTGATGAGTTCCAGGGATCTTTCTTTGAAGTACAGGAATTCTTGCACCTGTATGTGCAACGCAAAAAGAACGTCCCGCGGTAATGTCGTTGAACCGGAAATGGCAAAATTTGCACCGTTACTGTAATTGGAACCCAATGCCTTCAGGTACGGGCTCAAATAGCTTATGTTCAAGCTTTCACCTGGATACATTTTGGTCATTCATGGACCAAACCCACTATTAGTAAGGCCATCAACTATATCCGACAATAATTAGTGCTTCACATAAACACGTGACGCTGGATAGATGCGCGGAATTCCAAACTTGCAAGTTATTGAATCATAAAACAAAACATAGACTGTTTGACATAGAGGAATTTGGAGGAGCGTCTTTCCTCCAAAATTCATGTGGCCCAAACAAGGCTCACTAAGTTGTGAAAATTAAATGTTGATATTGTTCTTTCAGATCAAGTGGTGCTTCTCGTTTCGAAAAAAGATCAAGTACTGCTTATGTAACCTTCTGTTAGTTGCTTCAGACTCAATTTCTGGATTCAAGCACTGTTAGCTGTTACAAAGTAATTTTCTGTGATGGCACATTGTACCATGGACATGAAGTTAAGAACCTAATATAGGATTCAACAATGATGTGCGGAACTTTGGTAAAAGTTTTGTTGAATATGGTGTGACTCATATCCTAAATCTATTAGGATTCAAAGATATGTGTTACCAAAAAACCTATAGAAAATCTACTAGCATCTGAAGTCCTCCTTGCTTTGAAAGAGGCTATGTGAAAATCTATATAAACTCACGAGGGGTAGCCATATAAACACAACCCAAGCAATCTAAGAACAAGGTACAAACAAGAAAAGATCAGAGGCTAGGTCTTTTTAGCACTATAGGGCAAGAAGCCAAGGGTCCTAAGCAAGAATCCGAGAGTTCTAAAGGTATGAGAGGATCTCTTGTATACTTTTGAGGTCGTGTTTAAAGGATTCGCAGTCGGCTTCGGCAAATATTTTCTCTTTTATCGTGATTGTTCATAATCATTCTTTTAGTACTCTCTCCAAGGTTTATCTACTTCGATCTTGATACCGTGCACATTTGTGCCGTATATCACAAACTCCAATTGGATCCGGGGCTACTACGCATAAGAAATGGTATCAAACTATGACAAATTTTAATTTATTGTCAATATACAAGTAATGCACCCTGTGCACACCCCATATATTGTGCAAATTGCACATCTGCCTATGCACATAGTCACATAGCACATATGTCTTCGGAAACATCTCAAGACAATAGCAGAATAATTTTAGATTAGTGATCTATCTATATATGCATGTGCAGGTACCAATATGAAGTTTATTTGTAAATCCTATAAACTTAAGATTCTCCTGCATTTAGAAGCCTTTGATAGGCGCGAAAGAACTTGTAACGCTAACAAGGTGAAACCAAAAAGGCGTCCACTACAAATCAGCATGCCGACATTAGGATCCCATCGGCCTACATCATAGCCATCAGATGTAGTTTTCATGGACGGTAAGATTAGCAACAAACAGGTGGATTATTTCCACGTAACAAAATGCTAAATTTACGGAAAATAACTTTGGTGATCATAGAAAACATGGTTGGTGGCCATAGAAAACATGGTAATTGTTTGTATGCAATACACATTGTGGGTTCCTTTTGTTATGGTAATGTGGAAACATTTACGTACTACGAGGGAAACATTTTACTAAAATTTATGTAGTAAAATTGTCAAACCAATACAACAATGGCATGTATACAACACAATCTCAGATTTTTAGGAAATGAACTTATGATTCAAATCGCTAAATTTTTAGCATCATGGGTGGGCAACGTGGAAACATTTGCATAGTAGAGGGAAATATTTTACTAAAACTTACGCAGCAAATTTATCGAATCAATACAACACTGGCATGTATACAACACAATTCCGTATTTTTGGGAAACAAACTTATCGACGATTGGTAAACCGCTGATCTTACGGTTGTCGTGAGCAGAAGGTTTGTTGAAGGGTAGGGACACCTGGGGCCATCGTCTAGCAGCACCGAGAAGCACAGACAAGGACTTTTATACAGGTTCGGGCCTCCTTCAGGATAATAACCCTATGTCATGTTGGTATGTATTGAATAACGAGTAGCTTTACAATGGATGTTAGTGGTTGTCCTAGATGGGGTCTAGGCCTAATTGGGATCTCCTTGAGTAGGTCTAGACAACTCGACTTCCCTGGGGCGGTTGATCTTCTCGTGGACGTCGCGTGGAAGATTTGAGGCTCTGAGGTGGCTAGGGCTCAATTGGCTAAAGGCTTCTGTAGGCCTGTGTTTCATCTTGGCTTCTAGGTCCTTTTACAGAGGGCCCTCCGAGTCATGGGAGACATCGACTTATCTCCGAGTTGGACTCTGTCTTCTTAAACGTAGGGATAAACTTCCTAGTTTAAAAGGTTTCCAGGATCCTTACGGAGATCCTCTTGTCTCCTAGAACCCTTAGCAGGTATGTCATCTGATCTGAGTATCCGGGGAGTTGTATACGAGTGCTATTTTGTATATGGTATAGTATATTACTCATCATCAAAACTTATGATTCAACTGGGCTCCTTCTGTTATGGCAACATGGAAACATTTACGTAGTGAGAGTGAAATATTTTACTAGAACTTGCGCAGTAAATTTGTCGAACCAATACATGTATACAACACAATCCCGGACTTTTGGAAAACAAACTTATGATTCAAATAGCTAGATTTTCGGCATCATGGACTCCTATTATGGCAACATGGAAACATATGCGTAATGAAAGGAAAACATTTTACTAAAAGTTACGAAACCAATACAACAATGCATGTATAAAATATAAATCCTAGATTTTTGGGAAATAAACTTTTGTGTTACTGTAGATTGTTTCATGTGCTATCACAATTTGGCTCTAGTCTAATGGAAATTTGTTTCCAATCCCATGGCGAATCTGGCAGCACTGACGACTCGACATGGAGGACCTCACCGGATCTAGTCGTGCCGGCAATGGAAACCATCGTGACAGGATGGAGGGAGGTGGTGGTGTTAGCCGGAGGGGCGAGATGGAGCAGTGGGAGGGAGCGGCGGACATCATCACGACATGGCCCAAGCTCGCCGAAACCCTAACTCATTTCGGCGGTGGTGACGAGGAGGTGCAAGCCAAGCGACACGTATGGGGACAGATGTCCTCACCAAGAAGAAGGGCCATCAAGAAGGGTGGTGAGGTCGCCGGCGTGGCCACGAGCTCACCAGAACCCTAGCTTGTTCTGATTGTGGCAACAGTGGCAAGGAGGCGCAAGTCGACGGGGTTTGGGGAAGATGCAGTTGTGTGCTTCAAGATAGGATCTGGGGAGTTGTTATATAGAGGAGACAGATGTCGTTGGATCAATGATTTATTTGCGGAAGCCTCAACTTAGCCCACTTCAATTAAAGGATGCCTTTCTTTCAATAATACTAAATCATGCCCATTTATGCTAATTACCCTCTCAAATTTGGGTCATGATAGAAAAGGAATAGTTTTACTCAGAAGCCTATTTGGCACCAAAACTACCGGAGTACCAACCTTTCAACTTCCTAATAAAGGGTTTAGCAAGCCTGCAACTTCCAACCCACCTGAGAGAGTTTGAGGCCCTAACTTTGAAGAGTTGTAGCTTCAAGTTAAAGGCACCACAATTGTAAGCTCCTTCAAACGAAATTCAGTTTTCCCAGCTTATAAGGAAAGTTTAAGTCATTTCTGCATTGAGAAGCTGAATAGCGAATAAAATCTCAACCATTTGTTAAAATACTCTTAACTAGGTCCCTTTTTTTTAAAGGAAAATGGATCCAGAAGGCTCAGATGGAATGGATCCTTGGATCCGTTTTCCTTATATAAAAAATGCCCCTTTAAATTGAGAAGCTGAGTAATCTCCACTAAACCTCAAAGCAGCTAGTTTCTATATAAAGTTAAGGGCCCGTTTGGATTGCCAGTTTTTGGCCTAATCTGCGTGTAAAATACAGCCCACACAAAAAATTCGGCCCAGCTAGGAATTCTCCATTTGGATATCCGGTTTTGGGCCGGCCCAATCCGTCGTTTTGTTTATTCCACCGGTAAAATAAAACATTCCTCCACCCCTCTTTTTTTTAATCCGACGACGCCCCTCCCCCCTCCGCCTCTCCCCCATCCAGCGCTGCCTCTCCCCGCTCCGCCCCGCCTCTGCCCGCTTCGGCGCCACCCCTCCAGCCTCTCCCCGCTCCGGCGCCACCCCTCCCCGCTCCGCCTCTCCCCCATCCACCGCGCCTCCAAGTTCCACGCGGCCGTGGTCCGCGCGGGCCTTGACCGCGACCGCCTCCTCGCACCTCCCGCTCGCTCCTCAGCGAGAGCCAAATCCAGACGCACCAAAAAACTCAGCAAATCCGAACTCGAACCAAACCAAGCCCCTCCATGGATCCCCTCGCCGTGCTCCGGGACTACGCCACTCGCGGCGACCTGGACAAGATCATCTTCTCCGGCAACGACATCCTCTTCGGCTCTGACTACTCCTTCCCCACCAACATCCCTACCGCCTTCGCCTCCAAGCAATCCGGCCGCCCCTACTCCCTCTCCGCCGCCGTCTTCCTTGCCCAGCACAACGACCTCAAGCACACCGACAAAGTGGCCGATGCGGGCCTTGGCCATGACGGGGATGATGACGGCGCGCTTGATGTCGCCGATGAGGGCCGGGTCGGACATGTGGGCGACGCCGCCCTGGGCGCAGATGTCGGCGGGGACGCGCTCGAGCGCCATGACGGCGCAGGCCCCGGCCTCCTCGGCGAGGCACGCCTGGTCGGGGGTGACGACGTCCATGATGACACCGCCGCGCAACATCTGGGCGAGGCCGACCTTGACGGAGAAGGTGGCGGCCGGCTTGGAGGAGGGTTCGACCACCACCTTGTTGCCGTGGAGGGCCACGACGCCGTCGGAAGCCATCTCCGGTCCGCCGCCGCAACGCCGAGAGGCTGGATGGATGGGGGTGGAAAGGAAGTTTTTTTTTCTGAGATGTCAAAGGCTGTTTTAGATAATACCCAAACAGGGAATAAAATTACAATTGTATTCAAAGGTTTTTATTGTGACAAGTAAATTACCTTTGTAAACTATTTACAAGTGACAATTTTTACAAGGTTGCCAAACGGGGCCTAAGCCGTTTCTTTTTTTGAAGGAAAATGGGTCCAAAAGGAACGTATTCCTCTGGATTATACTGCTAAAGTTAATCCATATGCATCAGGGCCCTTTGGACACATTTTTCTTCAAAAAATAACCATTTTAATTAAGAAGCCGAACAGTCTCGAGGCAACCAGTTTCTGTGCAAAGCTAAGACCTTCCAAACGGGCTGATATCCTCAACGATGGATTTCAGATAAACAGTACAGGTCCATCACTACAGTGATTGTCGGCGCACTAACTTGCTACGGGGTATAAAGACTACTGATACAGATCTGAAGGAAACCCTTATTCCTAATTTCCTATCAATGCAGTACACGTCATGCGCAGTTGGTTGCAACTGCACTGAAGGCGTGAATGCCACCTGTTGCTGCCCAAGCTGCCCCATTCAAGAGGAAAGCACACGAATTGAATGCTCAGATCAAAAAGTTAGGCATCATCACGTTAGCCCGTTTGGACGCACAACCGGAGAGGGAGGGAGAGAGGTCAGAGATTTCCCATTGTCCAAAAAGAAAGAAGAGAACATCTGAGCTGTGATCATGGATATCTCATATCCTTATGTTGAGAAGAAGAGGGGATTGAATGAACAAATGGAGGGAGGGACCAACTAAGCTAGGGGCACCCCACATGATATGTCCAGATGATATTAATTGTTGCTTAGCTAAGTACAACTCCGTTATATAATTAGTTCAGATTGAGGCGTGCCATACTGCCATGTGTGTAAAAGGAACTTCCTGCTACAATTCTAAGCCCCTTGGAATGAAGGATATTTCATTGAAAACTGCGAGAAATTGCACCATTTTATACGGAATGTGTTAAATTTATGCATTACATGCCCTAAGGACAAGTACATGTACCATCTGATATGGCATTCAGCAGACCCATCTGTCAGTGTCAGTGAGTGCTGTGTTTTCACTAGAAGTTTATACGGAGTGTTTTGTACTGTACGCACAACCTAATCTATCCATGCACAGTAACAAAAATACAGATTCATTCAAGGAAAGAGAAGACAAAAGGAAAACAGAATCTTGATGATAGAATACTCTGGTTAATTTGGAAGATCAGAACGGGACTCACAGAGGAAGTCGATGATGAGCCGGCCGTCGCAGAACCGGCCGGTGGGGTGATGGAAGAACACGCGGCCCTCCGGCGGCGTGATGTGCCACCCCTTGGCCGCCGCCATGCCGCCCGTGTCCGAGTTGGAGTCCCCGAAGTTGAACACCACCGGCCGGGCGCCGGGCGAGCAGCTGAACCCGGCCGCCGCCGACGCCGGTAGCGGCGAGAGCGTCAGTGCCAGCGCTAGCAGGAGGGCTCGGCATAGTGCGCTGCCGCCCGCTGCCGACATTGACGACCTTGGACCCCTGTCCATGGCATGTGCCGCGCCGTGCCGTTCTCTCTCTAAAGTACTGGATTCTGTGAGGTCATGGGGCATAGATGCTGATAGTGGGGTTGGGATAAATGTGTGGGCGCGCGCACCGTTATCTTGTTTTTTTATTTTTATTTTACAAACGGCGAGTAATAAATTTGCAGTTACAGCTCCTTCTATTGTTTTCTGCCGAGAAAAAGTTTTGTTCTTGTATTGACAGCATGCATGTGTAAAAATGTCATACTTTTCACACACACATGACACGGCAAATATAACCTGGCAGACACTAAGCACAAATGTGAAAGCAGAGAGCCGCAAGCGGACTCACTATCGCTCTTTTGATTTCCGTCGTTATAACTCTAAAACTTTTGGGTAGATCTCTTAGAAAACGTCCCCGTTCAGGCCTAAGTGACACTACTTTGTTGGCGAGGATAACTGCCACTAGATAGCTCGATCGTTAGTGCTAACTTTGGCCATATAAAGAGACTCGCAAATTAAGTTAATTGGTGGCATGATGATTAATCGCATCGAGAAAGGTTGTACTAACTGTACAGACAGTACATCTTCGATCCCCTTCCTATTCCCATGCGGCTGACAGTATCAAGAAATACCTAATCATCAACTACATCGAGTTAAAACGATAAGAGAAAGTTGATAGAACAGAGGAAACAAACAAGCTCTTCTTTTGGGAATGGACTAAGTAACGAGTGGATGCTCTCCTGGACGACAAATTTGAAGCATCAAGCATGCATTTCTGTTTCCTTTTTCTTTTTCTGTTCTCAAGGGCACGTGAACTAGCGCCGCTTGTTATTTGAGAGGGAGATAATCTGCTTGGTTACGTGGACCTTTGTCCTATGCATGCACGTGAAGATGTAGCGTATGTTTGTGACCGCAAGTGCGTAAATTTTATTTCCTCACTGACGCTCGTGACGCGGCATACAATGCAGTGGTCGGTCGATCTAGGTCCTAGAAATTTTGCTCGCCCTACGACAAACCAGTGCAGGCCAGGATTTCTTTTAGACAAACTAGTGGAGGCCAGGATAAATTTGGATCCATTCTCTCCTTTCTTTTATCTATCTAGAGGAGATTTTTACCCTTTCTTTTACTTATGTAAGAATTGCGCACCGCTTGTCTCCTTGTCGGCTGCACCGATATGTTGTACTACGATGGGGGCAGGCGTAATGTTATAGTAGTACGTAGGTGGCTATAGGATTTTGGCACAGCACAATGAATTTTGCCAAATCGCTATGCATTTTGAACTGGGTTTGAAGTACTGTTTTATCTTTGCATTTCGGCCGTGTCCTCGCGAGGCCACATGTATATAGGACGCTAACCTTAGGCCCATTCTAGGTAGGCTGCGTTGGGCCAAGCGCCCAGAAAAGGCCTTAGAGGGTTCACTGGCCGTGAAGAAATAAGAGGATTAGGATGGTATCGTGTGAGCAGTGAATTAATTTCACTATTTCAGTCGGAATTGCTACGTCAATGACCATGGTGGGAGCGAGATAAGAGTATTTTGAGCCATCGGATCGGATTTGAAAAACTCGTACTGGTTACTCTCTTTTCTTTAAATTTTACTTAAAATAAAATTATATAGAATATCTCTATTTTACGATTAGTCGATCAACACCGCAACATCATTATCAGAATAAAGTGCCCCACTCATTCACCTTCCTTCTTCCTGTCCATCACCAAAGACAATGAAGAAATAAAAAATTTGAAATACCGACAACTTTCGTAATGTGATTTTTTTTTCCTCAAAAGTCAAACTTTCAACTAGTTATGTAGCAAACTTTCTTTGCATAGAACTAGTTTCCATTTGATGAACTTCAACTTAAAGAGAACATAAATAAACATTCCACAAGAATACCATAAGTTTTTGTTCACAGACTAACTTTCAAAAGAGCAGACAACAACTTTTTAACAGCAGAAGATAAATTTGACAGATCCAACTTTCAAAAGAACAGAAATCAAATTTCTACAAGAGCACTACGACTTTCACATCTGACAGATCCGATGTTCAAAGACATAGAAAACAACTTTTTATGAGAACACTAGCTTAACTTGATAGATCTAACTTTTGAAAAAAATAGAAAACAGATTTCTACATGAACACTAGCGGCTTTAGCATTTGATATATGTCACTTTCAAATCATCCAACCCTCGTTTCTTGATTTCGCAGGTTGCTTCCAATTATATGAACTGGAACTTTCAACCATTGAAATCTTATGTTCTAATTAAACACCCCACCCACCACAGCTAGCTAAAGGCCATCAGAGGTGCACAGGCATCCGGATCTAAGATTTCTTTTTCCTAACAGTGAACCCATAAAATCACTATGTACACCACTCTAGTCAATGTAAGATGCACCCTCGTAGCTGAGACCATAGCTTCCAACGAGACCCTCGCTCACTAGTGAACCCAAGCCAATTTCAATCTAACTCCGCCCTTGCCTCCCCCTCCCCCTCCCCCTCCCCCTGTCAACTTCCAACTAAAAAACATAACCGTAGGTCATCGCCTACCTCCTGCGGCAGCGATGCCATGCTAGTTGCGACGGGAATTCCACTGTGACAGGAGGGGGGAGGGAGGGCGTCCAGATGACCAAGCAGCAAAACATTACCGATCGCACGGTAGGAGCGTGCGGGGGGAGAGGAGAGCCGCCTGGGCGTGGAGCGCGGAGGTGATAAACCGACAACAGCGAGGCAGCGGAGGCCGGATGTCTAGGAGGGAAGGGGTCGGAATGGTTGAGTGACAAGGGAAAGAGAGAGAGGGGCGCACGATAGGATGGAACCTATAGGCTACTTGCTTATTTCGCAGGTGCTTAGCTCTGACATTGGCTATTTTTGCTATTTTTACAATTCACAAGAGCTATGCTTCTTTGATCTCCCGATTACTTTTACCTGCAAATGTGCTAAATAATACACATCAATTTCCCAATAAGCAACAGTAAAGAAAGATTATGATGTTCCTTAAGTGACCAAATATATATACAAGAACAACGCTATGCACTCCATGAATTCCTTGATCAAATTTCGAAAGAATTACACACACGTCACATGTTTGATGTATGTAAACGCATCAAATCAAATCCCGCAGCACCCTTTGGTTAGGCCAGCCATATCCCTTTGTCGAACAACTCACTACTTTTTCCTCCTTTAATTGTGCCTTGAGAAATGAGATCGATTATAGCCAGCATGCAGCTCACTGATCGCTTTTCTGCAGCTTGCCAGCTTGGTCACATTTCTCACCATCTCTGGTAGCCAGCTTAACCGACTCAATGGAGTATATGGTCATCTATGGATCCATCAAGCCACTGAAGCCAACGAGAGGTAGACGAGGGCTAGCCATCGTGAGGTGTGGTGGAGTTGACGAGGCTGGCGATCCTGATCCTGGGCTTGGAGTATTCGCCCGTGAGCACCTTGGCGGCGACGATGGCGTTGGCGACCTCGGTGAGGTGGACGCCGTCCCAGCTGACGAACCGGGCGTCCATGTCGCACAACTGCATCTCGCCCGACATGCACATCTTGAAGTGGTTGTAGTTGTACGGCGGGCCGCCGTTCCCGCAGCACGCCATCAGGGGCTTCTCAATCCCTGCACGTATATGTGGGACAAGAAAACGTTAGGAGTATTTTACTGAATATAACAGAGTAATGCACTGCAAGAACTTGCACGTACGTAGAAACGACATGGGAAAAAGGAAATTCTGGGTTCAACTCACGTACCGTAATTGGTGTGGTTGGCGACGAGGTCGTACTTGATGGCGAACATGTCGGTGAAGACGATGGTGGCGTCGGCCATGCGCTGCCGGAGCTGGTTGCAGGCCGCGGCGAGCTTCTCGTTGAAGGCCTTGGCGGCGTTGTTGTACGTCGTGAGGCAGCCGTTGCCGTCGAGGTCGCTGTCGTCGTCCCTCGGGATGGACAGCTTCTGAGGCAGGCAGCCTATCGCGCCCGTCCCGTGGATCCAGAACTTCCTCGCCCCGTGCGCGTACAATGTCTACACATATCATGGGAAGAAAAATAATTGTCTGATCGATGGTCTATTCAGGAGCAGAATACTAATAAAAATCAGAGCATTGTTTGTTTAGTCTGTGTGCAAATACCATAATTTTATCATTTTTTTACTCAGAAACAGAACCATGTTTACCTCAACAGCGAACTTGATATGAGCAACTACAGAGGGGAGCTTGGCGAGCACTTGATCGTAGGGAAGGTGGAGATATGCAGATAGATCATTTTGCCCGATGTCCATGGTGTAGATGGCGTTCCGGAATCCTTCATGATCAATCGGGGTTCGCTGACCTGGATCACATGTCACACCAATCAGGTTTACTTATCAACAGTACGTTAACAGAAAAAACAAAAGGGCAATGATTTACAACAAAAAAATATTATATCTCTATCTGCCAACATAGGTGGACACATGCAATTTAATTTTATTTATTCCTAATGTATGCATATGTAAGGTGTGTTTGGATAGTTTTAGACTTACGTTAGGTTTAAGTCAAGGCTCAACAGAAGATGCTCGTATAGTAAATAGGCTAAAATATTGTTCCTCCAAGAAGCGACACATAAGCCGAAGCCAACAACCAAAATAAGCTAAAATATTTTCCCCCTCTATACAATTTTCCCCAATAGTTTCTGTAGACGATCAATCGATGTATTACAAGTTCATAATTCATTTTCCTTTGTACTGTAAAAGGAGCTGTTAAGGTGATGGCATGATTCACAAACAAACCTTTGTTGAGGAGTTCGAAAGATCTGGTTCTGAAGAAGAGGAACTGATGCAGCTGCACGTCCAGCGAGAAGGGAGATCCTCCCGGCGTCGCCGTCGACCCGCCGATGGCGAAGTTGACGCCGTTGCTGAAATCCGATCCCAGTGCCTTGAAGTACGGGTTCAGATGAGGTGTGTTCAGGCTCTCACCTGCAAAAAGGCATCACCAGATATCTCCTCAGAAAAGGTCTTCGAAAAAATGACAGCAGCAAAAGCATTCAAAATCGCACACTGCACATGAAAGAGCAGCACATGCCTGTTTGGACTCTGGAACAATAGGATTTCCGCACGGTGCCAGTGGAGATTCGGGTATTTTCAGAAACAAAATCGTATAGAATTCTTGTGAAATTGCACATTGCAGATGAGATTTATCTTTTCACCCATCAAAGTTCAGGGGTTAAATATAAAAACTCTCGGTGCACAATTATCAAACAAGTGCTATGAATTTGCTGTAAATTGATCTCAGGTCAAGCCGGGTAATAGACGTTCGCAGAAAAGTTTTGCCACTTCATCGCCTGCGAGTGCAGACTGCACTACTGCATGCACTGGATCGGCATTGATCGATGCAATAATTTGTGCTGGAATTTGGTCCCACAGATATTGGGCACGGTACCCCTTTGTGCAGGTGTACATGTGGAGTACCCATCTTCCCGCATAAATCACCTTTGTGATTCCAAATTTCCATAATAGCGATGCTTCGTTTGTCAACATACGTGTCGTCTTCACCTTTTGTGCCTACCCCTTTCTCCTAATTGCTTTTTAGCAAGCTTAAGCTCTCTCTCTCTCTCTCTCTCTCTCTCTCTCTCTTTATTTTCCTCTTGGATTCTTCAACTTCCTCTTTCCACCCAAAAAAAGGACACATGAAGTGTAGGCTCATCTTTTGTTTGGATTAGAGCACACCGACACTAGTTTAACCATGGTATTTTTGTTCTAAATAAATTATGAATTTTGTTAATTTCTCCCATCACTTTCTCTTTTTTCATTTTTAACAAGTCTATGTTTTCTTTTTTTTTAGAGAAACAGTATACAACACATAGACACATATACACACACACAAAATGTACTAGAGACTAGAGTCAAGAAACTTGAACATGGACGAAGTCACCACATGTGCATCGTCATCGATGAGTACATCGCCTACCACTAAAAAAGTAATCCACATTTGGAGTATAACCACACAAGCAACGCTTGGTTCATATATTTTATTTTCCTATTATGTTACTTTTAAGTTTAGATTGCATTTAGCATTGTGGTGGATTAACAATGTTTGATTGATTTTTTCATATTTTGTTGCTTATTATTTACTATAGATTAGGTCCTAACAAAAACGGAAGAGATATACATGCATATATCCAACAGTATGATAAGTATACTTCTTTCTTTTGCTTTTGGAGCTAGTTAATTTTGAATCTAGTTTGCCAAATGTAACACTTACTCTTGACAACAGTTTATAAAGTAAGTTTAAAGCAACATAGCTCACCAACTGTAAACTGACACTCAAACTCTTGTTTGGATTAGTGCACAAAATTCTTAATCATGAATTTTGTTGTTTTAGGGAGAAAATGGAATCACCAAAATTTTCCAAATTTCCTGTCCGTAAATTGGGAAATAGACGCGAAAAGTCGTATGTTTGTACAAGTTAGAATTACTAATAATTACTCAAATTCTCATCTGTATAATTTTTCTTAGGTAAATAATCTATCGGATAAAGATCCGTAGAAGTTTGTCGCTGGAATGCATCATAGAGATCTCCTAAGCACGTTTATGTTAACCGCAAAGAGCAAGAAGTTGTGAAGTATTAGGCTGGCTGACTCACATATAAAGTCGATGACGAGGCGGCCGTCGGAGAGCCGTCCAGTGGGTCGTCGGAAGTACGTGCGTCCCTCCGGGAGGTTGATATTCATCCCCTGCGCCGCCGCCATGCCACCCGTGTCGGAATTGGAGTCCCCAAAGTTAAAGATCACCACTGGCGACCGGCCACTCGTGGTCTCGCTGGCAGCCGCTTCCCCACCGCGGGCGGCGACGGCGACGCCGCCTCTGCCTGCTGTCCCCTGCCCGCCCCAGGCCCCGTACCCGACCGCCGCCACCGTTGCCACCGGCATGTACTTGAGGCAGGCGACGACGAGGATGACGCCCACCCCGGCCAGCAGGACGTAGTACTGCAGCCGCAGGCTGATCTTGGCGGCGCTGACGCTGCCCCCGCCGTTCGTCAGGCCACTGCCACCGCTTGTCATCCTCTCTCTGCCTTCCTGCAAAGCAGCCAACTATTCAGGGGGCTGCAACTCCTTCCTCTGTTTCTCACACCCAAGTAGGCAACTAACTCGCGGTGTGCGATGAAAGAGTGTGCGTGTGTGGTTGTGTACCTGTGTATATGTAGGCAGTTGATGGGTTGAGCTCGAGCACACCTTACAGGCTCTCTCTCCTTCCTTGTCCTTGGGAGATGATGAGATGGCAGCGAGGATGCGATGCATGGCTTGTCAAACATTTCATCAAGAGGGGTTCACGAATGAAAAAAGAAAGAAGCAAAAGGTGATGGACGCGCTAGCGCGAGCCCGCGTGTTGCAATGAATATTGGCAGGCCCAGACGCCCCAAGTGTCCGTGTGAGCGTCGTGCGTGAGAGTCAAAAAGCGGGGTTGGTGAGCAGGGTGCAGTGGCTTTCCTTTCCTTCCGCGGCTAAAGTGTGCGGGGGACGCCATCGGCTGCAACGGCGACGGCGACGGCGCATCGGCCTGTGGACACGCGGGACAGCAATACACGGCGCATCGGTTAGGTGCCGGGCCGCGGCCACGCACAACCCCGGAAGCAACAGGGCGCAAGGCGGCAAGCACCACCGAATAATAGTGGATGTGTGCAAGACTTGATGGCGCAGCAGGAGTGCAGGACCATGTATGTCCCTCTGATCAGTCCCATGTACAGGCCTGTCTTTGAAGTGCACGTAGCTTGCGGCGTAATTGCGAGTTAAGCTGGCGTACACGTCAGTGGCTTCTGCTTCTTTCGGCCATTCATGGCGCACGGACGGATCCGTGGCCTCGCCTAGCTGCCTTAGTCCTCGTTCGTTCCAAGAGTTTTTGATGGTACTTAGGGGGAGGAGAGAAATTTCGGTATCAAAGATGCTAGAAAGTTGAAGGAAAAGAAAGGAGCGGATGCATACGCTTTCTTTGTTCGGCGCACGATGGATCGATCGAGCGGACGGGCTGCAGGTTGGTTGCTCCTCAGCAAGTGCACGGTCATACGCAGATCGGTTGTTTTCCGCTGGAGTGGTGAGGTGCACCGACAGGTTAAAGCTTTTCAACTGTATTTTTAGAGAAAAATGTTCTTCAACTGCCGGAGACAATGTGCCGTGGTCCACTAGCCCTGCACGTCACATCGCGTAGGGTGAGAAGTATACAAACACCTCTGTATGGACATGCGCGGCTAGATAAATAAGCAGCGCAGGAAGTATCAATCGCAACTACTCATTTTGATTTGTGTGAGATCCGGACAGATGTGTGGCATCTTGAAGAAACGTCGCACCGCGCTACCAATCGATCTGACCTGCAGCGTCCAGTCCCATCCGACGAATCCTTTGTTCTCGAGTCACATTCGATTTGAGTCTTTTAAATAAAAGGTCATAATA
Source organism: Stipa capillata (assembly GCA_019208055.1). NCBI lineage: Eukaryota > Viridiplantae > Streptophyta > Magnoliopsida > Poales > Poaceae > Stipa > Stipa capillata. Next base: position 44,990 of record JAGXJF010003426.1, read on the forward strand.
GATATGTACCGTACAATTTAATACAGCAAGCAAACAAAAATTGGTAGCTAGCCATCCCGTCTGACTTCAGGACAACACAATATGACACCAACAGCAACCAACAGAACAGTTAATCAGAGCAGAGCCACACAAAACAGTAGCATGTCTTATGTAAAGTGACATCAATGCATTTAACGAGCATAAGCGGGCAAAGCATAAGCGGGCAACAAAAGCAGAATACCAAAACTGACTTCCAAAATCCCCAATTACTTTCATCTTCTCTGTTCTTTTTCTTAATGTTCAAGAGAATACATCTTGTACTGTCCTTTCCATCCTTCCCGAAAACAAAGAGCAAACTGTTGGGAAAATTGTTGATCTTTTTTCTCGACCAGGAAACTAGAATCTAAGTAATATTTTTTTTTCATTGCCTTGAAGCTGGGCAACGCTCAACTGAAAGACATGCATTCTTCTATCGGATAAAATATTACCTGAAGCAGGCCCTGCTGGGACCTCTCCAAAAGAAACCCAGAAAGCGAAACTATAAACGCAAAAAGAAAACTCCCACTACCCAACAGATTTGTTGACCCTGATTGGCAATGAGCCAATCGTCACAACATCAACCGAGCGACTCTTATCATCAGCCTTCCTTGTTTTAGAACTGATTGTAAGAGAACCAACTTTGGTAACAATTGTTTCTTCTTCAGGTGTATCCGACAGGGCAATTGCCGAGCTAACGATAACTCCATTCAGATGCTTTTCAGGTACCTTGGATGATCCATTTACAGCACCATCAACATTCTGTCGAGGGAATTCGACCTTCTTCCAGTATTGTTGTTTCCCATCCACACTTGTCTTCACGGTTGAATTTTGTGGCTGGTTAGTTACAGGTTTTGCCACTTTTTCAATACCCTGCTTGACGTTACTGTGGTTCTCCTGATGTCCATTTTCTTTCCCAAACTCGCTAGGTTGTTTTTCACCAGCTTCTACACATGGATCCTGATGTTTCATCACATCACAATCATGTGGCTTCTCTGACATATTCTGTATCTCCAAGGTTCTGTCCGATCAGCACACTGCCTAATTTTGGCTGCTGAGCGTCAACATCATCATTCCTACGCTGTGAGACAGGCACAAAATCTGGAGCATTATGACTCAACTTGGACCTTCTGTGCTGCTTAATTCTTGCTTCATCATCCTCATATCTCATGAAATCATCAAATAGACATTCCTTCACTTTGATATCCTTCAAGATCTTGACCATAGATATTCCAGGAATGTATGGTATCTGCAATTGAAACATAGTAACAGTGACTCATTAGATGAAGCCAGAGACTAAAAGTATACTTGTAACCTCCCAGATGACTGACTAAATGCTATGTAGTCATAGAGCCACAAAAAAAAATAGTATTCACCCCAATATGTTATAGACCGAAACAATTTTCAGGGCAGCACAGTTAGTAGAAATGGGTGTGTCAAGTAGAATTCATGAGGAATACTACTTCTTGCGTGTCTCTGCTGTGTGTAACAGGCTTATTTTCATTGTTCTGCAGCAAGATATGCTGCAAGGTATAATTAGGTACATCTTTGACGATGTGCCATCTTACAGGAAAGCTACCAGTCCATTTATCCTGAAACCAAAAATCCATGTCCTTGTGAAAATCAACAGGACCAACCATCTCGGCCATGCCACAGAAGTGCCCACTACCATTCACCTGATAAACCACAATCACAAATTTAATAACCGAACTTTAAGCACAAACAACATTAAATAAATGGAGGTTGAACATATTAGAGCTACTCACAGAAAAGAAAAGAAAAACTGGACACTTCGTAGAATTTCTCCTGGCTATTCTGTCAGCATCCTTATATGCACTATCCAGCTTGCTGTTTCCACTGGAGGAACTTGACCATACACCATACTTGATGGATTTGTGGACATCTGCCTCACCAATTGACTTGATAACGAAGAACTTTGCATAGGGATAGTCCACACGGAGGTCATTGCCGTTATATTGGTCGGATCTTATAATGATTGTCCCATCTGAATTGCCAACAGGGAGCCTTGATGTGTAAGATTTTGCAAGTATGACCGAGGACTTTTGACCACTCGGTTTCTCTACATTACTTAAGCCATGTGCATTCAGATAACCATTCGTCTTCGAAGTAGGCTGAAATTTCTCAGCTGCAGCCCACTTCTGAAGATCAGATCCGACACATGCAAAGCAATTATTTCCAGAGAATTTCGGCTTTGGTGAATGCTTGGCAGCAGATATTGGTCTATCAAGCATATCCGTAGATTCCTAATCATTAGAAGAATACTTGTCAGCTCAAGATAGAAACACATGGTTGCTAACTTGCATTACCAAAAGAAACCAGTAAAGAGAGAGTGACAAATAATATCAACAGTAAGAAGCTTTTACTTAAGTGTTTGAAAGACAATGGACAGCCGGTACAAGATTTTTCTTTTACTGGAATATATGTAGACAAGCAATCACAGTAAAATAATCCAACCTGCTACAAGGCATGTCCAAGAACAAAGGATATTTATACAGAATATACAATGAACTATCCTACTGTGTTCTGCGACTCCAAGTAGACCCCAAAAAAAATTATCTTTGAAATGCCTCTTTGTGCAAGGCATCTACGAAATTACAGAGAACCACCATTGGCCAACTTCCATTTGCACTTATACCCATGCCTCCCAGAAAAAGGGCAAATTGGCCAGTAACACTACAAAAATTATGCAAGTTGGAAAAATACATCAGTGCCTCACTGACAAGTAGCACTGGCCCTCGCCTATCAGCCTCGTGTATGATGTTACTTTCCAATGTGCACATCTTTGCAATGTTACCAAGCTAACATCCCACAAAAAAAACCAAATAGAAGGGAATCCTGATCAATTGGAACTGAAGTTTAGTAGTAGAATTTGTATTGGGAATGTGAACTTATCTATGATTCCAATCAAAATTATTTTTTGGTCACATCATAGCATAATTAAGATTGTGAAAATTTTTGGAGGGACAGATTCTGGGGGAAGCTGGGGAGGGGGCAGATTCTGGGAGAATCTGCCAAAAGAACTGGCCCTAAGTATGCCCGCAAAGCTCCAGAGGCACTACACACATATCATTCCAAAAAAAATCCTTTTTACCGAAACATGGAAACATGTTCTTTCTACTTTATTGAGGGTTTGTATATAAAAAAATGGAGGGAGAATGTTGGAAGCTTTGACCAACAATTACTACATTAATATGTGGTTTATGTGATACAAAATCACAATTTTACGCACTTTTGAATATGAATCTAATGACACGAATTTTGTGTCACATAAATTACATAATAATGGAGTAATTGTTGATCAAAGTCTTGTCTTAACCAATCAAAATACGCCCCATATATCCATTATCTGTACAGAGGGAGTACTATAATGCTTCAACTTAGCAAACAGTACACAGAATGCTCCTAAAATGCTACACCAAAAGCTGACAAAAGAGAACAATGGAACTGAGAAAATCCTACAAAAACCTGTGCATTTGCCTACCTGTGAAGTATGAGGAGGTTTAACAGACACCATGCACCCATTTGGTAGCCCTTGCTTCATTGGAAGCGGATTATGCAATTGAATCATTGGTGCTTTTGTATGGTTCTGAAATTGCTTCGATGAGACAATAGTAGATTGTAGAGGTGGATTCATGACCATGTCATTTTTTTGAGCAACAGGAGCAATTGAAGGTAATACATGATTTGCAGATGTTGCAACATAGCCTGGCATACTTGGAATGAGTGCAAGATTAGATGGATGAAGAGGTGCAGCTGTGCTTCCTGGGACAGTATCTTGTGCATAAGGAAGAACAGATGGAATGTAGTAGGATGAGGGAAGTATTTGGCATCTCGAGTCAGTATCAGTGACATATTCTTGGGGCAGAAATGAGCCATCAACTATGAAAGAAGGATCTATAGAGTAAGGGTTGTAGGAAGGATGAATTGATCCATTGTCAGGGGTTGCATAGTAGATGCATTGCGCGCCTTCAGTCTGAAAACCCTGTGGAAGAATCAAACATGTTAAAAAATGACCACAGCTGGAAAGAGCAAGCACCAAAGAAATTTTGCCATCTTGCACTAACCGGGTAATAAATATCTTGAGCATCATACCCTAACGAGTTCTGGTGATTATACCATTCCATAGGTGATCCAACTTCTGCATTTCACAAATATATGCATTACAATCTGATGGCACATAGATAAAGAAAGCACCGTTGACAGATGAAGTGTTGAGGCAAGCCAGTTGCAAGTTCATGATTTTACCTGCATAACCATATGGATAGGGATTTCCAGTAGCAGGAACATAAACATTTTGTCCATACATTAGTTCAGGGGTCATTTCCATCTCCATACAATTTGCAATTTGGAAAAGGTCCCTTGTTCTACTGCAGTGTCCAAACTTCGCTGGAATAGGCAACATTACAACTGTTATTACAATTTAATAATGCAGTTCATACATGTAAGTGAATAGTGATGAAACAAAAAAAATAGCAAGGTAAACTGCATAAAATTTCTGGTAAACTACATGATCTTTTCTGATAGTTGTTTTACAAGTTAAAAGGACGCAGAAAATATTGTAAATAAGCATGTCTTGCAGTAAGCTAGACAATTGATGATCGGAAGGAATATCAGATGCAATCGCTATTACTGTAAAAAAAATTAATTGGACAAAAGAAGTAATGTCTCTGCGTTACTACCATATTTTATATATACAGGACATGTAAGCACAAACTTCGTGACCATATCTAAGAAGTTAGATGATATCAGACATTTAATCAGAGCTCCTCCTAAGTTAGTTAAACTGGGAGGTCATGTCCAATGAAGTCCATCGGCCATAGAGAACTCAATATTCTTCAAGATTTTCCAGGATGAGCACATAACAATATGTTTTCATTCTCTCTAAATAAAGGTTTTCAACTATCCAAGACTTGGTGTATAAAACCAGCATTCCAGTAACAAAGACTATGATGTAAATAAGATATATAACATCGTGTCACAAGACCTATAACATCGTGTCACAAGACCTCATCTTCATGGAAAATCACTCAATCTTTTCGGTGTGGTTCAACATTATGAACACAAAAGAAAAGTTGCTTAACCATGAGATAGAACATTAGACATTTGTACGCCAAAATTGCACCACTCAATGCTAACACGTACAACTAAAATTCTAAACGAACGGGCCAAATTCTAGAAAAGCATATGAGCACTTCGCTGTTCGGAATCCTGACACCGTCCTCCTTTTCTCTAGGATGCGTTGTGCACGTGACAATCAGTTTTGGACAACTCGAGGGTGACAATGTGACTATTCAAACAGGTTAGGTAATCACACCACGAAACCCAAAATTCCGTGTCAAAATAATGTTACCACGTACCACAACAAAAAAAAATGACAAAGCTATGTAATTTCAGGTATTAGTGCCTGAAAGAACCAATTATCCGGCCAAACAATGAATCAATGAACAATTATTCAAAAAAAAGTAGACGCAGCAATCTACTCTACATGTTCCTTCCTCTAAGAAAACCTGAAACAACCGAAAAAACTTACAACAGATCTCGAATTCACACGCCACGACCGCAACGAAACCCTAGATCCAAAAACCATCCGCTCAGGAAACCAAAACAGAGACCCCACACCACGTACCGCAGACCCTAAATCAAGGACCGGCGTCAAGCCTACGAGATCCGCTCCTCCGCTAACCCAGAACGCGACCAGGGAAGAACCTGGCATCGCTAGGCCAACGAGAGGCGTGAAGACACGGATCAGAGGGTGAGGAGGAGGAGGGAGATAGGAGACTCACCGGTTACGACGCGGTGATCGCGTCTTGACTCTGGTCGCCGGCGGCGGAAACCCTAAACCTAGGAGAGAGAGAGGGAGGGAGGGAGGCGGCGACGAGGCAGGCGAGGCGGGGAGCGAGGAAGAAGTGGAGGCAAAGCGGGAAATGCGAGAGCCGAGTTGTCGACGAGAGAGAGAAAAAAAACTACTCTCCATTTCTATTTGTATTCAGGTTCTCCCATGTGGTTTGACCGTTGTACCCTTGGGCTATTGGGCGGTTGGGAACAGACATGTCGGGCCCAGTTGTCGGGTCACGAACTGAGAACGTGACACGTGGGGAATGGCTGACGTGTAACCACTTGGGGAATCCCACGATTTTCCTCTGCTGGTGGTGGGGACCACGGGGTCTGGAAGCGCTGAGAGCGGAGGGCGGTTTTGCCTCGCTGACTGTGGGGCCAACCGTGTGCCGTCCCCACGTGACAGCGAAAATTGTTTCCCGGAACGGGCCACCGCTTTGGCTTCCCAAAAGTCTCTTTATTCGCCTTTATTTATTTTTTGGCGATAAGGGATACTGTAACTATGTAACCCACGTTAGCTCACTGCGGGCGGATCCCAGGGACGACGGGGCCCACTTGTCATTGTTTATGCTTTTTCTCACGGACGGGGAATCTATTTCAGAGAAAAGTCCCCGAAATTTGGTACCCGGAGTTTCACACTCACATGTTGGACATCCGAGCGTGGGACCGACGTGGTGGTGGATGACCAAAAGAGATCTCCCTGCGACCGCGCCGGGGTTTGTCGTATTTGAAAATATCCCTCCCGGCTTCCTGGTATGACGATAATACCCCTTGTTGAGCATTTGAAATGTCGCAGCGGTATAAAACGGAACGGCGTTTCCCGTTACTCGTGTGTCTCTGCGTCCTGCGGCACGGCACAGCAACACTCTCCCTGCCGCGGGAGCCGGGCACATCTGGCACTCTTTTGCTTCTGTGTCAGTCGAGTTTTCTTTTTTCTTTAAAAAGTGTGCTAGTCGAGGCTGAGGGGGCAAAGTTTTCCCAGTCCCAAATATGTTTAAGGACCTTTATGATTCAAAGTATTATCAAAATATTTTTAAGAATCACAGTGAGTCTTGGTCGTAGGATTGTAATAGACAGGAGCTTTTTCTAAGGATTCTTTACACCATATTATATAGAACATTTTCTAGTGACGCAAGTATGTTAGAAAGTTTTCTGTTTTTTCTATGGTGTAGTCAAACACTCATTGGTGCAAATCGTGTGGTATTATGATACGGCCCAGCCTACCATAGACGCTATCCCAAAAAAACATAGCAGATAGGACGAAATAAACAAGTTGATATTGTGATGATTAGTTCGGTCTCAGCGCACATTCCATCACCAGCACCAGCTGAGGAAGTTGAACCAAGGTTTAGAACCCATGTCAATACTTTATGGTCGTTCCATCAAAATTCAAGTTTGATTTAAATAATGTTTAGTTTGCTAAGTTGAGTCTTTTAGTCCGCATGTCTATATCAGTTTCAGTTTTACATTGCAACTTAGGTAATAGTATGCATAGTATCCCATTTTACAGGGTGTCCTATGCGTGGTTATTTTGGTGGACCGAGTTTGTTTAGGAATTTATGCAAGTAATTTGCTGTACATGAGTTAGTGCTTGCATGCACTATTTAAGGCCTTTAATTGGGTAGTTATGGCGGCCATAACTGCCAATTAGAGGCCTTATTAAACAATGTTCATGAGTTCAGTCGGAATCCATCTGGCTTTGTATTCCATGCGTGAGAATTGGAGGATTGCTTGCCCTCTAATTTTTTTTATGGTTCTACAGGAGCCATCCACATGATTCCTTACATCAAATAAGGGTTTGCATGTTGTTGATTCTGATTTGCATCTTGTGCATGCAAGCTAGGATACTTCCTTCTACTTGAGACTTGTTTCTCAATCAAGATCGTACCGTGGAAGACAGGGCAACTTCGTACGGAATTAGCTACCTTGGTTCATATGTATCATCGTGGTATGTGAGCAATTCGATGCGACGCGTGTTTTTTTCCGCATGGAGAGAGGCTTACATATGATAGAATCCAACAAGTGGCACATTGAACACACGGTTGACTAAGAGCGATTTGGCAGAGAGAGAAAGCACAACGGGTGTTGACCGAGAGCATCAACAGATAAGTACTTCTCTTTTCTTGAGCGAGTTGTTGAGGAGTAAGTATATTGAGGTAAGTACTTCTCTTTTCCTGAGAGAGCACAATTCTTCCTCAATTGCCTCCTTCCATTTGGACTAATCTGAACGCTTGAGGCACTCTGCCATGGACTTTGATTCAAGATCCATTTGAAGGTTTTTGATAATTTTTGTAATTTGTGAAAATTTCATTTACGCTTTCTGACTCGTCGTGATTTTTCACAATAATGGAATCAAGGTGTTCTGATGTCCTAGCACATTAATTTGTGTGCACGTTTATGTTGGGTTCTAGATCTTGAGCATCCATCGGTTGTCTTTCAACTTGAGGTTGAATTGTAGTACTGGTTGAGGAGGTAATGTCCTCTATTTTCATGGATGCTTTTGAGAAGTTGTATCTTTTGTGACCAGATATCTCCTTCTCTTGCTCTCATTTGGGAGATGAATGGTTTTATTAGGTACTTCCACTCTTTCTGGCACATTGACCATACGAATATGTGATTTAGTAACACATTTGTAATCAGTAAATGCATCTGACAAATTATTTGCAATGTGTTCTAAATTTATGATTCTTTGAACTTCTAGTTCAGATTCTTTAGTACGTGGATCTAAGGATTGAATTTATGTGACATTCCAATCTATTTTTCGGCATTCTTTGTGGTACCGATCTCCTCTAATGCTGAAAAATTATCCTCATCAAAATGCAATCAGCGTATCGAGTTGTGAATAGGTCCCCTATTAGGGGATCAGGTATTTTATGATTGACAGATAATTATATATGAGGGCCCATTGATGTACGCTGGGGTGGTGATATGGGTATGTACATGGCGCAACCGAATTATTGCAAATGAGAAATATTTGATTGATTTCCATGTATTAACTGAAATGGGGAAGTCGTATGATATGTAGTTGGTCGAATTTGGATTAAATTGCGGCATGTAATAACCCCGTTTGTAAAACATGTAACTAGTATCTATGGAGTCCCACATGTAATGAAGTTGAATTATCTCAGAAAATTATCACAGAAGAGTACATCCTAAAGATGTACTGTGAATTCTTATGAAATTTTGAAACCCAGTTTTGAATCATCTGTAAATTTAAATTTGAACCAAGAGCTAAAAACCGGCAAAAGGAATAAATAAAATTCTTAACCCTAAACGGGCCTCTTCTTCTCTCTCATGGGCCGCAGCCCAAATTCTTCCCCGCCGGCCTTCAGTCGCGCTTCTGTCTTCTCTCCACACCCGGCGCACTCCTCTTTTCTGCCTTTCTCTCTCCCGCTGATGACCTAGGCCCACCGACAGGCAACATCCTCCATGCAACCCCCGCGCCTTGCAAGCGCACTACTACCAGCGACCCCTCCCTCTAACCCCATTTTCTTGCTCCCGTCGTCACCTTGCCCTCGGTCGACTCACCGTCCTCGCCATCGAGCTGCTCATGTTCTCGCGTCATCCCGAGCTATTGGCTGAGCTCGCCGTCGAGCGTCGCATTGGGACGAGCTCGGCCTTGCCGCTCCATCGAGCCTGCCACGTCGGCATCACCCACCTATCCGCACCAGTGAGGGCCTCCTCCCCTCCTAATCTTGTCCCTACTCTTCGTTCTTCACGACGGACTCATCCCCGCGCTTGCCTCGGACAGGGCCACAACAACGCCATCTCCCCGTCATCATCTTCTTTGGGTCCGGTAGAGACCCATCGGCAGCTGACTTTGCCCACCGGTACCTCCTCTCCTCTCCCAATCTTGCCCGAGGGCTTCGCCTTGTTGACGTGGCCTCATCTGTGCATTTTGTTGTACCTTGTTGCAGCCCATCGCCGGAATTCCCCTTTCTTTCCCGACGTCGGCCAAGTACTCCTCACCGCTGGTTCTCTTCATTTGGTAAGCCACGACCTCACCCGTGTGCCTTTTCGGCTCCCCGAGACCTCCTTCTCTCTTCTTCACCTCCTTTCTGTGCTTGGATCGCAGCCGACGGTCTTTGCCGCCTCCACCATGTCGTGTCGTCCGCCATTACCAGCAACGTCCACTGCTTCGCCACTCTCCACCTCAACCAAACAGCCGAGCATGTTCACGGTAAGTTCCTGGGCGTGACTGTACTCTCCATTATTCCTCTCCCCCTCGGTAGAGTTCCTATGAGTGCTCGGCACCGTGCAACGCCGCTCGGTACCGCCAGTGTTGAACCGATAGTGGCCTGGCCGGTGGGGTCAAATGCTTGGGGTAGTTAACCTGATTATTAAGTAGAGATCGACATGTGGGAGCTAAATATCTAATTAAACCAATTCAACAAATTGCCTTATTGGCGCCCAGACCCCACTGCTTGAACTCCAAAATAAATGAATTAGAAAGAAAAAGGGGTTGTGAACCGTGGTCACAGTTTCAGCCTCTGAATCTAGCATGCACCTTTGTAACCAAAGTTCCTTTGATTTTAATTTCGGAAGAAAATATCAAAAAGTGTAAAATGAGGCTAAAACTTTGAAAAGCTCTAGAAAATTCATACGGAATCCAAATGGAATGATTCTTATTGCTAATTTTTTCTTTTGATATGTAGAATTTCATGCTGCCTCTGTTGCTCATGATACCATGGTAGAGAATTTTACAAATGCCCAAAATGCCTTTTAACCTTTGGATTGTAATACGATTTCTAGAAAATGATTAATAACTCTTAACAAGAAAATATGCAGTACCAAAAATTTATTTAGAGTATATGTTGAATATTGAATTCATTATTCCACTCATATGTCTTTCCCATATATTAGATTTATACATGAATCAATCAATCCCTAAAACTTGTGACGAAAATCTTTGGAAATGCCTAATTTTAACTCTAGGGCTCCGATTTCGATAAAACCAATTGTGTTAGCTTCATATGGACATCCTCTACATGTTAGAATTCATTTCATGCATACTTGAATTTTTTTATCTACTGGTTTTAATTAAAATCCCTTTTATCGTTTCTTTCCGGTGTTTCGGCAATTGAATTTGGTAGAGTCGAGCAACGAGGAGTTTTCTGAAGCCGAATATTATTGTGATCCAGAACAATCCCAACAAGACAAGCATACAAAAGCTTGCTATGATTCTCTTAATTTATTTCATACTATGCTAGATGATTGAGATGAAATGCTTGCTTGTATTCATGTGATAATGACATGTCTTGTGATGGCGTAATCACTAGCATGATTAGGGTTCAATGTGTTGTAAGATCAGCGGAGATCTTTTAATTGGACTAGTTAATTATGGAACCTCAATGGTAAGATTTGAGAGTCTGGGTACTGTCACCTACAGATGGATCGCTGGACGAGGTGATCATAAGCACCGTAGTCGTTCAGTTGATACTGGGGTCGTAGAGCTTTACCTGTCACCCAGGATGGAAGATTTAGCAGGATGTTGGGTAGTCGGGGTCGGCAAACCCCAAACTGATGGCATCTTGGAAGTACTTCCCTTAGTCAAACCTTGCGTAGTTTTGCTCAGAATAGTTGACATAGCCTTGGTTGGCTATCATTAAATCATCTCAAGTTTGATTGTCTTGAATTGGTTGATTGCATGGAATTCTTGGTTGAATTTCTATATGTTCAAATTTGAGAGTAAATGTGGTCATGATGGATACTTATGGATATTGTCTTATCTCCTATGTTCATGCCATGTTTACTTTGCTATGAATATATGCAATATTAATATTTCATTCTTGTCATGTGCTATGCTGAAATTAAATTGGGATGAGCCTACAAACATATCTTGCAAGTACGAAAGTACTTAGGGAATTCCATTCCTAACTTGTTGCAGGTGATCCTAGCCTCTGTGAGTATTACGATGCGAAAAATGAGAATGTCGACGCTTAGCTTTATTCTTATCCTTAACGGTCAAACTGTGTGGGTTATGCGCCTTCTTTTGGAGATGGTTGGGCTGCCATCTCATGGTTTTTACCTTTTCTTTTGTTGTAGTTTTTAAGATTTAAAAACTTGTAAGCGACCTTTGAATCTTCTTTTGTGTGCTGTATAACCTCCCTCGGGTAAAAGATAAAATTATATATCATGTAATATCTTTCTTCAGAGTTTTTCTCGAGATATGCAAATTGTTCAATGTGACCTTCCATATACCATGTGCGAATATTTGAAGTATATGGAAATGGTCGTAAAGAAGTAATGTTTACTCCCCGATTTCATTTTACAAAGTAATTTCGGTTGAGTGACCCACTAGTTGAGATGTTGTGCCGGCTAGACAAGATGTGGTGTGGGCAATCATACCGGGCTTTTGAGTGACCCATTAGCCCCAGGGCTAGGTTAGGGTGATGGTATGGTTATTGGGCTTCTCTTTGCTCAGTGCACTTGAGAGTGACATTAGTTTTTTACCGGACTTTGGATTTGCTTTCAGCTTCTCTTGTGACGGGTATATCTTTGCCCGGCTTGACCAACCGTCAGTGCATACGACATGTGGTGATCGTATGATGGGTTCGTCAGATGTTGGATCATCAAACAATGTGAAAGGACCTCAGATGCCGACTAGAGGGGGGTGAATAGGAGGCTAATAAAAATTACTTCTTTTAACTAGATTGTTTAGATTAAGCCTTATGCAGAAGCAAGGATTAGCTAGCTGTGTGACAAGTGAGTGACACAGGTAAGTTGCAATGTGTAAATTAGCATGCAGCTACCACACAGGTGCCTAGCACTGGTGGGCTAATGACTTAGCAAAATGATAAGCAATCAAAGTGTCTGTGTAACAGGTAGCTGACATAGGTGTGAGATACGATCTATACCAACTGTGAGACAGCTAACAAGATGCAGGTGTAAAGGTGATCTAAGCAGATAAACAAAATATCTATATGAGCATACAAGCAAACAGATATAGCAAGAAGCAAGGAGTAAAACAACAAGTACTCAGGAAACAGAGTGTTTTTCACCGAAGTTCCCAGCTCTTTGCAGAGTGGTACGTCTCCATTGGAGAGGCTACTCTGAAGAGATCGCCAGCACTAAATCGTGCTTGTTCTCCAAGTACCTAATCTCAGGCCTCTTCCTTTGCTTGTGGAAGTCCTTTTGCTTGCAGCAGGTAGACTTCAATCACCCTCACAGACTACTGGTCCAGCCCACACAAGCTTGGGTGGTACCAGCAACTCCTACGCCCGTCTAGGAGTAGACACTCCAAGAGTAATAGATTCAGCAGTAACAACTCTTGGAGGAACCAATGCTCTTTGCTCAAGAACTCTAATCCTTCCCGAACTGACACTTAGGAAACTTGGCTTTCGTTCGGTGGAAAGAGGCTTTGCAATGGTCGAATGTGAATTACTGATTGGCTCATTGGTTGAGATCGAAGACCTCCCCTGGTCCCCTATATATAGGGTTCACAAGCACTTGACCGTTACACTGTTGCCACGTAGGATTAAGTGAATCACCGGTGTCAGCCACCGGTGACACAGCCATTCACTCCGCCCAACTATAACCGGCTCAAGCAGACCGATACCTGTGTCACCGGCGGCACACACAGGTAAATCCTAAACTGACGCAGCCGCACTGCTCAGCCCAGTCTTGGCACATGACATGCCCTCAGCGCACACTCTCTCTAAAACCTATAAGAAGAGAACCTCCGACAGCCCTCCGACTCAGCAGACAAGCTATCGCAGCGCAGGTTCCTTAGCGTTTACAAGCTCTCCCCTGGTACAGAGATGTACCTGAGTCATAGAGCGTTAGGCCACCTGTGACACCGCTGTGTCACACCGGTGACTCTAACCCCTAGGGTTTTCTACTGCTAGCACTGCAGAGTGCCAGCTCCAACCAGTTTCATACTTATGCAAAACTGCTGACACAGGGCCACTAACCTCAAAGCATTAGTGTCACTGTCCAACATCCTGAGCATTGAGCAACTAGAACCTCCACAGATCATCACTGCTTCATCCCTCTTGATAGTACGGGCTTTTCCTATGGACTCAAAGAAACTAGCAAATCTAGACTTTACCTGCCCACCAACTGTAGTCACGGCCCTTGACGCATCAAGCCACCATCACCTTGCTTGCAACTCCTTGCACAGCACTGGCTTCTTCACAGCTGTGGCACAGCTGCCTAGCACAACCATTCCTTAGTCCTGGAAACCACCCTTGTACCCTTTTTGGTGCTCATCCTTTCCTTGATGTCCCTTCTTCTTGGAACCTACAAACCTGCTTACACTCACTGTAAACGTTAGATTCCAGTTTGAGTTGCCATTAACCATTAAAACCAACTTGGGGCCTAGATGCTCTTTCACAATGAGTGCATATGATATTGTGGTGAGCGTATGGTGCGTTTGACGATTTCTCGGGTATTCAGACTTCTTATCGTAGTGAGGTTGATAGTAAACTCGAGGTCCTGACACCACATGACACCAACAAGATGTTGATAAATTGTAATTTTGTAGGAGTGGTCGTGTAATTAATTTACTCTCTTGATGAGAGATTCAACCAAACCACTTTGAGATGTACATAAGGTATTGAATCTCTGTGGCTTGCACCTACTAAAGCTAGGCAGTAATCATTAAATACTCGTGAAGTGAATTCAACAAAATTATCCATTCTAGTGAATTTTTTATCATGTATTTAGGGTAATTTGCTATTAATTTGATATTTTGAGCAATTATTTTGGAAAAAACATGGTTCCTTGTGGATAAGAGACACACATGGGACCATCTTGTGGATGCATCTATAAATACCATAAAGTATCTAAATGACCTAGATAATGGCAAAATAGGACTGTGTATATCTCCTTGAATGTGTTCAAGACAATTGAGTTGCTCATTTTGAATTTTAAGGTGAGAGGGCCTTAAAATCAATTTTTTTTGTGCCATATGTGGTGCACATAAAATATGATGATTTTGGGAATTGGCAACTATTAAGTCGTGACCGATAGAATTATTAATAATTTTTCTTTTCGTCCCAATACCATGATGACCAAGGCAATCATATCAAATCTTGATAAATTCAAGATTCTGAAAAATTATTTTGTACACAATATGTGATTCTAGTCTGATTATGTATAGTACAATCCAGATGATAAAGGAGAAATTGTCTCAAGTACTTGTTTTTCATATCCGTTGGACTGAGTTATGAGTAGATTTTCATTATTGCTCTCAACACTAATTTCCACATGGAAACCATTGTCATAGATATCTTTTAAGCTGAGTAGGATACGTGTGAAGTCGCGATACTTAAGTGCATCCTTGATTATTATTTTTGTACCTATGGGGAGAATAATTGTGGTTTGACCCGAACCCACAATTATTGCATCGCGTCCAACGACAATCATAACATTTCCTTTACTCTTTTTTTGAGTTCGGAAATATTTGATCTCTCTTAAGATTGTATTAGTGGTACAACTATCCAATAAATAAATTTCCTCCTCCACCAAATTGTCTCTCGAAGATTCTTGTTGCGTGGAGTTGGTCGGAAAACAGTGACGAAGAGGCTAAATGATCTCATTGTGTAGAACTATCATGTCGGTAAATGTTAAATGTTGGAAGAAACTAAGAGATACTAAGCGAGAGAGAATGGTATTGCACATTATGATATTTGTACATATTAGAGACAGTAAAACAAAGCAGGCTCTGCGTCACCTTTGCCGGTGGGATCCCCCCGGGGTAGGCCCAAGACGAGGACTCGGCCGGCATGGCCAAGGGTGGCCCAAGCCGAGTCCATGAAGTCCGCTCAGCTGGGCCGTCCGTGTGTCATCAGGATAAGCGTGGCCACGATGTGGTCAAACCCACAACCCGTTCAACCAACGGCACGCGAGCGATGCACCGTTACCAGGAACGACGTGCACAGCCAATACGCTGCGATATCAGGAGTTACTCCGTACGATCCGCGCTGGCTAACCGACTCGGCAGTTGTAAACTCTAGCCTCGTCGGCCCTATATAAGGCGAGGCTGGGGCCCCTGGTCAAAGGGTTAGACAGTTGGTTATTCCTCTGATCAATTAGCTTCCTGTTTCTCCACACTTGTACGCGCTATGTGCTCTTTCTTCCACCTCCGATCCTCACGATCATTGTACTTCCAAATCCCTCATATGAGGCAAGATCAAACATCTAGCAGGAGTAGGGTATTACCTCTTCTACAGAGGGCCCGAATCTGGGTAACTCTCTGTGGTGTACCCGGTTTTAAGGCCGGATACTCCCTCGTGATCACTGTACCGGTCCCTGGATCAGTAGCCAATACACACGAGTTAACCTGTATATCATTGTCATACATGCGTAAACAATTAGATAGACCGTTAAGGTCGATAATCTGATACCTGTAGCCCAACGGCTATAAATCTGCAGCGGAATTCAACGGTGAGGTGGCCTATCAGTATGCCATTCCCGACAGGCAACTGACTGGGGTTACGCCCTAGCTTTCGCGATCGTAAGCTTATCCTCGGATATTGCTGTCTTCTTCGTTTGGTCAAATCAACAAGCCAGGTGAGTACATGGAATGTACTCGCAAGCTATTCCCACAGGAGAAAATATACGGCAATATTTCATGCAGGGGATAGATCAAGGAATAGCTCTACCCTATGTTGTTGGTTGTGCGGGAATGTAAGTTTTACATTTAAATACTAGAATAGTAGATTGTAAAAGCATTTTGAAAATCAAATTCGTCTCTGTCGAGACAGCATTTGGTGCTGGATCCTCCAGCAGAACAATTGTCAATTAGAGGCCGGTAGCTCCTTCTACCGCCTCGAACAATCCTTACAACCTACCCGCGCTACCGCCTCGTGGCCCGGGCTAGGTTTTCTCTTCTGCAGTTCCTCGCTACCAGTCTCTAGCTTAAACTGCTCACTGTGGACACATCATGCCCACGTCCTTAATCCCATTTCTCAGCTTCCACAAACAAAACTCAGTCTAACCAGTGTGTGGCCTTATCAGTTCATGTCCATGACCGAGGACGCGGCTATTCAAATAGTTTTAAACCCTCTGCAGAGGTGGTACGGCTTTACCCACAAGATGTAAGTCACCCTGAGAGTACTTTGCAAGTATACTGACAGGGATATTACAACGAGACCTTTCGCCCGTGTTCACACTAGAGCCGGACCCGCTAGGTGGGCAACCCAACTTTGGCATCCCGGATGTCAAAATGGGACTCTCCACCTTTGTGTCGGACCATATTTTCACGTACTCGTGGAACCCTACAGGGAGCTTTACCCCCACGCAGACGTGAGACTCGTTCGAGAGCTTTACCCCCACTCTGCTGTGAGACTCGCTGAGAGCTTTACCTCCACGCAGTCCCGTGAAGATCCTCTAGGGATCCCAATCCACCCTAGCACATCACCCTAACTTCCCACGGTTCCAAGCTCCAGTATTAAACGAGATACTGAGTCAAGTCCTTCCCATAAAGGACATGTGGACGTACGATGGGGAACTGATTCAGCGGCACTTAGGTTCGGTCCTTAACCGATTCGGGCAAGACTCCACGTCCAACCATTACCCCGGGTAGTGACCGGCCACCCTGCCATTCTAGGCCTCAGGTCGCAACCGGCTCTCTACCCTTTCCTGATTCAAGTAGCGACCGGCTACTCTACCACCTCCAAACACCCTTAACATTCTTGCCCGAATCCAAATCCTCCATCACTTTCATTTGGGATTTTAGCAAACCTTTCATTTTAAAAGATTCCCTCGGAATGTATAACAAACCGAGGGTTTTGATCCCAATCCTATCGTATCGATAAAACTTAGTTTTTACTACAGCAGGGCTAAGCGGGGCTATCGCCTATACTCCTAATTAGTTTACCAGTCGTATGATAACCGACTAAATAATCCTAGGGATACCAGGAATGGATTTCAGGACCTACCTCACATGCAATTACTTGGCATAACTACGCTAGCATAAAATAACGTTGATATCAACATAGCATGCAGATTTGCAAACAAAATACTTAATGTTCACAAGTATGGGATTCAACATGGTCAAAGTGGGAATGCTTGCCTGGCGATACCGGCCGGGTCTCGGTCTTGAACTTGATGAATCCTCCGCGCAATATATCGTCACATCGTATCTACACGTCGGAAAAATTCATCGAGTAAACGACGGGGCAAGCGAAACCTGATAACAACTTATTGAGAAATAGAGCATGAAAATCGTAACTCCATGGTGGACTAGGGTAGTCATTTATTTCGGGAGACACATAGGGTTTAACTCAGGTGCGTCCAGGTTACTCTATATAAGGTGTCGATTGAGGGGCCTGTTGCTAAACTAGGGTTTCCGAGTTGGCGAGTTAGAATTAACTACTCCACAGGTTAAGGAACTCAATTGATGTATATGCTCGAAAAGGGATGGCATGAACATGGTAAGATAGTAAGTGTCGTGAGGAGGAACCAAATGAGAGTCATACATACAATCTTGACGTGTAAACTATGTGCCGTAGACTTAATTATTTATTAGGGTTTGCAGAAGGTGGAGGAGGAATCTCCGTCACGTGAAATAGGGTCCTCACCGGAGTAGAAACCACAACTTGATTGGTTCATTGATCTTAGTACTTTCGCTACTCTGGGTTTTCTTATGTCCGTCCCCCAGGAGTCTCTTAACCCTAAGGGTATTCTTAAAAAAGGAATCATTTAAAACCCTTCGGATACATTCGGGAAAAGGAATTACTTTAGAAGGGTCTCGAAGGAGCATGGTTTTCCTTTGCATCCTACCATGAACAGGTTTTAGGTTTTCGAATCAATGAGATATTTAGAAGGTTGGGCGTTCCTTTATGTTATGCATGTTAGGATTTTATTAATCGTGGGAGTACCGTGTTGTTTATTTTCATCCCAAAACAGAGGCGACGATATAACTATAAGGTTCTTAAAATCTTTATTCAGAGGATCTTGGTAATAAGTGGTATGTATACGGATGTTGACAACTCTAGGGTTTCTGTTACTCTAGTGGTTTCTAAATTATCTGGACTCGAACCTTAGCAGTGTACTGACACCGAAATATCCTAGGCGATTGTAAGAACAACCATTTTAATCAGGGCTGCGCTGAAAGGGACGTTCCCTATATACTTAAGTTTTGATTTACGTTCGAATTTAAATTTCAAACACTTCAGGCACTAGGAATACCGCACGGTTGAGAAGGATTTGATTTTAGACAAACCCAGGAAAAAGAATTGTGCTACTGGGATAGGAGTTACTCACCGGTTTATTGGGGGACTGCCGCATGGGACCCCCTAGTTGACCCTTGCCTCGGTAATTCGGATGCTAAACCAGCATTAGGAGCAGGCGGGAATTAGGGAAAAAGGACAAAAAGAAAACAAGTAACAGAACAGGGGAGGTCGGGGATTAGATGGAGTCAGCCGCGCTTAGAGGGGCGGCGGCGCATTCGGTGGCCGCGGCGAGTGCGGAGGTCACAGCGGCGGGGCTAACCCGGCGAGCGGCAAGGCGGCGCTCCGGGTAATGAGAGGGAGCCGCGAGCTGGTGGACTAGCTGGAGACAGAGGCCAGGGTGGCGGCGTTGGGCGAGTTCGGCGGCGAATGTGGAATAGGTGACCACCGGCGGCGGGGCTCCTGTGCCGGCGGCAACCTGGATCTTCAGTGACGGGGGACGGCGGAGCTGCTCTATGCCTGGGCGGCTCGGCTTTGGAGGGGATTTTTCTGGAGTGGCAGCGGAGCACTGGGCCGAGGCGGCCTCGGGAAGGTAGGGCCAGCGGCGAACGGCGGTTTGGGGCAACGGCGGACCTACGTTGACGCTTATGGGGGCAGCTGCCCCCACTCGATTTTTTGGCCTGCTTGTACTTGGTCCGGAGTATACATCGTATGCCCCCACTAGGCCCAGCAATATGCCCCCACTCGGCCCGGTTATTGGCCACGATCAGCAGCGCCGATCGCCAACTCGCCAAGGGAGACAGGGAGTCGCTCGTGCCCTCGCGCAGTCACGCACGGAGTCGCACACTCGGCAGTCGGCACTCGCGCACCATCGTCTGCTCGTCTTCGGTCTTCCGCCGGTCCGGCATCGGCCATCTGTCACCAGTCCCAGGCCAACGAGGCAACGTTGGTCCCAGGCGCCAGGCAAGTACTTGATAGCTGCTCTGCTCGGCTCTGCTCGGCGCCTCGGCTGCTCCCCGCTCCAAGCCTCCAACGAGTCCAACGAGCAAATATTTGATAGCTGCTCTGCTCGGCTGCTCCCCGCTCGTCAAGTTGACAAGGTAACTAGGTAAGCAATTCAGAGTTTCAGACATTTAGTTGTTTCAGAATTCAGACTTTCAGTTCATCTGTTCATGTGTTATTCCGACTCCCTAGGTGGGGCACTCCTTTCAGCCTGGTACTCGGTACTGATCCAGAGTTTTCTTACCTGTTATATTCAATGGATGTGTTTTATTAGTTGTAGACTCGCACTCTCGCAGTTTATTACTTCACCAAAATAGCACGTACAAGTACTGAAGTACATCAGTGTTCCATGTTCTACAAGCAATATCTGGATAAAAATTTACCTGTGTTAATTTCTTGCATTTAGTTATGATATTTTCTAGAACAGTGGTATTCTGATAATGACGTGATTACTTCAAACATTTTTCTTTTGTTATATTAAATATTTTATGCAAAAAAGAAGTGCTTTAGAAAAGGGCGATCTTACTTATGAACAGAATGGTTACTGATAGTTGAACTGAGATGAGAGATCATGCCTTTGTATCGGTGTATCCTAGCACATTTCATGTTCTTCTATTTATCTTAGCCACCGTAAGACTTTGTTTACTGCAGTTACTATCAGCAATCATGGAGAGGTATTTTAATAAATCTACAACTTCAAATATGCCTGAACGTGTTGATTTGAACAAGCTTCCTCGGGATCCATCTAAAAGGAAGAGGATTGCAGATTACAATCTCAATCAGCATGAGGACATAAGGAGAAAGTATTTGATGATGGCGCCTTATCAGCCTCGTCCTAAACAGTTCGAACCTAGGCTGATTGGGAAGATCTATAGGCGTTTTAATCCTAATTGGTATGAAGAGTATGGTGGTAATTGGCTAGAATACAGCGAGGAAGTGGATAGGGCATATTGCTTGTGTTGCTATCTGTTCAGGGACAATATAAAAGGTAACAAACCTGGGAGTGATGCATTTGTAGTGGATGGGTATTGCAATTGGAAGAAACCAGAAAGATTTGTGACTCATGTGGGTGATCGTAACAGTTTCCACAACAAGGCACTCAAGAACTGTGAGGATCTACTGAAAATAGATCAATCGATCCCTGCTGCCTTGCATAGGCAAAGTGAACTTGAGAAAACTGAGCATCGTATTCGTGTAAATGCTGCAATAGATGTCTGCAGATATTTGCTACACCAGGGACAACCATTTCGTGGTCATGATGAATCAGAAGAGTCAGAGAACAAAGGAAACTATCGGGAGTTGATGGAGTATACTATTTCACAGAATGATGTTGTAGCCAAGGCTTTCAAAAACGCCCCAATTAATAATCAAATGTTGTCTCCAAAAATTCAGAAAAGTATTACTGAATGCTTTGCAAAAGAAATCTTATCCTGTATTTTGCAAGAAAATGGCAACGATGTGTTCAGTTTATTGGTTGATGAGTGCCGTGATGTATCTGACAAAGAACAGATGGCAGTGGTTCTGCGATACGTGATTAATGGGCTACCAAATGAGAGATTTGTTGGTGTTGTTCATGTGGAGGAGACAACAGCTGCTCATCTCAAGTCTAAAATTGATTTTATGATCGCAGAATTTGGTTTGAGTCTAAAACAAGTGAGAGGACAAGGTTATGATGGAGCAAGTAACATGGCTGGTGAACTTAATGGTTTGCAGGCCAAAATTATGAGAGAGAATAGTTCTGCTTATTTTGTACACTGTTTTGCTCACAAACTTAACTTGGTTGTTGTCGCTGTTGCAAAGAAAATAACTGATGCTGGAGATTTCTTTGATATGATATCTGTTTTGGTGACTGTTGTTGGATCGTCTTGCAAGAGAAAGGATAAACTTCGAGAGAATCATCAAGAAGAAGTGAGGAAAGCAATTGGTAAGGGGGAGATTGCTACAGGAACAGGATTAAATCAAGAGCTTTGTCTTCAAAGACCAGGAGATACTAGATGGAATTCTCACTATAGAACTTTGGTAGGTTTGTCAAAGATGTTCCCATCAGTGGTTAAAGTACTAGAATATGTTGAGGAAGATGGTGCAGATCCTATTAAGAAACGTCAAGCCAATGGGATTCTAAAATATTTTCAAACATTTGATTCAGCATTCTATCTACACATGATGATGATTATATTTGCTTTGACAAATGGGCTATCAAAAACTTTCCAGAGAAAGGATTTGGACATTGTAAATGCCATGTCGGATGTAGAATCTACTAAGAGAGAGCTAGTGAAGCTTAGATCTCAGCATGGTTGGAACGATCTTCCGAACCAGGTACATTCCTTTTGCGAGAAGAATGATATTTCAGTTATGGACATGGCAAATGAATATGTGAATCCAAAGAAGATAAGGCACAAGACCGGTAGTAACAATGAGCATCATTAACGGATTGATTGTTTCTATGCTGTTCTAGATCTGTTAGTACAAGAGTTAAATAGTAGATTCAATGCTACAAATTCTGAGTTGCTTTGCTGTATGTCTTCTTTGAGTCCAAGTGATCAATTTTGTCACTTTAATGAGGAGAACTTGCTGAAATTGGCTCGGTTTTATCCTGATGACTTCAATGATTTGGTGGCTCTTGAGCGTGAACTTCATCTTTACCTAGATAATGTTACACATGATACAAGGTTTGCTAGCTTGGAGAATATTGGTGATTTGGCTGAACTGATGGTGACTACAAAGAAGCATCTTTCTTATCCTTTAGTCTATCGACTTATGAAACTAGCACTAACTCTGCCCGTTGCCACTGCAACTGTTGAGAGGTGCTTCTCAGCTATGAAGATTGTGAAGAATGTTCTACGCAACAAATTGAGTGATGATTTTATGAGCAATTGCCTCATTTGCTTTGTAGAAAAGGGAATGCTGAACAAAATTCCTAATGAAGTGATAGTTGAGCGTTTCCATGCGGTGAAAGATCGTCGTGGGATGAAACGGAAGGTAATGTGCTAGTGCTAAAGCTCTTTTTTTATGTAATACCTCCAATGTTTTCATTATCCCTTAATTTGAATATTTTTTTCTCTTGCAGGCTGTAGGTTAGGAGTTAGGACAATGTGTCATTGTTCTGGTTTGCCTCAAATGGTTAGTTTACTTTGACTTACCAATGAAATTGTCATATTTTATATGATAGAACTATCTTAAGAAGAATGAAATGATTATGTATCTAGCTTAGTCTATATATATATGCTTACATAGTTGGTTTATGAATATATGGCCATAAATCTTTGCCCCCGCTCAACTTTTGTCCTGGGTCCGCCGCTGGTTTGGGGGAGGGGGCCTCGCCACCGGCTGCGGCGGCGCTCAGCGCACGAGCCGAGGAGCTACCGGCGGCGGCAGAGGCGGGCCGGCAGTGGCCTCGCGCGGGGCCGGCGGCTCGAGCTGGAGCAGGGATGCTTGCGGTAGGGGTGGCCGGAGTGAGCTCGATCTACTCGGGTGAGGGGTTGATGGGCAGTTCAAGCTGTAGAGCAGAGAAGGTTTACTAGAGAAGTAGTGACTGGAAGGAAATAAATGAAGTGAGGAAGAAGATAGAATGGAGGGGGCTCATCCAGTTCGGGTTGGATATGTTACTGGGAAAGGAGAATGAAGTTGCAGGACTGCGGTAGCTCGAGTATAGCTGGAGCTCGGCCACGGCGGGTGGGGAGCTTGGTTGTTGCTCGGATTGGAGAGTTCTGGAGCAGCTCGGAAATGGCTAGCTTGCTGCTACCAGGTGATGCAAGAGGAGTGAGCTACTTGGGACTTAGCTTAGGGGAAAGGTTGAAGAAAGGCAGTAGCTTGGTTTGGGGAGATGGAGTTCGTGGAGGCAAGGAATGCTCGGCTTGGTTTGGAGTTGAGCAAAGAGAAGCTTAGGTGAGGATAATGGCAGTAGGGAAGAACGGGGCAGGGGCGTGGAGCAAGGGAGAAGAGGATTGGGGTGAGCTCAAATATTTTGAGAAGAGCGATAGTGTGGGATGTTGCCGTGGCAGGGAGGAATAGTTGAGTTAGGGGGTAGGTGAGATGACAGCATGCTGGAGGATAGAGGTCAGGGAAAAAAAGACGAGAAGAAGAGACAAGAGGGTGCAACTGGCTTTTGGGATATAGCAGAGGTCAGCTAAAGTAAAACCAGATGAAGAACACCGAGTGCATGTTGTGGCATGGCTGGACGTGTCCCGGGCGTGAACTCCAATGGCATGGGATGTCCATCAGCGTCCTTGTGTGTTTTGCTATGTGGTCAGGAGCTCTGTCAAGTTTGGCACCGATTGGTCCTTCGTACAGAGTAAACCATGCATGCCATGACTTGACGGGACTTGGTTTTTAACTGGTGATGGTGTGACTTGGGTTGCCAGGGATGGTTCAAGAGTGTAAGGGGGTTGAGGAAACCGAGAAGGAGCCTTGCCAGTTGTTTGGCTGAATTTGACTAAGGTCTCTTTGTAGTTATGCGACGGAAGATTTCTGGCACAGGTGTTCGGTAGGAACCATTCCAGGTTTTTGAATACAACTCACCCATGTTTTTACGTATCTGGGCTCCCTGAGGTGTGGAGATCATCGTGTAATTTTGTCGGGATTTTGGAGATGTATATCTATGGGTTACTGTGTAATGCTCCTTTTATTCCCAGTGTTTATTAATTTTGATTTGTAGATATTTTGCACTGGCCGCTGTGATTTTATGTTACAATTGGGTTAAGATTATCACTAGGGTGTCCCACAAACTATCTCGGAATTTTTGGGAAGGTCGAAAGGTGCTAGGTCTCGCAGTTAGGGTTTTAGAAGGAATTAGATTAAATAGAAGGGAAAGAAATCGGGAGCTCGGTATTAGGGTTTCAGAGCGCGGCAAGGTGGGGCAGGAACACGGAACTCGAGATGAAGCCTTTATGTCGGCTTAGGACGTGTTGGTGGTGAGGTACCGTCGACGCGGTGGCGTATACTGCGCAGGTGTTGAACTAGGGTATTCTTGCGTTAGGGTTTTAGCGCTTAACCATAAGCAGTATATATGTGCATATATTCACGATATGGCTTGGCGAGGTAGGTGGCAAAATTTCAAGACATTCGGAGCAAGTTTAGGGCATGTATATGTTTAAATTTAGCCAGGGTATCGTGTAGTATTTAGCCGTAGTTGCGGTCTAGGTTATTCCGAGTCTGTGCGTGTGTGGCGGGGAGGAGGGCTATCGCAGCGGTAGGGGAAAGACTTGCCACGGTAGGGAAAAGGAATTGCCGCGGTGGAAATCGGCTGTCGCGGCGGGAAGGAACAGCGGCGTGACCTTGCCGCGGCAGAGGAAACGGGCAGCGGTAGCTGCCGTGGCAAGAGCGTGGCAGCAGCGTCGGCTGCCATGGGTTGACGCGGCAGAGCAAATTAGCTGTGGTAGCTGCCTCAGGCTGTCGTGGCAGGGATGCAAGGGCGATTGGTTTTGGCCTGATTAACTTTAGGGTTAGAACGATTTGATATTAAGTTTTATTCCGATGTACTTCGGTTAGTGTTATTTAACCAAAAAGTTTTTGAAAGCCCTAATTTTTAGGTTCCAGAAATTCGGGGCGTGACACTCTCCTCGTGTGAACCTTGGCTGGATCATCCACACGCGTCCCCGAGAATCACAGATGTATATTACCGTGGAATCACCACGACAGTTGGCGCACCAGGTAGGGGTTGCGCGTGCTGGAGCCATGATCTGGCCAGGATCTTCTTCGATCGTCGGTAGCGGACTCGCTCCAGGCCAGATCCTTCGATTTGGTACGCTGGACTTCATCGCCGACGTGGCTGGGCGCCTCGCCTTGGCTGCACTTCCTGAAGGTTTGGCTCTCTCCTTCGGGAGCCTACATTTCCTCGCTGACAAATTCGGCCAGTTGCGCCTCCAGGATCCAGTTCCTCGCCGTGCGGTGGAGCCGCCGCCCAGGCAGCCCCTGGGATCTTCACCACCATCTCGCGACGATGATGCTGCTTCCTAGCTCGTCGGCGTGATCGACACCGAGACTCTCCTACCCTTCCTAGACTCCGAGTTCGACAGGTACGAGAGCTCATACAGCTGCGCCCCCGCGGCAGAAGTGTTCATGGTCACGCGCAGCACGGCAGGCATGGCAGGCGCGGACGGTGATTCGGCAAGAGACGCCCTCTTGCGCACCCCCATCGTTGGCGATGGGGAAGCCAAGAAGGCCTTGGAGGCATCAAGGCAAGCCATCCTGGCTGAGCAGACTCGCATCAACCAGGAGAAGGCGGCTCTCGAGGCTCGAGAGCGTGAGTATGTCCAAACCATGGACTACGAGTCGCGTCGGTGTCCACGTCGGCCTAGTGAATCAACCATCCAGAGGGGTCGCGAGGTCCACAACTCCATCTTGAGCCCCGATGTGGACGGCCTCCCGGCCTACCGCACCCCCGCTCACAACCTGATCGTGACGGTTGAGCTAGCCGACTCGCTCCCCGCCGCCTGCGGATGGCCCCACAGCGGAGAACTTCCGCTGAGTCATCGCTTTGATGAAGACAGCGGTTGAGCAGCAGAATGAGGTCGTCCCGGCCCGCGACCGACTAGCTTCCAGATCCGTTCGGAGTCAGCCGTCGGAGGTGCCGAGCCGCCCCGTCACCGCCGGCTCGTCTCATTCGAGTCGTGCAGCTGGCCGTAGCAGACCAAACGGGCACCTCGACGCTCGCGAGGAGATCAACCGGATCCACGCGGAGAGGGACCGAGCCAGCTCCTCCCGTGGCCAAGCCGGGAGGGACCGCAACGCGCGGGAGGTCATCGACAACCTCAGAGCGGCTAGGGCGCGAGCCCGGGGTTGAAACTGCGAGGTCGATCAGCCTCGTGCCTCCTCAGCCTCTACCGGCCAGCTGTGCTTCAATGAGCGCATCCACACTGAGCCTTTCCCAGAGCGTTTCCGCATCGCTCACGGAGTCGACAAATATGATGGCACTGCCAAACCAGACATGTGGCTCTCCGATTATCTCGTGGCGTGCTCCATTGGTGGGGGCAACAAGCGCGTCGCCCTTCGCAGCCTCCCTCTGATGCTCACCGACACGGCACGAGCATGGCTTAACGGCCTGCCCGTGGATAGCATCCACGACTAGGCCGATTTCCAGGAGGCCTTCGTCAGGAACTTCATGCCACGTACAAGCGACCTGGAAGCGCGTGGGACCTCTCCCTCTGCACACAGAACGAGGGGGAGTCGCTCCGGGACTACATCCAGGATTGGACCCGGCTCCATAACTCCCTGGAGGATGTCTCTGAGATGCAGGCCATCCAGGCCTTCTCCCAAGGAGTCAAGTACGATCTGTTGAAGCACAAGCTGGTCAGATCTAATGTCCAATCCATGAGCCGACTCATGGAGCTGGCCAACAAGTACGCGACCGGTGAGGAAGCCGTGCGTTGCCAGACTCGAGCACCCCAGGACAAGGGCAAGTCGAAGGCCGAGCCCTTCGGGCCCAAGGTGAAAGGACCGAAGGTGCCGACTAGAGGGGGGTGAATAGGAGGCTAATTAAAATTACTTCTTTTAGCTTGATTGAATAAATTAGGCCTTAGACAGAGGCTAGGATAAGCTAGCTGTGTGACAGGTGTGTGATACAGGTATGATGTGTAATGCAAATTAGCATGCAGCTGTCACACAAATGCCTAACACAGGTGGTCTAAGACTTAGCAGATTATGAGCAAACTGTGTGCCTGTGTAACAGGTAACTGACTCAGGTGTGAGATAAGATATATAGCAACTGAGACACAGCTAGAGTAACACAGGTAAAAAGATGATCTATAACAGATGAGCAGATTAAGACTAAGATCACACAAGTAAGCAAGTAGCAGGTGAACAGAAGCAATGTAAGTAAGCACTCAGAGAGACAGGGTGATTTTCACCGAAGTTCCCAACTCTTTGCAGAGTGGTATGTCTCCGTTGGAGAGGCTACTCCGAAGAGCTCACCAGCACCGAATCGTGCTTGTTCTCCGAGTACCTGATCTCAGGTCTCTTCCTTTGCTTATGGAAGTCCTTTTGCTTGCAGCAGGTAGACTTCAATCACCCTCACAGACTACTGGTCCAGCCCACACAAGCTTAGGTGGTACCAGCAACTCCTACGCCCGTCTAGGAGTAGACACTCCAAGAGTAACAGATTCAGTAGTAACAACTCTTGGAGGAACCAATGCTCTTTGCTCAAGAACTCTAACCCTTCCCGAACTGACACTTAGGAAACTTGGCTTTCGTTCGGTGGAAAGAGGCTTTGCAATGGTCGAATATGAGTTACTGATTGGCTCATTGGTTGAGGTCCAAGACCTCCCCTGGTCCCTATATATAGGGTTCACAAGCACTTGACCGTTACACTATTGCCATGTAGGATTAAGTGAGCCACTGGTGTCAGCCACCGATGACACAGCTAATCACTCCGCCCAACTATAACCGGTTCAAGCAGACCGATACCCGTGTCACCGACGGCACACACAGGTAAACCCTAAACTGACGCAGCCGCACTACTCAGCCCGGTCTTGGCACATGACATGCCCTCAGCGCACACACTCTTTGAAACCTATAAGGAGAGAACCTCCAACAGCCCTCCGACTCAGCAGACAAGCTATCGCAGCGTAGATTCCTTAGCGTTTTCAAGCTCTCCCCTGGTACAGAGATGTACCTGAGTCATAGAGTGTTAGACCACCTGTGACACCGCTGTGTCACACCGGTGACTCTAACCCCTAGGGTTTTCTACTGCTAGCACTGCAGAGTGCCAGCTCCAACCAGTTTTATACTTATACAAAACTGCTGACACAGGGCCACTAACCACAAAGCATTAGTGCCACTGTCCAACATCCTGAGCATTGAGCAACCATCACCTTACTTGCAACTCCTTGCACAGCACCGGCTTCTTCACAGCTGTGGCACAGCTGCCTAGCACAGCCATTCCTTAGTCCTGGAAACCACCCTTGTACCCTTTTTGGTGGTCATCCTTTCCTTGATGACCCTTCTTCCTGGAACGTACAAACCTGCTTACACTCACTGTAAATGTTAGATTTTAGTTTGAGTTGCCATTAACCATCAAAACCAACTTGGGGCCTAGATGCTCTTTCACAAGGGCAACCAGAGCAACTCCGACTCTAGAAGGAATAACAACAACCGCAACCAGAAGGGCAAAGGTGGCAGCGGTGACGGAGTCAGCAGAGCCGACCTCGTCGCCGCGACCGAGCGTGGCAACCAGCGCCGTGACGACGGCCAGAAGCAGAGCCATCCATGGGCGCAACGCAAGACGCAGAGATTGTCCTATGATGAAATCATGGACAAGCCTTGTTCGTTTCACAGCACGAACGACAGGCAGGCAGGACACTCGACCAGCGAGTGCAGCTTCCTGAAACGCATCCGGACGGAGAATCTGCCTGCAAAAGGAGTTAACGAGAGCGGTCCAGCCGCAGGTGGCGGCGACCAGCAGTACCCCAGGATGGACGGTGTTCTCATGATCTTTCGAGGACTCGACTCCAGGACGAGTCGGAAGCTCCGAGCCCGTGAGGTGAATGCGACCACTCCAGCGGTTCCACAGTGGTCGGAGGTGGCAGTCAGCTTTGATCGCTCCGACCACCCGGATTACATCCCGCACCCGGGCAAGCACGCTCTGGTGGTCGACCCACAAGTCGGCGGATACAAGCACACCAAGGTCTTGATGGATGGTGGCAGCAGCATCAACATCATATATGTCGACACCCTCAGAAAGATGAAAGTTCCGAAATCCTGACTCCGGCCCGGTAGTACCACCTTCCACGGAATTGTGCCTGGGAAGTGCGCCCAGCCGCTGGGCCAGATTGCTTTGGAGGTTGTCTTCGGTGAGCCAAGCAATTTCTGGATCGAAACCCTCACGTTCGAGGTCGTAGACTTCAAGGGCGCCTACCACGCCATCCTGGGCCACGCAACTTACGCGAAGTTCATGGCTAGGCCATGCTATGTCTATCTGAAGCTGAAGATGCCGGGTCCCAAGGGCGTCATCACGATCACGGGGGACTTCAAGCGCTCCCACGACTACGACATCATCAGCGTGGATATCGCCGAGTCCCTGATCGCGGCTGAGGAGTTTGCAACCATCAAGAAGTCGATTGACAGCGAGCAAGCTCCCCCAAGCAAGAGGCCCGCCATTGAGTCCACCTTCCAGTCGGGCCAGGACACCAAGTTGATCCAGGTTCATCCTGACGACTCAGCCAAGACAGCTTAGATTGGGACCGATCTCGACCCCAAATAGGAAAGCGCGCTCGCCGACTTCCTTCGGGAGAACTAGGATGTCTTCGCATGGAAGCCATCTGACATGCCGGGGGTTCCCAGGAATGTCGCCGAGCACTCTCTCAACATCCTCCAAGGCGCGAAGCCGGTCAAAAAGACCCTTCCTCGCTTTGCGGAAGACAGACGTCTAGCAATTGGAGAAGAGATCGCCCGACTCCTAGCAGCTGGATTCATCAAGGAGGTTCTTCACCCGAATTGGGTGGTGAACCCAGTCCTGGTTCTTAAGAAGAACAAAACTTGGCGCATGTGTGTAGACTACACCAGTCTGAACAAAGCATGCCCCAAGGACCCGTTCGCTCTACCTCGCATCGACCAGGTGGTAGACTCCACGGCCGGCTGCGAGCGTCTTTGTTTCCTGGATGCCTATTCAGGCTATCACCAGATTAAAATGAAATAGTTGGATCAAATAAAGACCTCCTTTATCACCCTTACGGGGCCTTTTGCTATATCTCCATCCTATTCGGACTCAAGAATGCTGGTGCCACGTATCAACGCTGCATCCAGAAGTGCCTGCATGATCAGATTGGCAAGAACGTCCAAGCCTATGTCAACGACATTGTGGTGAAGACAAAAAAGAAAGGTGACATCTTGGCTGATTTGGCAAAAACTTTCGCTAATCTCAGGCGGTTCAACATGAAGCTCAACTCGGAAAAATGCGTTTTCGGAGTCCCTTCGGGCAAGCTACTCAGTTTCATCATTTCCGAGCGGGGAATCGAGGCAAACCCTGACAAGATTGACGCCATCCTAAAGATGGGCAAGCCCCAGAACCTCAAGGCTATCCGGTGACTGACTGGGTGCGTGGCTGCATTCAGCCGTTTCATGTCTCGACTCGGCGAGAAGGCCCTGCCTCTTTACCGACTCCTCAAGAAGTCCGACTCCTTCGAGTGGACTGACAAAGCCCAGCACGCCCTTGATGACCTCAAGCGCCTGCTGTCCACATCACCAGCACTCGTCGCGCCCCTGGAGAACGAGTCCATGCTACTATGCATCTCGACCACCAATCAGGTGGTCAGCGTCGTCCTGGTGGTGGAGCGCGAGGAAGAAGCCCGAGCGCAGAAGGTACAGCGACCCATCTACTATGTCAGCGAGGTCCTGACCGACTCGAAGCAGCACTGCCCGCACTACCAGAAGCTCATCTATGGCGTATTCATGGCAGCGCGGAAGTTGGTCCACTACTTCCAAGTCCACTCGATCACAGTGGTCAGCCATGCCCCCTTGTTCGACATCATCAGCAATAGGGATGCCACGGGTCGAGTCGTCAAGTGGGCAGTCGAGCTCATGGCTCACGACATCAACTACGAGCCCCGCAAGGCCATCAAGTCTCAGGCTCTCGCCGACTTCATCATCGAATGGACAGAAGCGCAGTGCCTCCCGCCCCAAGTCAACCCCGAGCACTGGATCATGTACTTCGATGGGTCCAAGATGCTTGCGGGCGCGGGGGCTGGAATTGTCCTCATCTCCCCCAAGGGTGACAAGCTCAACTATGTGCTACAGATTCACTTCATGGCATCCAACAATGTCACGGAATACGAAGCCCTGTTGCACGGCCTGCATATCGCCGTCTCACTCGGCGTCCGTCGACTCTTATGTCGAGGAGACTCAGATCTGGTCGTGCAGCATGTCTTGAAGTCCTGGGATACCAAGGACCCCACCATGGCGGCATATTGCGCTGCAGTACGTTGACTCAAAGGCCACTTCGAGGGCCTTGAACTGTATCATGTCCGTCGATGCAACAACGAGGCTACTGACTCCCTCGCCAGGATCGGCTCCACTCGCGACAAGGTACCACCCGGCATTTTCCTTCAACAACTACACCAGCCGTTTGTGAAGCCACGGTCAGCAACCGAGTCCCCTGTGTTGGGGAACGCGCTACGCAAAACAAAATTTTTCCGCGCACGAACCAAACCAAGAAACACTATCGAGGTGTAGATAACGATATCATACCTTCGACGATCACGTCAATGCAGCGGAGAAGTTGACCGATGTCGATGAAGTCCGCAGACTCCCGCAGCTAGGTTATACCTCCCAGCCGCGAGAGCGATCTCCTCGTGAATAGTTCGCCCGATCAAACGCCGAAGTATACGACGTCTCCGAGGTATCCACGCGTACCGGATCAGCGACACCGCGGTAATGTGTGGACCAGCACACAAGAACAGCGGGGATCTACGAGAAGGAGAATCAGCAGCGCGCCGGCAGCTGTACTAGATCCAATCTAGAAGAGAGAGAAAAAGAAGGCTGTGGCCAATCTAGAGATGGCCGGCCTAGGGTTTAGTCCAAGGGACTAGGGCTGCCTCTGGGGCTGCTTGGGATACCCTTTGAGGTGCCCTGCCCCTCTATTTATAGGGGTTGGGGCAGCTCTCCCTAGGCAGGTGGAGTCCTACTTCAGCAGGGACACCCTGTTGGAGTTGGAGTCCAACTCCACTAGAACCTTCTAGGATTTCTAGAACCTTCCAGAACCTTCTAGAATTTCTAGAACCTTCCAGAACCCTCTAGAATTTCTAGAACCTTCCAGAACCTTCTAGACTTTCTAGAACCTTCTAGAACCTTCCAGAACCTTCTAGAACCTTCCAATACTTTCCGGAACACTTCCGGACATCACCGGAACCATCCGGGACCTCCCGGAACACTTTCGAGATCATCCGAAACACTTTCGGAACCCTTCTCTCTCGTTCTCCATAAATCATAGCATTCCTAAATGTCGCTAAAACGTTAAGCGTGTGACCCTATAGGTTCGAGTATATGTGGACATGTCCGGAATACATTCCGGTCAATAATCGTCAGCGGGATCTGGACACCCATAACGACTCCCACATATCATCGAAGATCTTTATCGAGCAAACCTTGTATTGTCGCATACAATTCCTTTTGCCTCACGATACATTACACAACCCGAGGCGAGACTTTGACGGTATCCCTGTGATTAACTCCTTGATCACCATACCTAGTTATCCTCGTTACCGGTTTGTACTCTTTTCTCGTTTCCGTATTCCGGTATCCCCGTGACTAACCTTTTAGTCACAATACCTGGCCAGGCGATGCTGGACACCGTAATACCGAGTGGGCCCAGAGTGTATCTCTCCATCGCCGGATGGGCAAATCCCAGTCTTGACATATCTAGAACCACGATATACTTTCTGGTGTACCTGGAAGTCACCTTTATAATTACCTAGTTACGGCGTAACGTTTGATGACCCCAAAGCAACCATCCGGTATCCGGGTCTATGATATTCTCATGGTCTAAGGACGCAAGTAAACGTTAACACATCATGAGAAGATACTGACAACATATTGACGAAGTGATCTCGCAGTATCTCATAAGGGGTCTATCCAACACCATTGTTACCCTAACAATGTGTTCCCATTATTGCCGGCATCCTTGTTACATTAACAATGCCCATGATCAGGAAAACAAGATCATCAACAATACATGAGCTAGTCCAGAGGCCTAACTAGGGATCTGAATGGTGTTTATTATTCCACACATGCAATTAGGTTTTCCTCTGAATCTCATATTCAAGAACCAATGCAATTTTAGCATAGAACATAAACTTAATCATGAACATGAAAATAGAATAATAACAACTTTATTATTGCCTCTAGGGCATATTTCCAACAGTCTGCCACTTGTACTAGAGTCAATAATCTAGCCAATGCTTAAGCTCCTAACACCTATGGCATTCCGGTGTTGCTCATGCTTTGCTTGTGGTAGAGGCTTCGTCAGCGGATCTGACACATTCAGATCCGTGTGTATTTTGCATATCTTTACGTCTCCACGCTCCACCAATTCACGAATGATGTGGAATCGGCGTTGTATATGTTTGGACTTCTGGTGGGACCTTGGCTCCTTGGCCTGAGCTATGGCGCCACTATTGTCACAATAGAGCTCCATAGGATCCAGCGCGCTCGGAACCACACCAAGCTCGGTGACGAACTTCTTAATCCAAACGCCCTCCTTTGCCGCTTCTGAAGCGGCGATATACTCAGCCTCCGTTGTAGAATCCGCCACAGTGTCCTGCTTGGAACTCTTCCAGCTCACTGCGCCACCGTTCAGTGTATACACTAAGCCTGATTGAGATCGAAAATCATCCGGATCTGTGACAAAGCTGGCGTCGGTGTAACCCTTTACAACGAGCTCTTCGTCACCACCGTATACGAGAAACATATCCTTTGTCCTCTTCAGGTACTTTAGGATATTCTTCACTGCTGTCCAATGATCATGACCTGGATCACTCTGGTATCTGCTCGTAACACTTAGAGCATAGGACACATCTGGTCGTGTACATATCATGGCGTACATGATTGACCCAATCGCGGATGCGTATGGAATCTTACTCATGCGTTCCGCTCATCAGTTGTCGAAGGACACTGATTCTTGCTCAAACTTTTCCCATGCGACGTCGGCAAGAACCCCTTCTTGGCGTTTTCCATACTGAACCTCTTCAGTACTTTATCTATATATGTACTCTGGCTTAGCCCTATTAGGCGCTTTGATCTATCTCTATAGATCTTTATACCTAATATGTATGCTGCCTCGCCTAAATCTTTCATTGAAAAACTATTTTTCAACGAAGTCTTAATATTGTCAAGAAAAGATACATCATTCCCAATCAACAATATGTCATCCACATAGAGTATTAGAAATGCTATTGCGCTCCCACTTACTTTCTTGTAAACACAAGCCTCTTCGCAGTTCCTGATGAAGCCAAATCCTTTGACCACTTCATCAAAGCGAAGATTCCAACTCCGTGATGCTTGCTTCAGTCCATAGATGGATCTCTGAAGTTTGCATACCTTTCCAGCATCCTTTGGATTGACAAAACCCTCGGGCTGTATCATATACACGTCCTCGGTTAGCTTCCCATTCAGGAACGCTGT
This sequence comes from Stipa capillata, assembly GCA_019208055.1. NCBI lineage: Eukaryota > Viridiplantae > Streptophyta > Magnoliopsida > Poales > Poaceae > Stipa > Stipa capillata. The sequence goes on from JAGXJF010003426.1 coordinate 80,089, forward strand.
TTTGACATCCATTTGCCATATCTCGTAATCGAAATATGCAGCAATCGCTAGAAGAATCCGAACAGACTTAAGCATCGCTACGGGAGAGAATGTCTCATCGTAGTCAACTCCTTGAACTTGTCGGAAACCCTTTGCGAGAAGTCGAGCTTTATAGATGTATACATTTCCATCCGCGTCTGTTTTCTTTTTATAGATCCATTTACATTCGATAGGCCTCACGCCTTCAGGAGGGTCCACCAAGCTCCAAACTTGGTTCTCGTACATGGATTCTATCTCGGATTTCATGGCGTCTAGCCATTTAACGGAGTCAGGGCCCATCATTGCTTCCGTAGAGGTCGCAGGCTCATCGTTGTCTACCAACAATACCTCGTCCGAAAACCACTGTGGTTTCGTGCGAATCCTACCAGACCTTCGTGGTTCAGCTGCTGGCTCGACTGAAGTCTCTACATCACATGTAGGGGCTTCCGTATCAGTCATTGTGGGAAACTCCGGAACCACTTCCGGCGTTGCATCACTTTGACCTAATAACGAAGATTCACCAATCTCGTCGAGTTGCACTATCCTCCCACTCACCCCTTTCGCAAGAAACTCTTTCTCGAGAAACACACCGTTCTTTGCGACAAACACTTTGCCTTCGGTGCGGTGATAGAAGGAATACCCAACAGTTCCTTTGGGATAACCAACAAAGAAGCATTTATCCGATTTGGGATCGAGCTTATTTGGTAGTAAACGCTTTACATATGCATCGCATCCCCAAATTTTAAGAAAAGACAAGTTGGGTTTCTTACCATGCCATATCTCATATGGTGTCGTTTCAACGGATTTAGATGGTGCTCTATTTAGTGTAAAAGCGGCAGTCTCTAAAGCATAACCCCAAAAAGACAATGGCAGTTCAGTTAATGACATCATCGATCTTACCATGTCCAACAAGGTTCGATTACGTCTCTCGGACACTCCATTCCTCTGTGGCGTTCCGGGAGGCGTAAGCTGTGGAACAATTCCGCAGCTCTTCAGATGTTCGCTAAACTCGTAACTCAAATACTCCCCTCCGCGATCTGATCGCAGAAACTTGATTTTCTTGTTACGATGATTTTCTACTTCATGCTGAAATTCTTTGAACTTTTCAAAGGTTTCAGACTTATGTCTCATCAAATAGATATACCCATATCTACTCAAATCATCCGTGAAGGTAATGAAGTAGAGGAATCCACCGCGTGCAGCTATACTCATTGGACCACATACATCCGTATGTATGATCTCCAATAAGTCAGTCGCCCGTTCTACGTGGCCTGTGAACGGCGTTTTAGTCATTTTACCCATTAGACAAGGCTCGCAAGTGTCAAATGATTCATAATCAAATGACTCCAAAAGTCCATCACAATGGAGTTTCTTCATGCGCTTCTTTCCAATATGACCCAAACGGCAGTGCCACAAATAAGTGGAATTCGAATCGATTATCTTGCGACGTTTAGCGTCAGTGTTATGGATGTGTGTATTACCATCAAGATTCATAATAAATAACCCATTCACAACGGGAGCATGGCCATAAAATATATTATCCATATAAATCGAACAACCATTGTTCTCAGACTTAAACGAATAACCGTCTTGCAACAAACATGATCCAGAAATAATGTTTTTGCTCAAGGCCGGAACATAGTAACAATTACTAAGCTCTAATATAAATCCTGAAGATAAATGTAGAGGTAGGACACCGACGGCGAGCACAGCAACTTTTACTCCGTTCCCGACGCGCATCGTCACCTCATCCTTTGCCAGTCGCTTAGGCCTCTGTAGTTCCTGCATCGAGTTGCAAATATGAGCAACCGATCCGGTATCCAATACCCAAGAATTACATTGCGGACCAGCAAGGAATACATCAATAACATGTATGACACTCATACCTGAGCTGGACTTTCCAGACTTCTTCTTTTCTGCCAGATATTTCTTGCAGTTCCTCTTCCAGTGTCCCTTCTCTTTACAGAAGAAGCACTCAACATCAGAAGTGGCACCAGTCTTGGACTTCTTAGGCGTGTCAGTCATACTAGCACCCTTGGATTTGCCCTTTTTCTTAGACTTGCCCTTCTTCTTGAAGTTGGTTGTTTTATTCACCATCATCACATGATTGGCGTCCTTCTGGATTCCACTCTCAGCAGTTTTAAGCATAGGGAATAATTCACCCATACTCCTTTCCATCCCATTCATGTTGTAGTTCATGATGAAGCTACTATAGCTCGGAGGGAGGGAAGCAAGAACAAGATCAGTGCCCAACTCTTGGGAGATTGGAAAACCTAGCGCATCCAACCTTTGCGCGTACCCAGACAATCTAAGTACGTGCTGACTCACTGAGCTGCCCTCAGCCATCTTGCATTCAAACAAGGCTTTGGATATCTCATATCTTTCAGTCCTTGCTTGCTTCTGAAACAAAGCTTTCAGCTCCTGGATTAACTCATAAGCAGCCCAATTCTCAAAACGCTTTTGAAGATCAGGTTCCATGGAGGCAAGCATGATACACTGTACTGCAATGGAATCATCGCTCTTAGATTGATAGATACGAGTCTCATCATCCGTAGCGTTAGCGGGGAGTTCACCGAGAGTTTGCGATAGGACATAGTCCTTCTTGGCACTCTTGAGGACAATCCTCACATTACGGTACCAGTCCGTAAAGTTGTTCCCAGATGAATTCAGTTTTTCTTTCTCAAACAACGCGCATAGTGGAAAGGTGGTTACGGGTGCCATAGATCTACAACTTAAAAACAAATACACTTTAGACATTGTTCATGATTAAAGCAACTCAAATTAACACTTAATTAGAGTAAGCTCCCACTAAAACCAATATCCCTCATAATTGATTATTAGTGATTCAAGATCCACGACTCACTTACTCCACCATTGATGTGACATCACTGATGATGGAATAACGAGACCGGTAGGTCAACATGCCAATCATATCCCATGTGACTCTTGTTCATCTTTCGATGGGTGTGTTCCGAGCCCAAGACGATCTTGCAAAGCTCGTCAAGACAACCGAGTGCTCTGCTGCGCGAACGGTTCGCGCCCGCCTCATATATGTCAAACCTATCGTACCCATGTGACATGGCGCACCTCAGAATGGCAAATACTCCAGACGGTGCTACACTTGGAAGAATACTAACTACTTTGATATTTGTGTGAGGGATCACCCTATTTAACAACGTCTACCACGCATCAAACAAGGTGCATAAAAGGGATTAACATCACATGCAATTAAATTATTGTGATATGGTATAGCCCCTTTTGTTGAAGAAGATTTCTTCAACATCTTTTGGCAGAGAACTCCTTCTTCGCGTACGACGTAGCGTCGAGGTCCATCGATGTAAGATTGTCACCACCATGTCCTTGCAATTACAACTATTTGCTATCACATAGCTAATAAAATAAATGCATTACATGGCTTTCTAGTTGACGCGTAGGTCAATATAATAAATAATGACAATCGTATTGGCTCCTGCCGATTGCCGTACTCATGACACGCAGGTCATGACAAAATTAAAATTACAAACACTTTGCATCTCATACAATCACATTGCATCGCATAGGCTATACCACATCACATGCATACCCTGCAAAAACAAGTTAGACGCCTCTAACGTTTATGCTACAATACGTGGCTTTATGGTTACGTTGCAAACCGTTTGCTACCTACGTTACCATAAGCATGATTGCTCTTGCAGTTATTTAACTGTCGGGGTGTCTGGAATTGGAGACTCGGAAATCTCGAACCCCATACTAAACTTCGTCATACGCATGACCCCCGTGTAGATCACATCTACAAGCCCGCTCATTGCAAATTTATCTTTCTCAACTAAAGTGAAACCAAAGTCATCCTTAGCATGTCTCGATCCGAAGATCGTAAGGTTCGCCGGACCTCTGAAAATTTCACGATGCCGCCGAGATCAAAATTTTGCAATGAGAGGGAAACAACAAGAAAATCTGGTGGTAGATCTCATCTAACACCCCGCACATCATATGTGCAATGCCGCATATCACATATGCTCTAGTCGTACCTACAACTACGCATAGAACCTGGCTCTGATACCACTGTTGGGGAATGCGCTACGCAAAACAAAATTTTCCGCGCACGAACCAAACCAAGAAACACTATCGAGGTGTAGATAACGATATCATACCTTCGACGATCACGTCAATGCAGCGGAGAAGTTGACCGATGTCGATGAAGTCCGCAGACTCCCGCAGCTAGGTTATACCTCCCAGCCGCGAGAGCGATCTCCTCGTGAATAGTTCGCCCGATCAAACGCCGAAGTATACGACGTCTCCGAGGTATCCACGCGTACCGGATCAGCGACACCGCGGTAATGTGTGGACCAGCACACAAGAACAGCGGGGATCTACGAGAAGGAGAATCAGCAGCGCGCCGGCAGCTGTACTAGATCCAATCTAGAAGAGAGAGAAAAAGAAGGCTGTGGCCAATCTAGAGATGGCCGGCCTAGGGTTTAGTCCAAGGGACTAGGGCTGCCTCTGGGGCTGCTTGGGATACCCTTTGAGGTGCCCTGCCCCTCTATTTATAGGGGTTGGGGCAGCTCTCCCTAGGCAGGTGGAGTCCTACTTCAGCAGGGACACCCTGTTGGAGTTGGAGTCCAACTCCACTAGAACCTTCTAGGATTTCTAGAACCTTCCAGAACCTTCTAGAATTTCTAGAACCTTCCAGAACCCTCTAGAATTTCTAGAACCTTCCAGAACCTTCTAGACTTTCTAGAACCTTCTAGAACCTTCCAGAACCTTCTAGAACCTTCCAATACTTTCCGGAACACTTCCGGACATCACCGGAACCATCCGGGACCTCCCGGAACACTTTCGAGATCATCCGAAACACTTTCGGAACCCTTCTCTCTCGTTCTCCATAAATCATAGCATTCCTAAATGTCGCTAAAACGTTAAGCGTGTGACCCTATAGGTTCGAGTATATGTGGACATGTCCGGAATACATTCCGGTCAATAATCGTCAGCGGGATCTGGACACCCATAACGACTCCCACATATCATCGAAGATCTTTATCGAGCAAACCTTGTATTGTCGCATACAATTCCTTTTGCCTCACGATACATTACACAACCCGAGGCGAGACTTTGACGGTATCCCTGTGATTAACTCCTTGATCACCATACCTAGTTATCCTCGTTACCGGTTTGTACTCTTTTCTCGTTTCCGTATTCCGGTATCCCCGTGACTAACCTTTTAGTCACAATACCTGGCCAGGCGATGCTGGACACCGTAATACCGAGTGGGCCCAGAGTGTATCTCTCCATCGCCGGATGGGCAAATCCCAGTCTTGACATATCTAGAACCACGATATACTTTCTGGTGTACCTGGAAGTCACCTTTATAATTACCCAGTTACGGCGTAACGTTTGATGACCCCAAAGCAACCATCCGGTATCCGGGTCTATGATATTCTCATGGTCTAAGGACGCAAGTAAACGTTAACACATCATGAGAAGATACTGACAACATATTGACGAAGTGATCTCGCAGTATCTCATAAGGGGTCTATCCAACACCATTGTTACCCTAACAATGTGTTCCCATTATTGCCGGCATCCTTGTTACATTAACAATGTCCATGATCAGGAAAACAAGATCATCAACAATACATGAGCTAGTCCAGAGGCCTGACTAGGGATCTGAATGGTGTTTATTATTCCACACATGCAATTAGGTTTTCCTCTGAATCTCATATTCAAGAACCAATGCAATTTTAGCATAGAACATAAACTTAATCATGAACATGAAAATAGAATAATAACAACTTTATTATTGCCTCTAGGGCATATTTCCAACACCCTGAGCCCGAGCTCGAAGGTCCAAAAATGGCTGAGTCGGTCCAGGAAGTCGTCCTGGCCGTCATCCCACTCTGGGCTCAACCATTCCTCGCCTATCTCCAGAGGAAGGAGCTCCCCGAAGATCAGACTGAGGCACGACGCATCGTGCATCGCGCTCAGGCCTACACCATCATCAATGGCAAGCTCTACAAGCGCAGCACCACTGGAATCTTCTAGCGGTGCATCTCTCCAGAGGAAGGCAAGGAGATCCTTCAAGAGATCCACTCCGGCATCTGCGGTCATCACGCATCATCGCGGGCGTTAGTAGTCAAGACTTTTTGCCATGGTTTCTTCTGGCCCACTGCGCTCTCCGACGCGGAGGAACTCGTCCGCACTTGCATCGGCTGTCAGAAGTACGCTCGGCAGCCACACATGCCGGCAACCACCCTCAAGACCATCCCCATCACATGGCCTTTCGCCGTGTGGGGACTCGACATGGTGGGCCCATTCAAGACAGCAAGGGGAGGTTTCATGCACCTCCTCGTGGCGGTGGACAAGTTCAAGAGTGGATCGAGGCCAAACCCATCATGAAACTCGATGGTCCGATTGCTGTTCACTTCATCAAGGGGGTCATATTCTGATTCGGCATTTCCCACAGCATCATCACCGACAACGGCTCCAACTTCACAGTTGGTGTCTTTCGCCAGTTCTGCAGAGACCACGGCATCACCCTCGATTACGCCTCAGTTGCTCATCCGCAATCCAACGGACAAGTCGAGCGCTCCAACGGGCTCATCCTCCAAGGCATCAAGCCCAGACTCCTGGCCCCTCTGCAGCGGGCCGCCGGTTGCTGGATCGACGAGCTCCCCTCCATCCTCTGGAGCCTGCGGATGACTCCGAACTGGTCGATTGGCTACACGCCTTTCTTCATGGTCTATGGAGCCGAAGCCGTCATGCCAAGTGACATCCTCCACGACTCCCTGTGAGTCGCAGCATACGTCGAGGCTAAGTTGGAGGCGGCAAGACAGGACGACCTTGATACCCTCGAGGAAGCACGAGAGCTCGCTCTTTATCGCTCCGCCATCTACCAACAGACCTTGCGCCGCTACCATAGCCGCCAAGTGCGAGGCCGAGCTTTCAACAAGGGTGACCTGGTCCTCCGACTCATCCAGGAGAAGAAGGGCATGCACAAGCTTTCCCCGCCATGGGAAGGCCCCTTCATTATCAACCAAGTACTTCATAACGGCACCTACTGACTGGAGGATCTAGAATCCGGCGTCATCACGGAGAGGACCTGGAACATCGCCCAGCTGCGTCCTTTCTACACTTAAACTCGGCGATTCGGCTGGCAGCACGGCGGACTCGGGGAAGCGGTGCCTTGATGTCGACCGAGTGACCTTCTTCGTCGATAGCGGCTCCTTCGGCGGCCTCATGGACGTCAATGTCAGGATAATGCACCTGGACCATTGCCAGCGCCAACCCAGCTCCCGAGCGCGCCGTCGACTCCTTCCACTCGCCCACTTCCTCCACGTCTTGCATAAGCTTATCGGCGAGGGCGAAGATGCAAGAGTCGGCTCGTCGTTGGGCCACAAGGAGGCACAGAGGTCTTGCGACGCCGTCTTCATATTCTACACCAAGCTCTTAACTTGGAGTAGTCGGTCCTCCAGCGTGACGACGCACTCGGACATCGCCTCGGGTGTCCAGAAGGCTTCAAGCGCTGCTTCTGTGGGGTTGGCCAATGCTTGCAGTCGGCGTGCAGCTCGTCTTGCCTGCTCCTCCAGCTCTGGGCAAGCATCTGGGCACGAATTACTACAAGGAAGTGCATACTGAAGAAGTTGGTGAAGGACTCAGAAACCTACCGAGCAAGGTCTTGTTGGCGGCTTTGAGCTACTCCATGAGCTCCTTCTCGCGCTTCAGGCACTCGGAGATGGTTGCCTCGTGCCGCCTCTCCGACTCATTCATCTTCGAGTGGAAGCAGTCGACTTGCTTCTGCAGCTCACGATTCATGGTTTTCAGCTCCTCATACCGGTCCGCCAGCTTCTGGTGCTCCGCCTGCAGCAAAGCAGCGGTCTTCATGTTCTCGCAAGCCTGCCTGAGCTTGTCATGGAACTCAGCCTCCTTAGCGTTGAGCATCTCCCTCGCTTTCTCCATCGAGATGGAGTTCTTCAGCTCCTTCGTCAGCCGAGCGGCTGCAGCCTCGGCGTCTATCAACCCAGAAAGATCAGATCAGCAAAGGAATTCCAAGGCTAGGATCCGCGTTACGGGTGCTTACTCTTCGAGGTGGAGAGCTTCCTTTCGAGCAGCCGACTCCGGGCCCTCTCGTCCGACAGTGCCTTCTCGAGGGCGGCGTTCCTCTCCAAGTGGGCCTGGTTATTCTCGCCGAGTCGAGCCAGCTCCTGGACAAAAGGAAGATTTGAATCAGAAAATGAAGCACACCAACACTTAAAAAATAAATGAAGTCTCCGACCAACTCGAACAGTCGACCAGAGACTCGGGGGCTACACCCACTGGGTGCACTGATCGTGCCCCCAGCGTCAAAGCAAAGAAGAAAAAGAGCGAGCCCCTTACCGACTCGAGCGAGTCGGCCAGAGGCTCGGGGGTTAATTCCCCAACAAGTACCAGAAGCAGAAAGAAAATTCGGCTGTGAAGACTTACCACGATGGAGCTTTCGAGCGTCTTAGCCGAGCCCACCATTTCCCTCAGCTTGGCGCTAAAGGCGGCGATGCACGCCATGGCCTCACGAGCCACCGTAGACTCCCCCGTGCCGCTACTCAGCTGGCCAGCGGCAGTCCCCGCCAACACGGACGGAGCGATCAGGGCTAGGCTCCGCTCCACCGTTGGGCCGGTCCTGGTCGTCAGCTCCCCTGCCCTTGATCCCTCCGGTGCGGCAGGCTGGCGCGGGAGTCGGTGGCTGTGGCGCCCTCGGGCTGAGCAGGTGCCGGGGAGTCGGTTCCTGGGGCCTCTATCGGTGTCGGGCCCGGCTCCAGACTCGGCACAGGAGGAGGAGTCGGTGCTACCGGCTCGGCGACATTGGCGGTCGCATCCGGCTCGGGTGTCTCCGTCACCGGAGCAGGCGGCTACGCCAGCAGAGCTGCGGGTGCCGCCTCCGGCGGGACGACCCACGGCGGGCTCTTCAGTGGCGCCGTCTGCACCACAGGAGTCGGTGCTGGCGGCGGAATGCTGGACTGGCCGGCTCCCTTGGCAGCCACCTTTTTTGGGCGGCTGGTGGTTGTGGGGATCATCTTGACCCCCGACTTCTTCTTCAGCCTCCCCGCAGCAGCCGGTGCTCTGGAGGAGGACGGCGCCGTCATTCCGGCGACGACTGGCCTGCTGATGGAGATAGGAACTTCCCCCGTCGCGCCGGCGAGCTCCGCCCTCGATCGCTTGGGGGCTGACTCCTCAAGCGCCGACTCCGCTGGCGTCTATGGCGGTCCGGAGCTAGACGCCCTAGCGGCTTGCTTCCGCTTCCGGGCCAGGGGAGCCGGAGGCGCAGCCTCGGAGGCTTCGTCTTCCGAATCCTCCGTGTCCCCGCCTTCGAAGGCATCCTCGTCGACTTCCTCGTCATCAACGAGCCCCGGAGCTGGATTTTGCTCGGGGAGGGGCGGCATGGAATGCAGGTTCAGGAAACTCTACACGACATAAAGAACTAGGATTCAAAACAAAACACGAGACAAGATAGAAAAGGTTTCGACTCAGAAGATAAAGGCACTTACGTCGGGTGGAGAGTTGCTGGCAGAGAAGGGCGCCACGTGCGGCACCCTGTCAAGGCTGGAGCGCTCCTTGGTTAAGTTCTTCAACAAGTCCATGAAGTCTCAGTTCGAGAGCTCCCTGGCCGACCCCCTAGTTGAGTCGGAAGCGCCGAGTACGCCCACATCGGATGCTCCCTTGCTTGGAGAGGCTGAATCTGCCAACTCAGCTAGGTGATGATGAGATCGACGCCAGTGAGGCCCTCGTCCTATAGCTGCTTGATTCTCTTTATGAGGCGCTCGACTTCGGGCATCTCCGCACTCGACGGCTTGGCACCCCAGTGTTCCTGCCACACGGGAGGCCGTTGGTATACTTGGGGAGCTCTTCTTGCACGGTTGGCGTGCGCTCGTCAGGGCAGTAGAACCAGCCATCATGCCACTTCCTCACGGTGTCAAAAAGCTACAGCTTGAAGTACTTGGTGCTGGCTTTGACCTGGATGCCGGCTCCCCCGCAGATCGACAGGCGCTCGCCGGCTTTAATCGGCTGCGCCTTCACGACGAAGATCTTCTTCCGCAACCCCCAATGGGGCCGAGTCCCCAGGAAGCATTCACACAGCGTGATAAAGCACGCGATGTGCAGAATGCCGTTGGGACTCAAGTGATGCAGTTGAAGGCCGTAAAAGAAGAGAAGCCCTCGCACGAAGTCGTGCGGGGGCAGCGACATGCCCCGCTCGATGAACGGGATGAGCATCACCCGCTCGTGCGCATGCGGGGGCGGGCTTGTCCTCCTGGAACGGTGACCTCCAGTTGCAGATGGCCCGAGGCGGGAGCAGGCCCTCGCCGGTGAGGCCCACCAGTATCCGGTAGGTCACCATCGAAGGCACCCAGTTGCCTTTCTTCCAACCATTGGGAAGGGCGGTGGCGGAAGACGAGCTCTTGCCCTTGCCGGCGCGAGACATCGTCGAGGCTGACAGGGAAGCGCTTGACGGGGGTCGGAAGGCAAGAAAATGAGTTTGCGCAGCGGTGAGCAGAGAAGGCTATGGCGGCGCGCGCGTGAGGAAGACGAAGGAGTCGAACTGCCTTGGCCAGTCGATGCGTTACACGTGGCCACGACTCGCCATGGTAATGGCTGTCTCACGCACGCCTCGTGTAGGACTCGAAGCATCATCATCAACCGCCGCGACGTCCCATCGTGACCCTTCATCACAAGCGACTGTCCAGTCGACTAAACGCATTAAATGCACTGGTCGAAGCGGCAGCATGCAAAAGATTCCGTGTGACATCATCAACAGTCGCGACGTTCCGCGAGACGGTTTGACTGGGTTCGGCTGGACCAGGCGTTAACACGCGCGGTCTCTGAACTAGTTCGGAGCCGGATTCAGCCCATCGCGCCGCAACAAAGACTGATCGCCGGAGTCGACCAATCGAGTGCCAACCGTGTCGGCTCCACCAAGCAGCATACACACATCCCGAGGCGCACCGACTGCGTTCACTCGGAAGCAGACTAGCTCTGCACATGCGCATCGATGGCCGGCCCAACAGGGTTCGCGGGCCACTCGACAACGCCAGAGCGAAGGACAGACTCAGCATCCCTGGCGGCGCAAGTTGATTTCTGAATTCATTTAGAGCCAAATGCTTAAGTCCGAAGACTTGGTTTGGAAGCTAGAAATTGAGAGCATTCCCCTACGGACACTAGCTGGCAACGACCGACTCGGATAAGCCCAGACGCTGCTCGGATCCACCCGGAATTCATGATACGCCTCCCAGCGGGCCACTAGCCACTCTCCACGGCAGAGAACTTTGGGTATCACCGAGATCTTTTTCCGCTACCAGCTCACCTCTTACTTTTCAGGAACTTCTAGAGTCCCTCAAGGTCTCCCCGTAGGACAACTCGGCAGCGCGCACGGTTCGTCTTCTAGTCGGGGCTTCCTCAGTCCAAGGAAGAAGACGACACCAGCGATGAGACCCTGAAGGACTCAGGGGTCTACTGACGGCGGGATCCCCCCGGGGTAGGCTCAAGACGAGGACTCGGTTGGCATGGCCAAGGGTGGCCCAAGCCAAGTCCATGAAGTCCGCTCAGCTGGGCATCCGCGCGTCATCAGGATAAGCGTGGCCACGATGCGGTCAAACCCATGACGCGTTCAACCAATGGCACGTGAGCGATGCACCGTTACTAGGAGCGACGTGCACAGCCAATACGCCACGATATCAGGAGTTACTCCGTACGATCCGCGCTGGCTAACCGACTCGGCAGTTGTAAACTCTGGCCTCGTCGGTCCTATATAAGGCGAGGCTGGGGCCCCTGGTCAAGGGGTTAGACAGTTGGTTATTCCTCTGATCAATTAGCTTCCTGTTTCTCCACACTTGTACGCGCTACGCGCTCTTTCTTCCACCTCCAATCCTCATGATCATTGTACTTCCAAATCCCTCATACGAGGGAAGATCAAACATCTAGCAGGAGTAGGGTATTACCTCTTCTATAGAGGGCCCGAACCTGGGTAACTCTCCTCGTGTGAACCTTGGCTAGATCATCCACACGCGTCCTCGAGAATCACATATGTATATTGCCGTGGAATCACCACGACAACCTTGTTCACCCGGGATTCTATTACATCGGATCAAGAACGGACAATCGGGATTGAGGCAGGTCGTGCACACCTGTGGGCTGGGCTACGGGAGCTGCTGGGTTGTTGGAAGGCACGTCGTGGGAGGGGGGTGATGTGCCCTATGGCAACAAAATTGGTGTTCCCTAGTTTCTTAGGGACCGCGGGCAAGCTCTGGGTGCGGTGCCGTCGTCCCCGGGACGCAGGCCTCTTGCCGCCGCCCTTCGATGCCCTCTCCACCACCATCGCGCTCCGTTCGACCAAATCATGTTATGCGGTGGTCGTGGAGTGATGGCGGCTAGCTCGGCCGTTGTTTCCTTGCTCTCCATCGACTAGCTCGGATCTGCCGCACCTGCCACCGTTGTCACCTCCTCCTCCTGCTGCTCTTGTGAAAGGAATGACACATCTGCGCTGGTGTCGCAGCAGTGGAGGCACGGGTGCTGCTCAAAACCCTTGTTGCCGCGGCACCTCCCTCGTCCTCGCCACCACCTCCCGATTGCTCAGCGGCGCCCAGGGCAACGCCAATACCCTCTGCATCATGCTGCTAAATGCCTCGCATGCCTCGCCTCTGTCTCCTCCAGCCGTATCGTCGTCCTCAACCACCACGTCCGCGGAGGTCTCACCTGCCTGGCACCCGCTCGGAAGGATTCCCTCATCTGGGCGCGCTGGCGTTGATGTAGTGGATGGAATGTGACACTGTGCTCGTGGTGGAACTTGGTGCTAGTGTTAGCACCGAATAGCGCGAGGAGGTGGTCGGCTGTGTGGTGGGAGGGCCTGAGGCACTGAAGAGGTGGTGGAGGAGCGCGCCATGGGGAAGAAGCCGAGCAGTGCACGCTGGCACGGCCAGCGGCGGCATACCAGAGAGCTGGATGGAGGAGGGCCCAAATCTGCTCCTTTTCCTGGTCGATGAGTCCGCTGTTGTGGCACGAGTCTGACAATGGTGAAGCTCGTTGCCTTGCTGTCGGCCTGGGACGCTTGATCGCTTAGCTCTAGAGCACCATGCCTTTCTATATTCCCTTCTTTTCCTTTTGGTTGTTTGGATTTAGTTCAAAGATGAAGTGAGCAGGTGTCTCTAATGTGTTCCTGAATTTTGGTTAAGTCGATTTAGCTAGATGAGTGACATGTTATCCATGTGTTTCCGATTTTGGAAGGCGGTTGAAAGGGATTTTAGATTTGCTGGCATTTGGCCGGGACTTATGGTCCCCAGCAGTGGAGCTCATTGCGGAATTACATCCTTTTTTCTTTACCCGTACGGTCTCTGGGCGATGGCAATGATGAGCGGTTGAGCGTCCGTTCGACTGTCTTTCTTCAATCTCGCATTGGTGAATATGGGGCTCGGGCACCTATCACTGGTAAGTTCAGCTCCTACTGCTCGTTGAGGTGGTGTGTACATGCTTGTCTCCGGTCAAGAAGCTCTTTAAGTAAGGTAAAATACTACGTCCGTATGTCGGGGGATTTGATCATTTGCCCCATTTTTTTGGGGCGTTTGATTATTTGCCCCGCTTTGTGTCAATGGCGGGTGGCCCCGGACCCCACCAGTCATTCTCGGGGCAAATGATCAAACGCCCCAAAAAACGGGGCATATCATCAATTTTTTCTCCGTATGTCCCTACACACAAGTTCTTAGCCTCTTGGTCAGCACAAGTGAATCTTATAAATAAGTTGTGCAAACATTTTCTTCATCTTCCGATTAATGCCAAAATTTTAGATTCTCATATTTTTGGATCAATGCAGGAATTTCTATCCCTCAAAATGAATGTATCACCTTGAATCTCACTTGTTATATATATAATATATATAAAATCATTCTCCAGGAGTACACATGGATTACTGATGATACTGGCCTGTCGGCACACCTCATTGGGTCATACAAAACATAATCATTATCATCATGGTTGCCTCTTTTCTGATTAATTTGTCCACGCCTAATACAATTGCCAGGCTGTCCAAGATTTCGTTTTCTTAAAATTGTTTTTTCAGCACCTTACATGTGCCCTAAGATCAAAAGAATAAGCTACCAAGCCAGTTTATTATGAACATACATGTTAATTTCTCTAATTAATCGTAACAGTTTTGGACTGCTAAACTCAGCCGAAATACTTAACATGAACAAGTGACAGATAGTAGACCCTTGAAGAATACACGAGTTTCTAAAGTGTGAAATTTCAAAACCCTAGAAAAAGTAGTATACTAAGGGGGTATTTGGTTAGGCTTCTAGACAGCTTTTTATTGAAAAAAGCTCAAGCCTAACCAAACACCAGATTTTTGGACCAACTTCTAGCAACAGCTCTGAAAAGCTAGTAGAACCCAGCTTCCCGCAATGGTGACTTACGATGTACCCAGTTGCCCCTCGATTTGAAAGAATTTACAGCAAATTGCCCTTTCTCCTCCTGAGATCCCCTTTCTTCTCCACAGTGATTCCCCCCGGATTCCCTTCTCGCTGGCACCTCCACCCCCCCGCCGTCCACTCGCCGGCCACCACCGCCGTGCCGCTCTGCCTACCAGCACCGCGTGCCTGTAGCGCCGCCCACAACCATGGCGCGCCTCCACCCGCCGCCCACCACAGCCGCGTGCCTCCACCTGCATCCAGCGCCCACGACCGTCGTGCCCCTCAACCGACGGCCACCTCCACCCGCTGCCCACCACCGCTACGAGGGCCTGCCAACACCGCGGCGCTCCTCCACCACTACGCCCCTCCACCCACCGCCCACCATTGCTGCGAGGCTCCGTCGACCACAGCGGCGCGGCTCCACCGTAGCACACCTCCACCTGCTGCACCCCTGCACCGACGGGTGCCTCGACGGCCCAGCTAGCAGGGTCTCCCATCGTGCCGATGACCCGTCCTACCGGCCTCCCTCCTCGGTAGGAAAGGGGAGCTCACCACCGGCCTCCCGGATCCGTCCCTGAGGCTTCCCACCGCGCCGGATCCGTACTCAAACCGACGGTAGGGAGGGAGACTCGCCTGCGGCCTCCCAGATCCATCCCTTCGTCGTGGACCACCACGAGCCTCTAGGTGGCCGGCCTCCCCACGTTGCCACAGGTCCCCTGCCGGCCTTCCTCCCAGACGTGCTCCCTCGTGCATAGGTCGCCGGCCTCCCCACGAGTTCGTCCGAGAGCAGCTCCGTCCTGCCCAGGTCGCCAGCCCAGGTGACCTTCCTCTCTTCTGTGAATTGGATGCTCAACAGAATCTGGAATTGGAAATCGGATGCTGAACACAAATTGGATGCAATTCAGTTATGGCATATGCATGTTTGATTGATTGGTCATGACAATGTGGACTGCACATTGAATTCTAGCTTGTGTATAAAACTTCAAGCTATTCTTCCCAACAGAGGTGCATATACAGCCATAAACGGCATGAAATCCACTAGAAGCTCATCTACAACATATGGCAAGTCATGAATTTGCTGCTGCTTCTTTACTAGGCTATCTTTGCACACCATGCATGGCAGCATTTGTAGTGAACAACAAACAAACTCCACACCATCATATATGTCGGTCAATGTTCATGTTTCCTTCGAATATGTTAAGTACGTACTAATAAACTCATTGCACGGTAATTATAAGCATCAACGTTCATCAATATCTGATGTTATTCAAACATTTATCCTGACAGAGGTAATACAAAATTGATGAAGTTTAAATTTTGTTAAATAAATAAATAACAAATAAATTCAAATGAGAGAGAAGAGAAGAGAGAGAAGAGAGAGATAAGAGAGAAAGAAGAGAGTGAGAGAAGAGAGATAGAGAGAAGAGATAGAGAGAAGAGAGAGAGAGAGAGAGGAGAGTGAGAGAAGAGAGAAGAGAGATGAGAGATAAGAGAGAGCGAGAAGAGAGAGAAAAGAGGGGGATGCGGCAGCTTAGAGAGAGAGAAACGAAGATAAAATAAATAATATAATTTAAATTTTACTTATGTTAAAAATAATACTTTCTGTATTAATTCAGGTTGAAAACATATCGAATATGTTCTGTCAGTACAAATACACTCATTTTAGGAAAAATACACTTAAATCCGCTCATATACATACTCTCAGCACCCTAGGGGTATTTCAGACATTTCCTCATATAACAGCCAACAGCCACAGCCCAACCAAACACGCACAACCACAACCACATACTTACGTGCCAACAGCCACAACCGCTTTTCCAACAGCCACAACCCAACCAAACATGGCCAGCAAAATGGTGCATTTGAAATATATTAAACAAAAAAGTAATCAAATTATTTCCCTAATTATAAAACCTAAGACGAGGATATGAATTACAGAAAAGTTAAGACAAAATCAGTAACTAGGAACAAAAGAAACTATAGGTTATAATGCATCGATCTGTACAAACTTTTATGCCTTACTCCAGCACATCCTACACCAGCTTTTGTTTTTTTTACTGCTTTTATTCTCTCTGCCTTATATACAGCATTATTTTCTTGCATTTGTCACTCTGCCTACTCTGAATTCTTTTCATATTTGTACGGTGCAAGGTACCCAATTGTGCGTGCGCAGTGCATCAGTCTAGGACCTCTTTTGGCTCACCACGCTCAGAAGCTGTGCTAATTAATCATTTTGGCTGGACCTATATAAACATATATTATTAGAGTATACTTGCCTGTCTGCTCCTAGCACCGATGAACCACCGATTCTATGGCCATGCAATGTATTACCCCTCCTGTCGACCGCTCTACGACGGTCAACAATCGGTTAAATACAACAGTTGCCGATCACTGACAGGACAAATTAGCTGACTCGCTCCGCACCATGAGCACGGCAACGCACGCTCACCCGATCTAATTTATATACAATAACAGAACAGCAGTTGCTGCCCCAAAGAGCATCGCTACCGGCTATGCAGTTAGGAATTTGATCACGTCTTTGGCTGGTTAACATCTACATCCTTTTGTTTGGAGGGTCCGTACTTCAATTGCGAAAATGAAAAAGACCCCTACATCTTGTAAAACATAGGCCCTTGTGCGATTACAGTCACGGCTCACGAGAACAGCCACGTGATCCGGGTTAAGAGTGGGAGATGTTTCTTCTTGCGGTAGAAGGCGGGGGAGAGGCTCAGGGCTTAAGCTCAAAGTATCAACAGTAGAAAAGAGTTCTCCAACAAAAACAAATAAAAAGTCGTTACGAAGCGCCCTTTATATTGACCCACGAGGTGGACAGGGACAGGACGGCAAGGCTCAATTGGAACGAGGCGCGTGGCAGGGGCAAACGCCTCGCTGGCTTCGAGCCTCCTCACGACACTCCTCTCCCGTGCACCGTGAGAGCAAAAGAACCCACCACACGCCCGCGACCGACTCCGTCGGCCCACCACGTGGTGCGCGGGGTTCGGGTCCCACGTCTCAGCCACCGAGCGTAGCGAGAGAAGGGCCAGTTAGGCAGCGCTCTCAGTGCGGTGCCGACCACAAGGTAGGCAGCGCTCTCGGTGCGGTGCCGACCACGCTGGAAACTTCCAAGCCCAGATGAGTAGGCTACGAACCCTATTTCCTCTCGAATAAAATTTTTTGCGGCGTTCTCCCTCCTCCGCCCTTCTTTTCCCCGTGCGCGTATCCCCCCGCCCCCCGCCCGCTTCGCCGCCATAAATCTCACCAGAAACACGCACCGCGAGAGGAACCGAGGAACCGAGGCAAGCCGCCGACCAACGCCGCAGCGCAGCAGCAGCAGCAGCGTGCCCTTCCTTCTTTCTCCTCCTCTCACCTCCCGTGCCTGCCGCGGAGTCTCTGCCTCCTCTCCTCTCGTCAGCTCCTCTTCCCGTGCGTGTGGTGCGCGATGGCGGCGGCGGCGGCGGAGACCTCTGAGGCGTCCACTGCTGGCCTCGCGCTCGCGGAGGCCAACATCAACTGGGAGAGGTAGCCGCCCTTGCTTCCTCTTGAGTTTTGGAAATGAAAATAGTCTCTTTTTTGCTTTTCCTTCTAAGCATGCCATGAGGATCTCTCCGGCGTTGCGTTGCGTTCTGTTCATTTGTAGCTAGTTTTGGTTTTGTTATGTTATGGCTAAATATGCTTGTTGCAGTGCGTGGTTTGGGCTTAATCTGAGAAATGGGGGATGCTTGGTGGTGGGATTGGTTAAAGGGAGTCGATTACGAGCGTATTAGCCATTAATTAGGTTGTTTTTACCTTTCCTTTTGAATTTTTTTGTGCGGGATTGTGGGAGCAGCCACGAGGATCATGCGGCTATCGCTGTCAATTTGTCCGTAACTTTGTTGTAGCGAACGCCAACTCGGCTACGGCTTGCACGAGCTTTCTGGTGTACTTTTCTGAACGAAATTTGTGCGTTCGACAAATAGGAATGGGACGTCTTCTTCAGCCTCTAAATGTTAAGTTTGGGTCCATCAAGTTGAACGGGTATACAAAACCACTGTGTAAATAATGCAAACTTAAGGCCGTTAATATGCATGAATTGTTCTTTTTTATATGAAGTAGGAGTACTACAACAAATCAGATCTGAAGCATTCCTCCAAGGGACTTATCGAGTGCCATGGGATATTTGGACGTTTCATGGGTGGGCTCGGAGTAATTTACCAGTCGGCATTTGGTACAGTGTGCTATGAACGAAGCTTTGCACACAAACTATGGCCTAGCACTCAGGCTGCTGTGTTTCTGTTCGAGTGTGTCAACTACTTTTTACATTGTTCTGAGCATTGATGTCAAAGACAGTGGTTGTGGTCGTTCTGTTGGTTCTTCTCTATAAGCCTTACTGAAACGGATGTTATATCGAAAAGATTACAACTTTGCCATGACAATTCATGTAAATTGTCCATATTGGATCATATAAAGCACCAACTTATGATTACATATTCTTGTACTTGAAATAACTTCGTTTTGTTCAAACTGAAGGTTGGACAAGACAAGGTTTCATGTCATTGGAGCAATCCTATTTACGGCTCAGCAAGGTGTTCTGCACCCAACAGCCGTTGTGAAGACTAGAATGCAGGTTGCCGAAGGAGGGCTTTCACATATGTCTGGCTTTGCTGTTTTTAGAAGGATATTGAGAAGTGATGGCATCCCTGGTGTTTTCAGAGGATTTGGCACCACTGCAGTTGGAGCTCTACCTGGACGAGTATTGGCTCTAACTTCACTAGAGATGTCCAAAGAAATGGCCTTTAAATACTCTGAACATTTCGATATGTCAGAGGCATCAAGGATTGCTGTAGCTAATGGTGTAGCAGGCCTAGTGTCAAGTATCTTTTCAAGTTCATATTTTGTACCTCTAGATGTGGTGAGCATCCTCTCTATTTGTTTCCTATGTTTCTAACCTTTTTCAATTAATACTCTGAAGCTCAGTGGAATTATTAGCAATAATTTAGTTTTATATTGATTTTTTGTTCCAAAAGTGGAAGCATAATAACACTGATCTCATCAATGTATCACTCAATAAAATTATTCATTAGATGGAAACATTGCCTTACAGCAGGCGTTATTTTGTAGTGAAGATATCCACGTTGAAAAGTGATCTATGTCCTACTAACTTTTGAGATCCTACCTTCGAGCTTTTTAAGGTTTAGGGTTCATTTTGTCAGTATGTCTTGTTACCTTCACATGGTACCTTTTCAATTTTCACGTAGCTCTTATATCTTCATTTCTGAATCTGACAAGGAATTATGGTTTTAGGAATAAATTTACCATTTAAATTAAGTAAACTGATTTTTTAAATTCCTCTTATTAGCATTGCGCTGAGTAGTACATTACATTATTTTGTTATCTGGTTTACATGTTCCCTTTTTGTATATCTGTGCTTGTAGATTTGCCAGAGGCTCATGGTTCAAGGATTGCCAGGGATGCAAACATATAGAGGCCCGTTTGATGTCATAAATAAGGTTGTCAGACTGAAGGTCTCCGGGGCCTTTACCGAGGTTTTGGAATTACCATGTTAACTCAATCACCAGCTTCTGCCCTTTGGTGGAGTTCATATGGTGGTGCTCAACATGCTATCTGGAGGTGTGCTTGTTTTATCTAACATTTCCGTTTCCTTTGTATCCAATGTTCATACTCCCATATTTTATTGATATTCTTGCAATCCTTATTTAGGAGCTTGGGTTATGGACATGATTCGCAAAATAAACCTTCCCAATCAGAACTTGTTGCTGTCCAAGCAACAGCCGGAACAATTGCTGGCGCTTGCTCGTCAATTATCACCACACCAATAGATACTATTAAGACACGGCTTCAGGTAAATATTATTTTATTCTTCTCAATACGTATTTTGTATCTTGGTAGAATTATCATTTTTTGAACATTGGTCCTATTGTCACTGTGCTCGCCCTGCTCTGTTTCGGTATTCCAAATTTCATGTTGGAAGGGCCAGTCGATGCTTGAACCTTGATTCATTGTCAACATCTTTGCGGGGTAGAGTTTCAGACTGGGAAATTAATTCACCTTTACCACAGTTTCCTCTTGGTGCGTCTTTCGTAAAACATGCCAGGAAAATCAGTTCTGTTAGCTATCCCTTATTGGTAGGTACAATTAGGCAATGCAGGACGAAACTATGGGCTATAGCTTAGAGGATCTGCTTAAATCTAAAGAGTTGTGGGTACGGAGGTGTGAAGGAGGCACACAAACACCACTGCTTCCTTCTGCCTCCTCTGCCCTTCTCGCGGCCTCTGCGGGAATTGATCTTGCCTCGCTGGCTGGGAGCTTGTATTCGTTGCCTGTTATTTCTTCCTTTTTTTCTCTTCCACAAGTCTTAACACACGCAAGTCGTTCTTTCTTCCTTGGTTGGCCTATTGCGTTTGTTTCTTGGGAATTTCTGGGTGATGTTTGTTTGGGTTTGGTCGTTTTTGGAATCTCTTTAAATGCCATCAATATCCTGGGATACTGGAATCCTTGGTGGGTAATTGCCGAAAGAACAATCCTTCCTTCCTGAGTAGTCTGATGGCTTCTAGTTTATTAGGATTTTGGCTTGCTAATTTTGGCAGCTGTTGCTGTTCTTGTATGTGATTGCAGCTCTGTTTGCACTGTTTGTATAGGCTACATATGTTAAGCATCATTGATGTGTTCTTGTGTGGGATTCAAGCCGCAAACTCATAGATTGATGTATTTGAGCTGTGTTTGCAGCTACAGAGTCCACATAAGGTCTGACCCTAGGAACCGAAAGGTTCATGGTATTACCCTGTTGAGAAGGTTCGGGCCAAACATTGATCCTAAATATTGTGAATGGGCTATGTGGTGCAGGAAAAAGGGGTAACCACCCCATCCGACCTACACCCCTAGTCGTGGGCCTTGTGACATGCTTGCAAAACATTGGATAACAAAGTTGCATTGCTAGCTCCTGCCTTTCTTTATGATGGATCTGTGTTACTGTACAGGATAGCCGCTAAGCTCAAAGTGTATGAAGTTTCCTTCATAATAGTTGTTTGTGAGCTCATTTGTAGCTCTGACATGAATGATACAGGCCTGCTTAGCTAATTGTTTCTCCATGTGGATGCCACTGATACCTAGGTTTTGCAGCCACACTCGCACTATGAAATGAAATTGATCTGTTTAACGCTATCTCTGAGAAGTAGTGCTATGAGGAGGCTCTTTCCTTCTTTCCAGCCCTTCTCTCTTCTTTCGAAGTTCAATAGCGGTAGGTACCAAGGAGAAGACGAGTCAGGCCGATTGACAAGACTGGCTAGGCTGACCTTCCAGCCATACTCCGTCCAAAGGCCCACGAACGGAAGTGCTAAAGGTTTCATGTGATGCTGACACATATCAAAATGACATTTGAGCCCGCTGATGCAATATTTTTGTTATCTCCTCTGCTAGCTGATTATGTCAGCACTATTCAGATGATCGTATCATATCTTACATATGCAGCTTGTTTTTTAATATTGGGTTTTAGTTGGGGTAGGACTGTCTGAGATGTCCTTGTAATGTTGTCCTGGATGACTTGTGGTCTGTACATTTGATCACAAGTCACACTGGATATTTGTCAGAGTTCCCTCGGCAGGTGCTAACATGTGTTATTTCAGGTCATGGACAACTACGGGAGTGGAAGGCCATCTGTCATGAAAACTACCAGGCTGCTGTTACAGGAAGATGGCTGGAGAGGTTTATATAGAGGATTTGGACCACGGTTCCTTAACATGTCTCTCTGGGGTACATCAATGATTGTCACATACGAACTAATAAGTAAGCCCTGTTTTTTGAAATCATCATGCATGCACTCTTTACTCTGCCTGGTAGATTAACTCCTTTTTCCTCTTTACACACCTGCAGAGAGGCTTTCTGTGAAGCCCGGACACTGAGCTTTTGGCTTCTGCTCCAACTAGGCGGTCATCCATTTTTGTGCTGGCCATCTGGTGAGTTCACTCTGGTAAAGGGATTGCCAAGTAACGCGATTGGAATTCCTGATGCAAGATTTCCCTCTTATAGCTTAACATGTTCCGATACAAAGCTACCCTGTAAATACTTTGGCTCTGCAAGTGACAAAGTGGTAAAGGTGCTCTTTTCAGGCTGTAATAGCCAGTGATTTGATCTGGTACTGGGGCACCTTGTAGTTGTACGTGGTTCAAATTTTGCATCTCTCACCAACGACGAATTTGCACAAGATCACAAGTCTGATTTTTGTTTTAATTTGCGTTAGCTCAGTCTTGAGATGGATGTGGCATAGCCAAATCAATTCATCGAAACTTGTTGTACCTTATTAGTTCTAAACGTGTTGCCTCATTTTTCTGATAAACATACATTTATTTTGTGGTGTAGTTCTATGTATGTGTCTGAAATACTATTTCACAGTAAGATTGTTTGCCCTCTACCTGCTAAAAGTATCCTGCATCCCTGCCGCGGGGCTGTAAGCCTACAACTTCTCATATTGTGATCGTGCTGCCTCGTATCAACTAACATGGTGTTTGGTTCATGAACGCAAACCCAGTCCTAATGGGTTTAGCATTATGCTTCCGTAATTTGTTTGGTTCTCTAATGGCATTGGAATCCCTTGCAGTGTCTGTTTTGCAAAAAATGACATTTGAATACAGCATCAACGTCAGCAAAAACACAAACAACAGCAGGACTTCTTTTCAAATCTCGAGTCCTTGCTGCATCAGAAAATTTGAACGAATAGACAAATCAATCGACCATGGATAGTATTTCTTCTAGAACCGTCATTGACTACTCGGTCGGACTGGATCACATTTGCTTGATGAAATTCTTGACAAGTAGTGAATATTGTGCATGTTGTATTCTATATCCTAAATTGGGGGAGGGGGATGTTCTCCTACTTACAAGCGGGAGAGGGTGGGGTGTTCTTCTACTTATAAGCAGGAGAAGGTGCAAGATAAAGTTATAATTATGTTTTTTGATGATTTACCATTTTACCCTTGGCCACTTCATACGATCAATGGTTGTTCTGTTATTTCTCTCATACCCTTACAAGTATATGTCTTGGCATCTAGTGATATAAGGTGTGGTACTATGTATATAGGTCCTTTCGCCTTTAGTCTTGCAGTGATGTGCACCGATTCGGGGTGACGTAGATACCCCTCACGATAATAGCCCCTTGCCGGTGCGTGTGGTTGAGAAGCTCCCCGTCGGGCCAGTGTACCTCCCTCAAGAGGGGGTTGACACTCAGTCACGAAAGATGTAAACTTTGGGAAACGAGCTGCTTCTCTTTTCTTTACTTTTCTTCTTTTCTTATCCCACTTAGGGTTTCAGGCTGGGGCTAATTCCTCGTTGCTCTTTGACACTCGGTCCCGAAAGATGTAAACTTTGGGAAACGAGCTGCTTCCCTTTTCTTTACTTTACTTTTTTATTTATCCCACTTAGGGTTTCAGGCTGGGGGCTAATCCCTCGTCGTTCTTTTCCTTCTCTTTTCTTTTCCTCTCCTCTTGCAACCATCCTCCTTCACTCTCTCTTTGTCCAAAACACCTACGTGCACAAGGACCCATAACTTGTGCGCCTTCGAAGCCCACGCCTCTGCCACTGTTGTCTCACGCTCCGCGGACCTCGGTGATCATGGTTGGAGTCCCTCGGCTTCCGGAGAGCGCACGGCGTCGTCACCAAGGACCTACGACCTTGGAGTTGTGCGCTCGCCGCGGAGTCACCTGAAGCCCGTGCGGCCACCGTTGAGCTCCACGGCCCTCAAGGTCTGCGTGCCCACCGTGGAGTCCAACTGTCACACGGTTGTGAGCTCCGCGCCCCTTTGGAATTTGTGCACCCGTTGCAAATTCCTGCTACACCTAGAGTTCACACAGTATATGCCGAGTTCAGTGACCCTCCGAAGTCTGTGCGCCCGTCGCGGAGTCCCGCTGATCTAGAGTCCACGTGGTCACCACCGAGTTACGCTGCTTTGCAGTGCCCACGTGCGCCGTGAAGCCCACTGCACCCAGAGTCCACACGATCGCCATCGAGCTCTGTGGCCTTCCGGTGTTCACGAGCCCACCTTGGAGTCTCGTTGCATCCGGTGTCCACACAGTCATTGCTGAGTTTTGCGATGCGTGCGCCTTGGAGTCCCACTGCATCCGCAATCTGCGCGATCATCGTTGAGCTCCACAGCCCACCGAGGTGCATGCGCCCGTCGTGGAGTCTCACTCCATCCAGAGTTCGCATGATCGCAGTCGAGCTCCCTGGCCCTCCGAAGTCCATGCGCTTTCCACGGAGTCCTGTTGCCACCGAAGTTTGCATGGTAACCGCTAAGTTTCCCCCTCCAGAGTCCACCCTCCATCACTTCTCAAAGTCACTGTCCATTTCGCAAGATTTGGTAACACCGTCTTGCCCGCTGCCGACGCGTGCGGGTGTGGTTCTTGCTAAAGAAGCTGGTTCGCTCCCTTCGCTCGTGTGCCACTTCGTATGCACACGCACATGCATTAGACCGAGCTGAGCATGACCTTGGTTCTATGCTGCTCCTTCGACTTCACTTTCGGTGGCGTGAGCTTGCTTCCTTCCGAGCTCCCCTCCTAACGAGCAAGATTCATCAACCGCGGGTGGTTGTATTTGGAGCATATCCAGGAGGACGCTGCTTTGTGCGACGATGTTCGGCCACGCTTCCCGCTTTGTGACTACTCTGTGTTATGCGTGTAGGTTTCTTTCAACTGCCCTACTTCCACATTCTCCTACCATGTTGTTTCGCTTTGATGTTGTCAGGCTCCGATGGCGTCCTCCTGTGCCACGCTTAACTGGAAGGACCACCAAGATGATCTCTCTCGCAACTCGTCGCGAAGGAGATTGTCGATGATCTGATCGCGCATGGGCGTATCCCTCCTGACGGGGGCCAACCTCCGTCAGACAAGACGATTGCCTAGCCAAGTGACGGTAGGATCATCGTGTTCACTGATTAGTTCATCATTGGGTTGAGCTTTCCTGTCGAACGCCTTCATGAAGCTCCCAATGTTTGAGTGCGCTCTTCAGACCTTGCGATTGAAGGGCTTTGAGACGTCCTTCATGTGGTTCTTCGAGCCACACGTGTTCCCTACACCGATTGCAGATGACTTCTTCTCGTGGTTTGGTACCGTGAGCTTCAAAATTTTTGGCGCGGTAGGAGTAATGTGTTCTCAGTATCCCCCACGAGGGAAAAGTGGGAGGACTAAAAGAGCGCGTGGTTCTTCTACAGGGTCGGCGACCTATGCTACAAGAAAACGTGGGCGTTCACTCCTCCTAGCTGTGTGGTCTTGCATTTTTCTATCGGTGATGAGGCGCGAACTGTGGCGTCTACCTGCATGACTAAGGAGCTGTGCGTGCACGACCTAGTGGAGTACTACGTGTTTAGCATCGCCCCGCTTGGTGCACGTTGGGAGCTTGACTTGGCACCCCTATCGGTGGGGTTACCACACTGTATTCTCGCCTTCAAAGGGTGTCGATTAGCTAAATGTACGTTCCGTTCTCCCCATACTATGTCATATTTTCCTTTGCTCGTCTTACTCATTGCACTTTTTAACCTTTGAAAGCTTGTGTTCTTCACACTACGTTGCAGGACTTGAATGAAGGATTCGGCTGTTGGGCAAGATGCACAAGGTGGAAGCCGCCTCGATTGCGAAGGCCATCAAGGGAGGTCGTTGCAACAGGATGTTCGAGGCCTTGGGTGGCTGGTGCCGGCCAGGCCAACCCCTTGGCTTCGGCAGACGCCCCACGTCGGGGCCGGGAAGCGACGCCTCAATGGCCTTCCTGGTTCGTCTCATTAGAGGGTGCGCCAGTGTTCGAGGCCAGCCAGGTCAGTTGATGGGCGTCATCGACCCCGAGTAGTTCTCGGCTGACTCATGTACCGACGATGATGAGGTCAAGGACAAGACCGAGGGCGGGGGCGCATTAGTTGGTGTCATGAATGAGGTGAGCTACTCGGGCGAGAACGCACCCGACGATGACTTGGGCGGGTCTGTCAGCGCAGGAGCATCCGCTATTGACGAGGAGGTCGATGTGGCACTGTCAACCCCGCTTCGACCTCGCATGGGAGGGAAGGGGCCATTGGTGTACCCGCCTTGGCCTCCTCTGACGGTAGGTGGGCTGTTGTCACCTCTCGATGCTCGCTTCGGTCTAAGGATGTCCAGTGGAACTGACTGGGTTGTGGACAGTGAATGTACACAACATATGACAGGAGGCAGAGAGGAGTTTGTAGAGATCACAAGTGAATATCTTCCAAGAAAATATGTGATCTATGCAGATAACTCCAAGAGAAAGGTAAATGGTATTGGTAAAGTTGCTATATCTGAACATCACTCTTTATCCAATGTAATGCTTGTGGATCAGATAGGCTATAGTCTTATTTCTGTGTCACAGCTGTGTGACACATGTATGGAAGTGACTTTCTATCTTGATGAGGTTATAGCCTCCAAACTATCTGATGATTCTCAAGTATTCAAAGGATGTAGGTCTGGAAAACTATACATTGTCAACTTCAATGCAGCAGCTTCATGGTGCCTCATGGCCAAGACCAGTGTCGGTTGGCTATGGCACAGGCGGCTAGGACATGCAGGGATGAAGCTTCTCAAAAAACTCGGCAAACATGACTATGTCATAGGCCTAGAAAGGGTGAAATTTGAGAAGGACAAGCCCTGCAGTGCATGTCAAGCTGGCAAACAAGTTGGAGCTGCTCATCGTCCTAAGACCATCATAACCACCACCACTCATTTTGAGCTCATACACATTGATCTCTTCGGTCCTACAACTTATGAGAGTTTGGGAGGTAACAAGTATGACTTTGTCATAGTAGATGATTTTTCTCGCTATACTTGGGTGTTCTTTTTGAAGGAGAAGACACAGGTTTACAAGAAATTCAAGCATCTTATTGTTAGAGTTCAAAATGAGTGGAAGGTAAATCTAGTGAAGGTCAGGAGTGACAATGGGACAGAGTTTAAGAACTCCAAGGTGGAATCATTTCTGGACAAACATGGAATCAAGCATGAGCTTTCAAATCCATATGCTCCACATCAAAACGGAGTAGTGGAAAGGAAGAACAGAACCCTGATAGAGATGGCAAGGACACTGCTAGACGAGTACAAGACTTCACCAAGATTTTGGGCTGAAGCTGTCAACATTGCATATCACTCCATCAACATGCTATATCTACAGCCACTACTCAAGAAAACTCCTTACGAGCTGCTCACCAACTCCAAGCCTAATGTCTCATACTTCAGAGTATTCGGTTGTAAGTGCTACATCCTTAGGAAAGGCAAACGCCTCACTAAGTTTGAAGCTAAATCTGATGTTGGTATATTCCTTGGTTATTCCACTAACTTCCATGCCTATAGAATTTTTAACACCTCCACAAAGGTTGTTGAAGAATCTATAGATGTGAATTTTGATGAGTCTTATGGCTCCCAAGGAGAGTAGGTTGCTAATGATGTAGGGAATGAGGACATTCAAAAGAAATCTACTGGTGAGATCAGACCCACCATCAAGGAGGAAGCTGCCTGACCAATTGATCAAGAACCTCTCTCTCCATCACTGGGTGAAGACACTGGAGTTTAGGATATTGAGTTCGAGTACAACCTAGCCAATGATCAACTGAATGCAGAGGACCTGACTCAGCCAGCTGTGTCACAGGAAGAGCCAACTGTGTCACAGGCAACTCCAACAGCTGTGACATAGGCAGCTAACCCAGATCCCCTTGTGATCAGCAGGTTGCAGAAGGATTACCCTGTAGATAAGATCATCGGTGCCATTAATAGGAGAGTGACTACTCGTTCTCGAATTGCTAATTTATGTGAACATTACTCCTTTGTTTCTAATGTTGAACCCAGGAACATAAAGGAAGCTCTCATGGATGCTGATTGGATAAATGCAATGCATGAAGAGCTGAATCAGTTTGAGAGAAACCAAGTTTGGTGCTTGGTTGAAAGACCCAGTGATTATAATGTGATTGGAACAAAGTGGGTCTTCAGAAACAAACAAGATACAAATGGACAAGTGGTAAGAAACAAAGCCAGACTTGTGGCTCAAGGGTTCACACAGGTTGAGGGCCTGGACTTTGGAGAAACCTTTACTCCAGTGGCAAGACTTGAAGCCGTCAGGATCTTTCTTAGATATGCTGTTCATCATAACATCAAGCTTTACCAAATGGATATGAAGTCTGCTTTTCTCAATGGTAAACTTTCTGAACTAGTTTATGTTGAGCAGCCACTTGGTTTTGAAGATGCTAAGAAACCTAATCATGTTTATAAATTGCACAAAGCACTATATGGCCTAAAGCAAGCACCTAGAGCATGGTATGACACATTGAAAGAATTTCTGATCAATAATAGATTTAAAATGGGCTTAGTAGACACAACTCTATTTACTAAGAAAAATGAAAATGATTTATTTGTGTGCCAAATATATGTCGATGGCATAATATTTGACAGTACTAACCGCTCCATGAGTGATGAGTTTAGCCAGATGATGACCAAGAGGTTTGAGATGTCTCTGGATGGTGAGCTCAAGTACTTCTTAGGACTTCAGTTCAAACAACTCAAGGAAGGTACTTTCATCTCTCAAGAAAAATTCACCAAATACATCATCACCAAGTTTGGCATGAAGGATGCAAAACCTATTCATGCTCCCATGCAAACAAATGATCATCTGGACTTAAACGCTGAAGGTAAGTCTGCTGATCAGAAAGAGTTTAGATCCATGATAGGCTCCTTGCTATACTTATGTGTATCTAGGCCAGATATAATGTTGAGTGTATGCATGTGTGCAAGATTCCAAGCTAACCCTAAGGACTGTCACAGAGTGGCAGTACGCAAGATATTGAGATATTTGATTCAAACCTCAGGTTTTGGTTTATGGTATCCTAAAGGTGTAAATTTTGAGTTAGTTGGCTATTCTGATAGTGACTATGCAGGGTGTAAGGTTGACCGAAAAAGTACCTCTAGTACTTGCCAATTTCTAGGACATTCATTAGTGTCCTGGTCATCCAAAAAACAAAACTCAGTAGCCCTCTCCACTGCAGAAGCTGAGTATATAGCTGCTGGTAGTTGTTGTGCTCAATTATTGTGGATGAGGCAGACCTTGAAAGATTTCAACATATCTTTTAATCAAGTGCCCATCTTCTGTGATAATGAAAGTGCAATTAAGTTAGCCAACAACCCAGTGCACCACCAAAGATCCAAACACATAGAAGTGAGACACCACTTCCTTAAATATCATGTTGAGAAAGGAGATATACAGCTGTGTCATGTAAGGATTGAAAAATAATTAGCTGATATTTTCACCAAGCCTTTAGATGAGACTAGGTTATGTGCTCTGAGGAGTGAATTAAATATCATTGATGTCTCTAACTTGCAATAAAAGGTTGGCTTGGTATCCTGCTCACATGTTTTTGCTATGTTTTCTATCTATCTGTTCACCTGTTTTACTCACCTGTGTCACAGATATGTGCTATGCTTAGAGTTGAGAATATTTCTTGAGCTACCTGTGCACTCTCTTGTGTACATGTTTTTGAATCAACTCTTATCAGTTTTAGTTCTGCTTGATTGAATTTCTGGCAAACTGATATTGAGAAGATTTCATAAGGTCTCTCTGCTAGTGCTCAAGTACTTTCTTTCTTATCTAATTCTCTCTATCTTGGTGTTCTATAGATGAAAAACTTGTCACCTGAGTCTCACATCTGTGTCTCAGGTGAATGCTTTTTGAACTCCGTAGGTCACAGGGTCTCTTCTTACTCACCTGTGTCACAGGTCTCTAAGTCAGCTGTGACATAGTCACCTTATACCCCTTCGGCTTATATAAAGCATCGCTGCGTCTTCGCAGAATCCACGTACAACTGAAAACCCCAACTTCCGCCTTGTGCCAAAACTCCAAGTTTTCGACGAAATTGAGGTTTTCGCCCCTCGAAAACTTTTTGACGCATCGGAGAAAGCTTTCCATGGAGCTCAAGCATCTATTCATCCGTGCATTATCAATCTTTTGATCAATGTAAGCTTCCGCTAGCCCTACTTTGCGCTTGTTCTTTTATCGGGCTCATGAACTTGCTCTAAAGCCTAATCCAGTAGCGCATTGTTAGAGTTTAGGGTTGGTTTAGCTCTTGTTTATCTTCCAGAACTTATCTTGCTTGAAATTAAACGGCAAAAACTAGTAAAACCCTAGTTTTCTAAAATCTGCCGTCTGCCTCTGCACGTAGCTATGTCACCGCTAGGGTCTCACCTGTCACACAGGCAAGCATATTCAACAGGCAGAGACCTCGGTTGTTACTAAGTCCTCACCTGTGTCACCCCATCCTCACACAGGTGTCTCACACAGCTAATATCCTCTGCATCTCAGGAGCACCTCTTATCTACATTCTGTCTTATCTATCTTGTTTCTTCAGATGTCTTCAGATTCTGAGAGGGCAGACAGTGGTCTAAAGTGGTCAGATCCAGAAGAGTCCAGCCATGAAATCAACATTTCAGACTCTGATCAAGAGAGAGAAAGGTTGAGACAGAAAGAGGAGGCTGCTGAAAGAAGAAGAGCAAGTCAGAGAGCTTATAGACAAAGAAGAGTTGTGGCAAAGAAAGCTGTTTCTCAAGCTGGTTAGTCCAGCTCTGCTCAGCGTGCTCCACCCAAGAGGACAAGGTCCTCAGCTGCCGTTGAGCATACATCTTTAGGCAAAGAAGCTGCTAAGAAGCCAAAGCAAGCAGCAAAGAAGGTCTCCAAGCCATCAATTGCAGATATAGTGTTGCCAAGAGGCACACTCACTATCAGAGAGCCTACCCCAGAACCTCAAGTGTCTCAAGAAGATCTTGATAATGACAAGCTTATCCTGGATGAGTTAGATAAGCTGGTAGCACAGATCAGAGAAGCAACTGATGAGACTGTGAAGAAACAGCTGACCACAATATATACTGCTAAAAGTTTTGAACTTTCAGAGATGTCTAGGCCAGTATCTATGGCTATTCCAGAACCATCAGAAGAAGATAAAGCTATCTTGAGGAAAATTGCAAATTTATACAAACAGCTAGAGACAACAAACTCCCATTCTGCCGAAGTTGAGCTGAGAAGGCAAATTCTTGAGAAGCAGGATAAACTTTCAACCAAGTGTCTGTCAGCAGGATCTCATAAACCAATGGAATTATCTCATACTGATGCCAGAGATAGGCATCTCATCCAACAGATCAGTGAATTGACTAAGAAAGCCAACTCTCTGCCAAGTGGCCTTGAGAGACAATCTGTGCAAGCTGAGATCAGGCTCAAGCGAGGGTTCTTCTCACCAGCGTTCAGAACAGCAAGTGCATCTGTATATGTTCCTGCTCAAAACCCTCAGCTCAAAGGTCTCAGTTCATCTCAAAGAGAAAGTTTTCTCCTTGAAGAAATAAATGAGATGATAGGAAGAGCAATGAGCCTGCCATGAGGTCCTGAGAAAATAGCTTTGATGGCTGAAGTGAAGCTTAAACAGGGAAAGCTCTCTGGCTCAGTCAGACCAGATCCTGTAGTCTCCACAGCACCAAGTGTCAAGAGAAAAAGGTCTGACACAGTTGTGGTCACTGAAGAACCACCAGCCAAGAAGCAGCCAGAGGCAGATGTTGAAATTATCTCAGAAACTACACAGAGCTCCAAGCCATCAGTCAAAGATCAGCTTGATCAACAGAAAGAAGCTCTTAAAGAATTGAAGAAGGAGATGCCACCACCTGTGTCACAGGTGGCAAGCCCAGCCAAGTCAGATCTGCAGACATACCAGAGGAGGAGCAGAAGAACTCTGAGCTCTACAAGTGTTGACACAGTTTCCTCTCTGGATGTGCAGAATCCAATGTCTCCATCTCAATTCCTAGTATCTGAAGCAGAAGAGCAAGCTGCAAAAGAGGCCCATGTGCCTTCATCATCTCCAAAGGCTGGATCTGTGAAGCCTTCAGAACCTGCCAAGTCATCAAGTCCACAGCTGTCTCAACCAGCTGTGGCACAGGCAGAAGAAGTTCAAACCCAAGCACCACATCTGTCTTCATCACCTGTGTCACCACCAGCTGAACCAGCAGCCGCTTCTCCAAGTGCTCAAGCACCTGTGTCCTCACCTGTGGCACAGGCAAGTGGCTCAGCTGATAAAGAGGACAGTTCTGAAAGCCAATCAGATGATGGAAGAGGAGTATACGTGACTCCACCAAGGGTTAGAAAACAAAGAGCTGATTCTGATGAAGACTACCAGGCAGAAAGCTCATCCCCCAGTGCAGAATCAGCCAATGAAGAAGAGGAAGAAGAAGCTGAACAAGAAGACAGCTCACCCAGTCCCTCAGTAGCTGCAGATGATTTGGAAACCAAGTTCCACTACATATTCTCTTATGCTCTGAGGACTGAGGCTAATCAGATGCAATTTATCTCAAGAGCTGTATCTAAGAAGCTTCCCAAGAGTGACTCTAAGAAATCCAAGAGCAAAGTTGCCTCAATGAGCACCAGTGCTTTCATTAGGATGAGGTCAACTTGCCCTTACTTCAGTGAAGATAAGGAATACCTTGATCCATCTTGCTCAGACCCCAGATTTCACAATGATCTTTAAATGGGTGTTTATCATGAGATCTTTTTTCAAAGGGATTTGTTGATTGCAAGGCCATAGATTGGTTAGCTCTGACTGATCCCAGACTGAGGACTCTGCCATCTCTGATCCAAGCCTCAGGTTTGGAATTTATCTGCAATCTTCAGCAAGGATATGACCCAGAGGTCATAAAAGAGTTCTATGCCATAGTTTGGGTAGAACAGACCAATCAGGATGTAATGCTCTGGAGGACAAGAGGCCAGTTGCTATCAATAACAGCTCCAGAGTTCAACAGCCTGTTTCATGCACCAGTGGAGCCTGGCATGCCAAATTTGTTCAAGTTAGAATCAGTCTCCAATGCTGACAGAAGGAAATTCTATCCAAGGAACTTTTTCTTCCCTGCCAATGCCCCTCCAGATCATGTTTACTTCAAAGGCATCACTATCACTGCTAAGCATCTGGTCAAGATTCTGAATGTTACTCTTCAGCCCAAGGGAGGCAATACAGATGCTGTTTACAACCTAGTTTGGTAGGTATTGGTGCATATTGTAAGAACCAGCATTTTGATGTGGCCAGATACATATTTCATGAGATAGATGCTGTTCAAAAGGACAAGAAAGCCAAGCTGAGGTATGCATCATATATCATGTACATGATCCTTCAACGCACAGGTCTTCCAGAATCAACTTTTGACACCTCAGTGAAGACCTCAAAGACCCAGCTCAGGCCTCAGGTTGATGACCATCCTGATGAGGTTGCTGTGCCTGCTTTATTTGGAGGTTCACCAAAGCCAGCTGTGTCAGCTCCCGGTGACACAGCTGCTCCCACAGCTCCTCAAGTGCCTACTCCTCCAGTGCCAGCTGCCCAAGCCCAAGTGCCTACCGGTGTCACAGATGATCCTCCTACAGCTGACTCAGCTGAGTTAGTATCTGTGACACAGGTAGCTGAAGATGGCACTCTGTCCTCCTCTCTAATGTCTCAAGCAGCAGCCAGAGCCTATCAGAACAAGGTCATGCCAACTCAGTTTGCAGCTCTGCGCAGAGAAAATCAGCAGCTCCGAGAAGCAGTCAGTAGTCTGCAATCACAAGTTGATCAAATGCAGTTTCAGCTTTCAGAAGTTCTCCAGCTGTTGAAGACCAAGCTTCTTTGAATGTTTCCTCTCCTCACCCCTTTCTGGTGTTTTAGTGTTAAAGGGGGAGAAATATTAGAGAGAGATATATATTATAGGGGGAGAAATATAAGAGGGAGAGTATTTTGGATATAGGGGGAACATATATTTTGGTGTATATGTTTATCTTTAATATGTGTGGATGATGTTCACTATGTTATGATTCTTTTCCTAACATATTCCTGAGCCTTACTCTGTTACATATGTCTCGATGAAGCTTTTGTTCTGATACATATGTTTATTCTGAACTTTTGCTCTGATACACATGTTTAATCAGAATCTGTGCTCTGATACATATTCATATGTTCTGATCATTATAGCTACATCAGAATAAAAATATATCAGTTCAGTTAAATCATGTTCCTATGATCTATCTAATTCTCTGAACTGATAAAAGTGTAAGTTGTAGGAAAATACTGCCCATATCCAAAATTAAAATCTGTGCACTTGCATAATAAAAGCAAATCTTTTGTGCACAGCTTCAGGGGGAGTATATTCTAATAACCTGCACATGTATCACTCATTCAAATCTTTATGTGAACTTGTTGAATGGGTTGTCACTAATCACCAAAAAGGGAGAGATTGAAAGATCATCTAGGCCCCTAATTGGTTTTGATGGTTAATGACAATTCATATTGGAATCTAATGTTTACAATGAGTGTAAGCAGGTTTAAGAGGTTCCAGGAAGAAGGGTCATCAAGGAAAAGATGACCACCCAAAAAGTACAAAGGTGGTTTCCAGGACAAGGGAATGGCTGTGCTAGGCAGCTGTGCCACAGCTGTGAGGAAGCCGGTGCTGTGCAAGGAGTTGCAAGCAAGGTGATGGTGGCTTGATGGGTCAAGAGCCGTGAATACAGTTGGTGGCAGGTAAGGCCTAGATTTGCTAGTTTGTTTGAGTCCATAGGATACACTCGTACTATCAAGAGGGATGAAGTAGTAATGTTCTGTGGAGGTTCTTTTGCTCAATGCTTAGGGTGTTGGACAGTGGCACTGACGCTTTGAGGTCAGTGGCCCTGTGTCAACAGTTTTGCACAAGTGTGAGACTGCCTTGCGTTAGCACTCTGTAGTGCTAGCAGTAGAAAACCCTAGAGGTTAGAGTCACCAGTGTGACGCAGCTGTATCACAGGTGGTCTAGCGCTCTATGACTCAGGTACATCTCTGTACCAGGGGAGAGCTTGTAAATGCTAAGGGAACTGTACTGCGATGGTTTGTCTGCTGAGTCAGAAGGCTGTCGGAGGTTCTCTCCTTATTAGGGATCAGAGTTAGTTGTGCGCTGAGGGCATGTGATGTGCCAAAATCGAGCTGAGCAGTTAGGCTACGTCAGTTAAGGGTTTACCTGTGTGTGCCTCCGGTGACACAGGTGTCGATCTGCCTGAGCTGGTTATAGTTGGGTGTTATGACTAGCTGTGTCACCGGTGTCTGACACCGGTGACTCACTCAATCCTACGTGGCAACAGTGTAACGGTCAGATGCATGTGAACCCTATAAATAGGGGACCAGGGGAGGTCTTCGGTCAGTGAACCAACCTTGCTCAATCCAGTCAATCACATTCGACCGTTGCAAGCCTCTCACCCTCGGAACAAAAGCTAAACTTCCTAAGAGAGTTAGAGAGTCCTCGAGCAAAGAGCATTGGTTCCTCCAAGAGTCGTTACTGCTGATTCTGTTACTCTTGGAGTGTCTATTCCTAGACGGGCGTAGGAGTTGCTAGTATCACCCAAGCTTGTGTGGGCTGAACCAGTAGTTTATGAAAGTGATCCGAAGTCTACCTGCTGCAAGGCTAAAGGACTTCCACAAGCAAAGCAAGAGGCCTGATCACTCAGGTACTCGGAGAACAAGCACGATTTAGTGCTAGCGAGCTCTTCGGAGTAGCCTCTCCAATGGAGACGTACCTCTCTGAAAAGAGTATGGAATTTCGGTGAAAACACCTTGTCTCTCTGAGTACTCACTGTGTTGCTTTCATTTACTTGCTATATCTGCATGCTTGTGTGTTCCTAGTTATATTCTATTCATCTGTGATAGATCACCTTTTTACCTGTGTTAACATAGCTATGTCACAGTTGCTGTAGATCATATCTCTTGCCTATGTCAGCTACCTGTTACACAGCTGCTTAGTCTGGTCATCTGTTTCTAAGTGTTTAGTTTACCTGTGTTAGTCACCTGTGTGACAGCTACGTGTTAATTTACACATCATATTTTGCCTGTGCTGTTTACCTGTCACACAGCTAGCTTATCCTTGCAATTAGCTAAGGTTTATCTTATCAATCTAAGCTAAAAGAAGTAATTTTAATTTGCCTCCTATTCACCCCTCCTCTAGTCGGCACCTTCGGTCCTTTCAACCGTCGTGGTATGTTATCACACGGTCGTCTGTGGCGGTTGTTAGCTTCTGAGGGTGCAGGATGTTTCTTTGCATCTGCCTGGAGCGAGTGGCACATACGTCATCGTGGGATGTTACCACGCAGCCATTTGTGTTGGTTGTTGGCTTCCGGGGTTCATGGATGACACTTCAAATCCACTAGAGCGAGTGGCGCACGCGTCGTTGCGGGATGTTAGCACGCAAATGTTTGCGTCAGTCGTTGGCTTCGGGGGGTGCGGGATGCTCCTTTGCATTTGCTCGGAGCGAGTGGCGCATGTGTCATTGTGGGATGTTATCATGCGAACGTCTAGGACGGTTGTTGACTTCCGTGGGTGCGGGATGGCATTTTATATCCGCCCGAAGCGAGTGGTCCACGTGTTGTTGCGGGGTGTTAACATGGGACCGTCCGTGATAGTTGTATGCTTCCCCGGGTGCACTTCAGATCTGCCTAGAGCAAGTGTCGCTTACAGCATTGCAGGATGTTAGCAATCGACCTTCCACGACAGTTGTTGGCTTCCAGGGGCACGGTATGACACTTCGCATCCACCCGATGAGTGGCGCACGTGTCGTCATGGGATGTTACCCATGCACAATGGCTGTGTTTTCATGCCCGATGTGCGTTTGCAGTGTGTAGAGCACTCATGTGCATGTTGCGATAGCAAGTGATGACCACCGCCGTGTCTCTCATAAGTTCATTAAAATACTTGGTGTGAACTGGTGTAGCGGTGACTTCTTAAATATTACATATGTTAGATGTTTAAAGGCCGATGCAGCGGCAATTTGTGGAATGTAAAGACATTGAGATGTAAAGGCTGATACCTTGTTCCTTGGACATGGGGGCTGGTGCGCTTCCGAGTTCACACGTAGTATTTGTAAAGGTTGTCCACGTTCCAGCTGTGCTTGAGAGTGATGCCGTTGAGGTTGCGAAGGCGTAATGGCGACAGGCGGGAGGAGTTGATGACCTCGTGAGGGTCTTCCCACTTGGAGCTGATCTCACCATTGGCCTCTGGGTTCACCTTGGGCTTGAGCACCAAGTCGTCCACTTGGATCAGACACTCACAAACGGTCTTATTATATGCCTTCGCCATTGACGCCTGGTACCACTCGATGTTGAGGGTCGCTTGTTCGCATGTCGTGTCTGCTTCGTCTAGGGATACTTTGCATCCTCGTCACTTGGTGGGCTGGAGATGCGAAGGGATGCAAGTTTGACCTTCTCGGGCATGACGGCTTTATCTCTGAACAACAATTTGAACAGGGTCTAGCTTGTAGATCTGCTTGCTGTCGTGCAGGTTGACCATAACACGCTTGATAGCTCATCTGCCCAGCCTCCGCCGGACAACATGAATACACCTAGAATTATTTGTGTTCTATATAATTGATCATATTCTTCTCTTAGACCTTTTAGCGTGAAATTAAGCAAGGAAATTAAGTTTAGACATAAAAAAGTGTCAAATTATAATAATTTGGAAGGCCATGTCAAATAAGGGCACATGAGTTTGCATTTAGCATGCATCGAGAGTAAATTACCCTTTTTTCTTGAAGGAAAAAAAGTTTCTTCTTACTTACAGTAGCTTAACAAAAATCAGGGTGCACTCATGTGTACTGATTTTATTTTGTATTCCCTTTGCCCTTTGTCAAATTTGAATCATTCAATAGAGTACAAGTATTTAGAGAGCAATTGAGGAGTCCAAGGCACAATTTTGGGTACAATCAACAGCTCATATTAAACATATTGGAGTACGTCACAATTAGGAGCAACAATGCATAATCAGGATCACAATCAGCATCTTGAGGGCTAAAGCAACTAACAGCACATTCAACATTTGTTGAGCGCAAATATGCAGTTGAGAGTATAACTAGGAGCACAAGTGGAGAGATGCACAACTAACTATCCAAACACATGAATTTAGAGAATCATGCTTCACAATCGGATCACAATCGGAATTAAGAGGACTCATGCCGTAATAAGAACATATTTAATAGACAATTAACAAAATGTATTAGGACAAATTTTGCACACATAATGAGCTTCAAGAATGAGCACATGGAAAAATTGCCAAAAGAATGCATCATAGGTCATGCTCGAGGTTGTCGCTAGCTCAGCGTGCATTTGCTCTTGCACGCTACCAGTACCTTGGGGGCTTCTAGATGGCAATGACCGAGTATCTAGGGAGGGCGGCAAGGACGGGGAGGAGCGTGGTCCTCTGGCGAAGATGAAGGGAGTGGACCATCGGGCGAGGGGGCACTGGAGGAGGAGCACAACATGGGGCCCGCCGGCATGGAGGAGGGGGTTGTCGGGGGAAGTGAGGTGCTGCTGAGGGAGGAGTTGGGGGAGGTGGACAGTAGCGTGGGTGGGGGTTGAGGGGGGCGATGCAGGTAAATGTGGGGGGGGGCGGCAAGGGTATCAGGGTGGGAGGGAGTAGTCGGGGTGGGGATTTGGGAAAAAATGCCAAGATGAAGGGTGTGAGTACCGAGCGATCTCATTTTCTCTGTAATACCTGTTAAGTTTGAGGGGCAAAGTCGGAGGCGGTGTGCAGAAGCCCGGAAAGCCTAAAAAAGTGGAGCTTGTAGCGGGCAAGTGAAATTGGAGAGGCTTAACTCCATAGTTGTCCATAAGTCACCTTTTTTTTTGACTTATGGCTTTCTACGGCCATAAGCTAGCCAAAATGTTGAAAAGAAAGGGGTCTGAAATTTGTCGGAGATGAGTCAATGCTCGAAGATGCAACTTTGTGTATTTTGACAGGCCCAATCTTAAAGGTAGGTCCCAAAAGTTTGTGGAACCTATAGGTTTTATTTTTTTACTGATAGTAAATAATTGGTTTAATTATGTTCTTACCCTTTAAAACTGAGGAAATTTATGATTTCAATTCTTATGGCAGCCAAACATCCATATTTTTAAAATCTAATATCAATTCTTGAATTATATGTTTAATTCATATGAGCCAAACAAAGTGTTAAGATTATATCAAGAAATAGAAAACAAACCTACAATATTGTCACCGTAGTAGAGTTTAACCACCAATTTCGGAAAAATTTCATGTGTAACGACAGCATTTCTCCTTTTTTTCTACCCCAGGCTAAAAGCATCAATTACGAAAATTAGATGAGAACTTATCCAGAAAAGCCGAATCTATTAGAGTTCGTCAAATATGGAGATAGATGGGCTAAGTTTGGCATAAGAGCGAGGGCGATGTTCTTGAGAGAGAAGATCAAAAGGGCTCGTCCAACCTGGACATCCAACGAACTCGTAGTCGTCGGGTGGCGATGCTCGCGAGAGGAGCAATGGACTGGATGCGCTACTGCGTACGCGACAAAGAAGAAAGCGATCACAACGCAAAAGAAAGGGAAGCAGTGGTATCGTATTCTGATACATCTCATATTGGAGCGCAATGGCCTTTCTATGGGCCTGGGACCCGGATACCGTGGGACCTAATTACAGCCAAGTTGAAACAAAAAATGTTTGTCAGGAATCAATAACGATGTATCCGATTATACCCCAAAAACGTCGGACCAAACACGTAGTAAAGAGTCCAGGATCACTGGCGTTGCTTAGGGCAAGTGTATGTCCGTCTTTTCTCAAAAGTACCACGTAATATTTTTATTGAATTAAAAAAGATAAGAAAATGTGCCTTTTTACCACACGTTTTCCTATTTAATTTTAGTCATCATCCATTTTTATATTAATGCAAGTATTAATTATTAAAGATGATACTAAAATATTTACCATTGTATAACATGTTTTCCCTTTTATTATTATATCTAGATATCGTGGAAGGCACAAAAAAAAGTTATCTTATCTATAACTGAAAGAGAAATTCTCGGCTCTATGGAGCCATAGCTCCAACCTCCATCACTGTTGGATGCTTCATCGAGATTTGTGTTATTGTATACACTAACAAATTGTTAAGAAAGATTGTGTACTAATCACGATGTCGTACACGCTAAAAAATTGTTAAGAGAGGGTGTTTAGTTAGTGGACATATTATCTTATGTATAGACACAATAATTTAAGTAAAATCACTATTACACTTCTGATTATACAATAAAAAAATAACAAATCAGCACACATCAAATCGTAGAGAAATTTGCATCCAACAGTGCTAGAGGATGGAGCCTTGACTCGAGAGAGCTAAAATTCCTCTTTCTCTCTCTCTTATTGAAGCTGTTCGTACGTATTTGCAATCTGTCAAAGTGTAGAACATAGAGGCCTATTCTAAAATGGTTGTTCGAATGAATTCAAGTGAATTAGCGTGTATCAAATGAAAGAAAACTCTGTTAGGAAAGAGATAATCCCTTCTGCTGCTCAGCAACTAGCGAGCTGATCCTGCAGGGACTCAGGGCTGCCTTCCTGCAAGCAGTTCACCGGCGGCACCGTGAGCGTCGCCATCACCCCGTACGCGTTCCAGCAGTACGGGTGGGCCAGCGGCGCCTCGCCGCCGCCGGCCGGCAGCAGCTCGACGTCGGTCATGGTGATGTCGGTGCAGGCGACGCTGTCGCTGCAAGCGAAGCGGATCGGCCCGCCGCGGGCCTGCGGGTTGTACGTGCCGTGGATGTCCCGGTACGTGACGCCCGCGACGCGCACGGCGGAGGTCTGGTTGGCGCACCCGCTGCCGAGGCAGTAGTACTGGTCGATGACGATGCAGCTCTTGACGTTCTCCATCCGGACGCCGGAGAACTCGATCGCCGTCACCGAGCCGGCGCCCCCCTGCCACGTCTTGATCCGGAGGCCGTTGTCGGAGTCGAGGATCCGTGTGTTCCGGACCGTGACGTTGGACACGCAGGCGCGCGTGTTGTGCACGCCCAGGCTCCCGATACTGCACGCGCGCACGCAGGGCACGGGCATGAGCTCGCCGCATCAGACAAACCACGGTGCAGTGTGCTGTGGGCTGTGGCAACTACACGACGGAAAGGAGCGAGGTGTGAGAAAACGTATGGCTTTACCTGATGCCATGGCCATGACCGCACGTCACGTTCTCTATGTGCACATCGGAGCAGCCGGCTCCAATGGATACGCAGTCGTCGCCTGCAGCGCCACAGAGCACAGGTTCAAGTGCTGCCGTCAGGACCAGGAGTAAAAATTTGTGGGCAATATGACTGTAACGTTAACGCACCGTTGTTGA
Organism: Stipa capillata; assembly: GCA_019208055.1. Taxonomy (NCBI): domain Eukaryota; kingdom Viridiplantae; phylum Streptophyta; class Magnoliopsida; order Poales; family Poaceae; genus Stipa; species Stipa capillata. Next base: position 121,660 of record JAGXJF010003426.1, read on the forward strand.
TCCTGGAGTTGTGTATCTGGACGTTCTTGGTGTTCTCGACGTGGATGCCGTCGGTGTTGGGGCTGAACGCCGGCGAGCTGACGAAGACGCCGTCGACGCGCACCCGGTCGCAGCCGTCGAACTTGAGGTGGAACTGCGGGCTGTTCTCCATCCTCAGGCCCTGGACCGTTACGTTGTTGCTCGCGAAGAACCGTATCAGCTGCGAACGAGATGCACGTAAGTACAGGAAATCTAGCCATTTGTTTACTCCAGGTATCGGTAGGATGCAGAGGTACTTGCTACGAGAAGAAACAGAGTGTAATCCAAGTGATTGGTGTACTTACTGCAGGGCTGTCACATGGTCCGGGTAACGTCGACCCATTGGGACCCTGAACACGATGAAAACAGCCATAATTAATGTTACAACATAACAGTGGTACAACATAACAGTAGTACAACTAGATATACAAAACGTATTTAGCTTATACAGTTTCAAGATTTAATTAATAATTTACCAATAATACGTGGTTTAGTGACACAAAATTGATAATATAAAATGAGGTTCATATTCAATACCACTTTCTTATAATAGCGATTTTGTAACTCTTAACTAAATATTGTAGAAAAATTTACGTTTAAAATTGATTTTAGGCAAAATACGCATATATAAAACGGGTTTAGCGATCCACATTTAATTTGGGAATGATGTATGTACCCTGTGAGGCTTGCATGGGAGATTCCACCACTCCTCCCCATTGCCCTCGATGGTTCCTCTCCCTGTGAGCATCATGCCGTCGGTCTTGTAGAAGGTTATCCACTGCCGCCGGCTGTCCGCCTCCGGCCAGCTCGCCGGCCCGTCCGGTGGCATCAGTACTCCGTCAATCTGGCGGGGCAACACGTATAAGTATGTAACGCACAAATTAACAACAACTTTAAAACAGAGTAAATGGGAATTGATAATCAATTCGTAACGTCCATATTGAAATTGAAGAGGTGTATGGCTTACTTGGAAGTTGAGCCCGGTCTTGCACGGCCCCGCGAAGACGGTGGAGGTGACCGTAAACACGCCGTCCGACGGCACGAGCAGCGTGGCGGACTCGGCTGAGCACGCCGCCTTCCACGCCGCACGGAACGCCCGCGTGTCGTCGGCAAACGAGCCGTTGCCCGAGTCCGACGCGCCGAACGCCCTCACGTCGAATACGTTGCTGCAGGCCACTGAGCTGTTCTTGGCAGTTGGTGATGCCGGTGGGAGCGCCGACGGCGGCTTTGCCCTGTTCATGGCCGGAGGGAGCGCCGGAGGCTTTGTTTCCGCGGGAGGGACCGCCGGGTGCTGTGGTTCTGGTGGCTTGGCCGGAGCGTGCGCTGGTGGCTTCGACGGGGAGAGCTGCGGCGGCTGACCCGGCGATTGTGCTGGAGGCTTGGCCGGAGCGAATGAAGGGGGATTTACTGCCACAGGAGGGAACGGATGATGTAGTAGCGGTGGTGACTTGGCTGGTGCGTGCGCAGGTGGCTTTGCTGGGGAGAGCCGCGGCAGCTGCGCCGGCGATTTTGTTGGAGGCATGGCCGGAGCGAATGACGGGGAATTTGCTGCCACGGGAGGTATAGCCGGACGTAGTGGTGTCGGCGACCTCGTTGGAGCTTGCGGCGGCGGTGTCTTTGCCGTGGAGAGAGACGGTGGCTTTGCCGGCGAGAGAATTGGTGACATGGCCGGAGCAAATGACGGTGGCTTGGCGTAAGGGTGCAGTGAAGGTGGCTTGGCAGGAGAGAGTGGCGGTGGCCTAGCCGACGAGATCGCTGGTGGCTTGGCGAGAGGAAACGTGGGTGGTTCGGTCGGCGGGAGCGCTGGCCGCTTGGCATGAGAATGAGATGGCGCCTTGGCCGGCGAGGGCGATGGCGGCTTGGCCATGGAGAAAGCGGGTGGCTTGGCTGGAGCAGGCGACCGTGGCGCGCTCACCGGCGAGAAGGCCGGCGCCTTGGAAGGAGGATGCGACAGCGGGCACGGCTTGTCGTGGCGAGAGCGCGGCGGTGGCACGTCATCGATGTCCGGAGGCAGAGCCGGTGATTCTGCCGGAGAATCGGAGTCGACGTCGGGAGGGAGCGCCGCGGGGGGATGCGAGATGTGGCTGCTGTTCACCGTGTGGCTGTGGTGTCCGTGGTGGTGCCTCCGGTGCTTCCGGTGATAGTGCAGCGCTCTTGCATCAGCAATAGGAAGCCACACCGAGAGGAGCAACATGGATATGACCACCGTTGCAGTCAACGTGCGACGCGACGGTGGTCGTGTACTCCGGTGGGCTGTGCTCGCCGATGTTCTCATCGCCGAGGACTGGCTACCAGCGTTAGGATGTCTCGGAGTTTCAATGGAGCTGGGTGAGAAGGTCAGACGGCCGGAGGAGCCAGGAAAAAGAAGAGTAGAAGACGCTACACATATGTGTGGGCTGTAGACTGTAGTATATATACTGTCACCGTGCAATTGTGTTTCTTGTGTGTATTGCATGGGGACACATGCATGTACGTACTTTGTACGTTACGGTCTTTTGTATGTATGCTAGAGCTCTCAACTTGCATGACTGTGAGATACACTAGCTACAGGGAGGCTCATGTGCTTGATACGTCTTGCGTGAATGGGTCTCTCTCTCTCTCTCTCTTCGGTGTCATGGGAAAATATATTGTGTCAGCCTGTCAAATAGTGAAGCTGGCAAGCTGCGGTAGGAGTTAGAGGAAGGTCTAGGGTTAGCTAGAAGATGGGTGTCGTTTCTCTTGCCTGCTGTGTTGCGCTTTACAATTGCAAGTGGATCAACTAAACAGCCAGCGAGGGCGTGTCCCCGTGCATCTATGCACTACCGTCAAGGATGTGTTAGCTTTCTATAGAGTATAATAGTTAATCTATGCTCCCCCAATTTTTTTAGTTTATGATAATAGGGTGTCTACTTCTAAATCAATTGAGAAATTATTATTTCTAATTCGATGATTTTAAATATTGATTCATTATCCAATAGTTAATTAAGCAGTTGCATATTTTAGATTAATGTGTAACTTTAAGTTTAGAGATGTGTAACTGAGCAGCTGCACATTTTTATATCTAAATTTACACTAATTTTTTGTGTAACTGTAAATTTAAAAATATACAACTCGGTCGACTGAGAAATAACAAGTTTTCAGCTAATTGAGAATAGCAAATCCGTTATGGTATAGACTAATGACTGTGCATACCATACAATTATAGTAGCTAGCGACTTATTTAGGAAAAAGTCCACTTTTCTCCCCTAAACTCTTGGCTTGGCTCACTTCACCCCTTAAACTATTTTTGGGCTCACATAGCCACTAAATTATTTGAATTGGGATCACTTTACCCCCTATTCGGTTTCTGGAAGGACAAAATCACACCTAAAGGTTTTGAAAAAAATCTATTTTTTAAATACACATAGGTTGATGGGTGAAGCATATACATGTAAATTTTGGTTAAAATTTATGACAATATATGAGCTGTGAAAAATAAAAAAATTGTACAGTAATAAATTTGCATAGGTTGCAAATGCTCGACGTCCTCATAGCTAGGGCTTAGGAGGATGGCCAAATAGAGGGAGTCATCCCTCACCTAGTGGAGAATGGTGTGTTCATCATCCAATATGCTGACAGTACTATTTTGTTTATGAACAATAACATCGAACAAGCCAAGAATATGAAGCTCTTACTATGTGTTTTTGAGCAATTGTGGGTTTTAAAGATAAGATTTTATAAGAATGTGATATTTTGCTTTGGCAAGGCCAACGACAATGAAGCTAATTATAAATAACTTTTTGGCTGTGAAGGATGCTCTCTATCCTTCTGTTACCTCAAAATTCTTATCCATTACCATAAGCTATATGTAATATGTATTGGTAATGGGTGGAGGATCGATTTGAATCGAAACTCGACAACTGGAAAGACAAGAATTTGTCCTCGGATGGCAGGATAGTCCTTATCAACTCAGTTGTGAGTAACTACCCATTTTTATGCTTTCTTCTTTTGAGGTGCCAAGAGGCCTACACAAAAGATTGAATTACTATCACTACAGATTCTTCTGGAAATTAAAGTGACAACCATAACAAGAAGTATATACTCACTAAATGAAGTATTATCCATTGACCAAAGAGCGAGGGGAATTGTGCACCCAACATTTGGATGTAAAAGCTAAATGCTTACTGAGTAAATGACTCTTCAAGTTAATCAAATGAGCGTGGGGTGTGGCAGCAGTTGCTGCAAAATAAATAGCTCCATTCTAAGACTCTTTCTCAAGTCGAGAGGAAACCATATGACTCTCAATTCTAGGCAGGCTTGGTGAAAGTCAAGGGTAGTTCTTTCAATTGGATCTTTTGTTGCGAATGGCGGCAATGAAGTTAGGTTCTGGGAGGATGCGTGTCTTGGTGCTACACTGCTTAGTGAGCAATATGCCAAGCGGGACCCACTGAACATTACTAGAATATTCCTAGAGGGAAAGGCCGACATGCCCCTAGGGATATGAGTGAACTTAGGGGTAGAATAGTAAATTTTCTTGATGGCAGAATTGTAACTTCCTCTAACGGTCCACTTTCCCTATAAATAGAGGAGACCCTCCTCCATTCAAAGGATTCACAATTCTCAAGTAAACAGAAACTTGCCCCACTTCTCCTCTTCTACGAGGTCCTTAAGTTTTGGGTATCCTCACGTCGTGCGGTCGACGTGCATGAAAGTGTGTCTCCGTGACTTAGATTCCTGTGCATCCGTCGTAGGACTGCGTAAGCGAGCGGGGGTGCCACAAGTTCATTGTCTAGTCTCGTTGGTATGACACAAACTTAGCACGCAAAAATAAATACAAGTGAGATATGATCATAATTAAAGTTCGCCGACCATAACATAAATTCCCCGACTACAAGTGATAGGTAATGAAGAGAGATTGCTCTCACTCCATCCATCCTCCGTCCCTTACACTAGTAATGGTTCTCAACTCTATTTCTATAAAGGCAACGGATGCACAATCAATGTCCGTACACCATCATAAAGAATTGCAACAATTAGTATAACATAGCCACCATTAAGAATAAACTTAATGCATAACTTCAACTAGCGATCACCTGATGTCCTCAAGAACACAATAATCTACTCAGATGTGACAAGGGTGTGGATAATCATGGATAAACATAGACACCATGTTCTAAAAATATAAAGAAATAACTAAACAACTCAAGTATGACATGACACAATACAGTAATACTAGAGACAAGTTTAAGATATCAATCTATTGGAGGAAGTGACGGTGGTGATGATGTTGTTGTTGATTCCGGTGATGGAGATGGTGGGAATGTTCCTCATTCGATGATCTTCAATATCTTGTGGTGGAATATGATGAAATTGTGGTGAACATGAGCGGTAAAGAAGCAATTTGTCTCTCAAATTGATAGGAAGAACCCTTATGTTCTCTCTTGACGCTGCGTAGGTTCGTAATTCCCCTATTAGCATTGTCAAAATGAAAGGATTAAGTAGTCAAGGATCCTTGTTGCACTCCTGCAGCGGAGCCCTAGGGGGCCCGCGCGGCAGGTGGGGTGGCACCCCCCTACCGTGGCGCCTGCCGTGTGGGCCACTGGCCCTCCAGTGGTGGCGCCCCTTCAAATGTGGCTCCATCTTCATGTATTGACTTCATTTTTGCGTTCACTTCAGTGGAAATTTTGCATTAAAATGCACTTCTGTTGACTTTGCAATTATTTCTAATCAGATTGACAATCTGCAGAAAACCTAAAAAAGTAATAATTTATTTTATTAAAAAGAAGCTTAAAACACTATAAAAGAACAGTGACATACTAAATAAAAACTATGCAGTATGCACGCATCACATGCATTTGGACAATTTTCTGTACAATCAACGTACGATCCCTTAGTTATCTTGTTTCTTTTGGTAGAAGAACATTTGAAAACTAATCATCTCCCTCAAAGTTAAAATCTTCATGTGGTATCTCTGTCGAGGAGTCATTCAAACTAAGGATAACTTAGCCAAACATAATTGGAAGGATAGCACACGGTGTTGTTTCCTGACGAGGAAGAGACAATTCAACATCTCTTCTTTGCATGCAGGTTTGCTCGTCTAGTGTGAGAACAATTTATGCGGCTTTGAACCTTCCCACCGGTAGCGCTACTAATATGTTTGGGAACTGATTATCAGGAATTGTGTGACCTCTCAGAGTGCAGGTACTAATGGGTAAATCTGCTACTTCTTCTCACTTTGGCTAATTCATAATAATATGATTTTTAACAAGGTGAAAGTTCCCAACATTTTGCAGGCTATCCATATGGCAACCAACTTGCTCCATACGTGGTCCTTGCTGCAGCGGCGGGAGGAGATGCAGGGTGCTCCGGATACTGAATGCAACCATTTGGAGATGATAGCACGTGACTTGTTTACCTGATATGGGTGGCGGCCTAGTAATATACTTTGTGATGCTTGACGGGTCATATATCATGTTAGTATGTATTCCTACCTTGCTTTGTGGAACGCTAAACTTTTGCAATACTCTAGTTTAATAATCTATTTGGCAAGTGCATCAATCAATGTAGAAGTCTGTGGTAACACTTTCACCGCTAGAATTGAAATGTTTCCTTTGAAACTCCCGTGAGATTTTGATGATCCAACCTTGTATATAATAAAATAACTATAAAATTAAGAAAAAAAAATTAGATTTTGAACCACCAACTATTGTCCAAGTTCACATTTCAACCTTGATCCAAAAAAAAATCTAAAATACACCCTCCAATACTGAGCATCGTTTGAAGTACAACTTTCAACCCATTGCAGGGCGGTTTTGCACTGACGTGGCATCCTATTTGGAAAGCGTTGCGAGCAACCCACAAACCAACTTCTTTTGAACAAGCAGACCACCACTGCGCATGTAACACTCGCTAGCGTCTCCTCCCCCATGCCTCCCTTCCTTTGCATGGGCCAAATCTATGGCAAGCTTGGTCCATGATCCTTCTCTCTGCTTGAGCGACTGCACCGTCACCCAACATGGCCCTTAATCCAGCCAACACTCAACTCCATCACCTCGTATAGGCGAGCAACTCATTCTTTGCAAATATGTTATCCCATTTACATGCTAGAACTTGAGTTGCCGATCAAGGAGGAGAGGAGACTGTGGTCATGAACAACATTGAGGTGGAGGCAGTATGATGTTGTGTAGGCATGTCGGTGGAGCGACAATGGCATCTGGTCGCATCCTCCTCTTCCTCCCTCCCTCCCCCCTTGCCTCCCTTGTCTTTTCTTCTCCAGCTATGATGACAACATTGAGCAACGGCGGCAGTGACCGGCCGCACCCTTCTCCTGCTCCCTCTATGTACTTAGGCTCTCATAGCTCAAGTGTCCGGGGAAGAGGAAGAACATAGAGAAAGGGGCGGGATGATGGACTCACATGTAGGCACCTCCATTAACTTTTATTTGCTGCTTTGTTGGAAGGTTTATTTGGTGACTTAGCAGACACATAATAACCAGCTGAGCTAAAACCATTTTTGGGATTGCTTTCGAGAGTTTAAGGGTGTCCTTCAAACGATTTAAGTGTTCGAGGTGGAAAATCGGATCCGAGCGCAGTTGAAGGTTAAAAAATGACATTCCTTAAAATTGTAATTTGTGCAAAATCACTGTAAATCAAAAGTTTGGCTGTGCATTCTAATTAAAAACAAAGATGACCGGCGTTACCTTCTCCTTTAGGACTCATTTATAAGAAACAATATCCATTTGGCCCGGCCCTTCTTTTGGATGGAAAGCCTGCATGCGAAACGTCAAGCAAAAAGGGCACCAACCTACACGTACGCATGCATGCAGATGGGAGACTAGCCTTTCCCTTGTGCCGTCTCCATCTATACGTGCCGAATGCGACACGAGACGGTTCATTGCTCTCTAAAAGCAAGAGAATAATTGCACTTGCGCACACATACCTCCGTCCCATCCTGTTGTGTGTCGTTACTAGAGAGAGATGATGTACTAACTAAAGCAGAGAGATCCTTGAGGACCCGTGAACGCCATATCACTTTAAACGATGCTGGTTAGCCGACCTTTGAGGTTAGAACCAATTAAGGGCATACTAGAGTTGAGTACGACAGAAGACAGGATGCAAACTCAATACAAGGGATGAGCAATCCTGCGTGCCACAAAACGGGAAATGGTTTTTCCTGTCAAAAGTACAAGTGATGTATACCGGCCGGCAGCGCTCAGAGCTAGTCTGCTTAATGTGTCTGAATCTTTTTTGTTGGCAAGCGTCACGGCCTCACGGGCAGTTTGGTACTTCTTGCAATGAAAGCTCGTGGATCTCCATACTAAATTTGGCCTGTCAATCGACTAATCAAGTCGGCATTTAACTAGACTCGCTTGTTTACAGCCTGATGATTACATAAGGTATTGTGTGTACTTGAAAACTCTGGCTGGCTGCGTTGTGCTTTGTACTTGTGAAGCCAAAACAAGATCAGGCTGCACCCTAATTAAAGTGACTGTGTGCCAGTCTCTCCATTCTACTTGTTTCCTGCGTATTATGTTCGGAACATATATGTACCTAGCTCTGTGAGAGATTCACAGCAGATGTGACACTAGAATTAATGACCCATTTGTGATTTTGTTTTGTTTGAAAATAACCTCTTTCAGATTTGCGACTATGAAGACCGCTAAAAGAACTCATCCAGTTTCCAAAGTATGAAAAGAAAGAGAGGACTTTTTTGGAAGGAGCATCTCTCTCTTCATCTTCCGAAATGGATTGAACTTATTCAAGAGTTTCAAATAATTAAGTAATACTTATTCAAGAGTTGTCATTGATGGGTCTTAAAATTTATCTAAGAATTATTAGTTCGGGCTTTTAGCCCGCTATTTTTAACACCATCTAAATGAGAAAGCTGGAATGGAGAGCTTTCGGTGTAAATACAGCAAACGTAGATGCCCGGAGTGATTAAATTTCAACATCCGGTGGGAATTTTGACTAACATTTCTCAAGCATGCCACTGACATGCATAATACCCGAGTATTGAAAGACTAATTAAGGTTCAACATACAGCATGAATAAACTGTAAACTAGGACAAAACTTAAAGTCTGATATGATGCTAGGCACTTGATTCAGCTGATGCATGTCACCCTTTCCGATGATCACCAACTATGTTTGGAGATAAACTTTTTCTTTGGCCTAACCCGGAAACGAGAAGTGGAAAAAATATCAGATAAGAAAAATAACAATATTCATTACAACTCAATTATGTTGTCAGCTGCCAGTAATTGAGATATATTTAAGTGTATATCGGTTACACAAATTGTTTACAACTCCGAACAAGCATAAAATTTTCCTTGGGATATGATAACTAAGTCTAAGGACACATATACAATGCAAGATAATCGTATGATACTTATGTAGGAGAGTAATTCTCACGAAAGACAATCTAGGTAAGAGAAATTGGACGGACAATCTAAAATGTTATTTCTGTTCTCAGAACGAAACTATTCAACACTTATTTTTTGATAGAAGTCTTCGTGACCTGATTCTAGTGAGGGTAGTTGTTTTGTATTGGTCTATTGGCTATGTATATAGAAATGGCGTGGTTTTTGACAAGCACAAATCTTATAATCCTTTGTAGGTGATTTACATGTGTACACATCGGCTATGGTCATGGTCTTCTATGCAGTGGCAGGAAAGGTAGAGTCTATCCTTTCGCTATACCAATCCTTGGAGACAGTGGTGCGAAAGCTTTTAGCCGAACATGGGTGGGCTTTATCTACCGTTTTTGTGCGCCTTGAAGACTTGCTGCACTATGTTTTGTCAATCAATTTATGTTTTTTTTAGCTTATTGTATTTCCGGTTGAGACTGGATGGTTGAACTTTCTCTTTTACTTTGAACCTTTGGCTGTTTGTATGTTATGTAGAGGCTGGGAGTGACCTTTTGTATATAGCATTACCTTGATTCAGTTTTAAGGAATAATTCTTTCATTATTTAAAAGATGCACGATGCAAAGTGATAACACATAGAAGATGGATAATAAGGAGAATAAGATGGACGTGCGAAGACGATTAAGGCCAAGAACATGGACAGTAACAGCCAACATATGAAGGGGTAAAGCACTTTCATGACAGCGCAAATAAGGTTCACCTGATGCCCGAAAAATAGAAGAATAAGGCTCACCTCATTGCTGTGGCCGCACTTCTTGCGGCAGGTGGTAGACCTGAGAGGGGAAGCCGTGCGTAGCACCTGCAAGACAGAATCGTGAAAATAATTATGATATGTTGGCACATACATTACAAACACAAAATGCTTGAAACGACTAGTCAATTAAGAAAGAGATTACAGAAAAGAAAAAACCCTTTTGGGTAGTGAACCAGATCAACCACACACATATAAGCATATTGGTATAGTGAATGGAAATGGTTCAGGGACTACATACTTGCGGCAGACCATCTTGTTCTCATTGTGCTTTAGAGCAAGGCTCCAGAGGTTGGGGTCGATCCAGCAGGGGTAGTCCGCCTCTGCCACCGCCGCGGAGGCGCAGCACTAGGTGAAGCGTGGACTCCTGAATGTTGTAGTCGGCGAGGGTGCGGCCATCCTCCAGCTGCTTCCCCGCGAAGATGAGACGCTGCTGGTCCGGTGTGATACCTAAGGTTAGTTAATGCAAATCAAACCAACAACTTCCACCGTTAGTTCACCACTCCATAAAGCGTCAGTTAAGAATTAAACACGCGCAGTTTTATGAATACGACGATGGAATTAAAATGAACGTCGAATTAGTTCACTGCCAAACAGGACATCTGTGTAGATACAGGTTGATTGCCTAGCGAGTTGCAATTAAAGAGGCCCATCCATTCCTACCTCAAGAAGCACAAGGATTAACAAGCCAATTCAACATCATCTAACCCTCGGATCAAACACGGAAGTTTCGAATCTTTAGCTAAAAAAGACCGATCACCCGGGCAGATTTGCTCTGTTTCAGACCGAGATAATCAAACATGGCAACATGGAAGATGCTATGAACTACATTGACATGTCACTTGACAATTAGCTCACCGAGACCAGATTACTGGCGTATGCATGGGCAAATCAAACAAGAAGAGAGAAAAGGCAGCTTTTGAGCAACGACACAAGCATGCATGCAGAACCAAACGCAACTCAGGTGATGAGCACGATCGGGTGGAGATCGGGTAGATGGAGGAGCAGTGATCGGAGACGGAGAGTGCACATACCTTCCCTGTCCTGGATCTTAGCCTTGACGTTGTCGATGGGTGGTCGCTGCTCTCGACCTCGAGCGTGATCGTCTTTCCCCGTCAGCGTCTTCACGAAGATCTGCATCATGCCACCTCGCCTCGGTCGCGCGCTCTCGCCGGATGGTGGTGCTCGGTGGTGAGTAGTGAGCAGCAGCCGCGGACGTGATGTCTGTCCATATATAGGGAGCGGAGGCAAATGTTGGTGACGCACCCGCTACGAAACTCCCCAGAACCCTAGTGAAGTCTGTGTAGCCGCCAATTAAGCTGGGACTCGGTCAGAGTCGGAGCAGTGCTGTACAATAGGTTAAGTTTTGGACTTCAGAATATCTATCAATCAAGAGAATGCTATGACCGAAATTATATCTACGGCGCATTCTGAGTGTTTGTTCCATTTTGTTGAAACACAACACACAACATGCTATCATCACGAATTACTCTCGATTACAGATGCATCGCCTTGACGGTTTTCATCCCCCCTTCACACACACACACACAATGATACATGCACACGCAGGTGGCAGGGCCCCGTTTCCCAGCGGAGAATATGTAGGCACAGTTGTTACACAAGGTCGACACCTAGCCGCCGGACGTGCTTCATTAGCAATGGAGTTAGGGTAGCGACGATGCACTGGATTTCTAGCGTAGTACACGATGTAAGATCTAATTTATCATGTTATGATAGATCTTTGTCTAATCTCATGAACACAAACATAATTAATAAAGAATTTAGTAGATTGACTTGTGTTTAGCGATGTCATCTACGTACTCGATGTAGGAGATGAAGATGTAATTCATCATAATCTCAGCGAGTCCACCGACAACGTGGTTGATCTTCAAGCCAATAGGAGCACTCTCTAGATTGGAGTGTTAGGGGAAAGGTCAATCCTAATCAAATTTTCATCCTTAATTAAGTGTAGCGCTGCCCCCCTTTATATAGCGCTTCCTTGACTTGAGACCTAGTCATCTTACGTTTAAGCCCCCAATTATAGGCGCATTACTAGTTAGTCCATCTGATGACATAATAATTCTAATATTCTCTCACTTGATCAAATGGATTATCATTATTCCATATCTTGAAAGAACACCACACCAAGATAATGTAGTTACAGTGACAGCTTAATCATCTATGCAACCCCATCATCTATAATGTAATACTTGTCCTCAATATGGTAATTATTTATAGTATTTGGGAGTTTATATGAGCATGTAGTCATACTCCCTTCTTTTGGTTCTCATTATGGTTTGTTTTCTTTATTAGTTGACGATGGCATAGCACCCGGGTATCGTTAAGGAGGACAAATCCGGCCCTTCAGACACAGGATGGGTCGGGCCGACTACTCAGAGTCCGACTTCTACACGGGAGCGCCTCATCGACTTGGAGTACAAGACAGGGATAAGTACTTACCCGGCAAACCCGGATTTAGTTGTACTAACTAGGAAATCAATCTGTAAGCCGATCCGGACTCTTGTAACCTACCCCGGTTGCCTATATAAGGTCAGGTAGGGGCCCTCCCGATCGGTACGTTCTCATATCCGCTCTCGACGTAGACTCATAAGCTCTCGTATTCTCATACATACATAGCCCTAGCAACCTAGAGATCTATTCCCGAGGTCTTGCGACACTTGGGATACAAGCATACCAACCACCCAAACACAGGACGTAGGGTATTATCTCTTCTTGAGGGTCTGAACCTGTCTAAACTTTGTCTCCCGTGTCCACCCATCCAGATCTGCTGTGCTTACGCTGCCCTATATTCAATATTGCTGGATCTAAACACCGACATTAGTCATCATATGCACTTAGTGAATGAAAAAAATTCCTTCATTTCCACATCAAAATTTGAAATCTCATTATCATAGTTATCTCAGAACTATAGGCTTTCCATCAGAGCCCATGCTAACAATATGTCCTCGAAAGAGATTTGGTGGCAAGCCTTTAGTAAGGGGATCAACAAGCATAGACTTAGTACTTAAATGCTGAATAATAATTGTTTTATCTTGGATTCTATCTTTTACAACATGGTACTAGTGTCAGTGTGCTTGGCAGCACACTTGACTTCTTGTTACTCGAGAAAAAGACTGCAACTTTGTTATCGCATAACATGTTAGTGGTCTAGTAATGTTGTCAACCACTCTTAAGTCCCAGGACAAAATTCTAATCCAAACGGCTTGCCGGTAGCCTCATAACATGCTACAAACGCTGGTTGCATCATTGAAGATACAGTAAGTGACTGTTTGGAGCTCTTGCACGAAATGACTCTACCAGTAAGGGTAAGATATAACCTGATATGGATTTCTTAGTATCCACACACCTGGCAAAGTCAGCATCTAAGTAACCCAAAATCTCAAAGTTGACAGTCTTTCTATATGTAAGCATGTAATCTTTTAGTCTGCTGTAGATAGCGTAAAACTTTATTGGCAGCCTTTCAATAATCGAAGTCTGGATTAGACCGATATATGCCAAGCATTCCATTTACATATGTTAAATCAGGCGGTATACATACTTAAGCATACATAATGCTCCCAACAACTGAGACATATGAGTTATCTCTCATTTGATCAGCTTTTAATTGATTTCTTGGACATTGAAATAAGCCAAACTTATCACCTTTAACAATAGGCACAGGAGTGAGAGAGCAATTTTGCATGTTGTATTTCTTAAGAACGTCGTCAATATAAGCCTGTGGGATTAGTCCTGAATCCCTTTAGACCTATCTTGCGTGGACTTCTATGCCTAGAACATAAGAGGCATCCCAAGATCTTCATGTCAAAGTTAGATGAAGTAATATTTTGGTCTCGTACAACATGCCCTAAGTCACTGCTAGCTAGCAAGATATCATCCACATATATAGTAATATGATAACTTGCTCCCACTGATCTTAATGTATATGCAATTGTCCACTTTATTTTCCTTCAAATCGAATTTCCTTATTATCTCATCAAATTTAAGGTATCACTGTCTAGATGCTTGTTTTAGTCCATAGATAGATTTCTAAGCTGACATCCCATATGCTCCTTGCCTTGTAAGGCAAACCTCCAGTTGAGCATATATACACTCTCACACAAGTCAGGAATGCCATTTAACATGCATCTGATGTAACTAGTCATACTGAGGCAACAAGAGCCATAACGCTTCTTAATGAATCTTTCTTTGAGCGTGGGAGAGAGCATATCATTACAGTTTATATATCCCTCTCTTTGCAAAAACTCTTTTGGCAATGAGTCTTGCCTTATATCTTTTCAACATTTCCCTTAGAGTCATGCTTAGTTTTGTAGACCCACTTACAACCAACTGTTTTGACTCCGTCTGAAATGTCTATGTCGTAGATTACAAGTCTAGACAGTAAACTTGTGGCACCCCAGAATGGCTACAGCGATCGTCGATGGTGCACGAGGAGTACGAGCGAGTATGACCCTCCAAACGTCCATCAAGCTGAGGCACAAAATGTGTACGACAGGGTGAAACACGAGCCGTGTACGAGGAGACGGAACTCCTTTCGTGTCCGATGAGGTGAAAGTCACTCTTCTATTGAAGTATTGAGCTAGGGTTACAAGATTTTTCCTCCCCCTCCTCTCTACCCCTAGGGGGGTATGATTATAGGGTTGGAGGATGAAGAGGTGAGATTACAATTTTGCCCTCATAGGAGAGGGACTTTTACAAGGGCGTGGTCATCATTCCCATGCAGAGAAGATATTTTGGGAGAATATTCCGGGCATCCTCGGGAATATTCTCAGGCATCTTTGGTGGAATTCCTAAGCACGTCAACGCAGTCCCTGACAATGCCGACGTAGACCTTGATGACGACGGACATCGGATGATCGTCGGTGACGTCGGTGTAGTCCTCGTTTTGGCGTCGTCGACGTAGACTTCGACGATGACGGACGTCGAGGTTGCCCTTGGTGGTATCGACGACGTAGACTTCGACAATGACGGACATCGAGGTTGCCCTTGGTGGTGTCGGCGTAGTCTGTGATGACGGTGAAGACTGGGGCTGCCCTTGACGGTGTCAGTGTGGTCCTTGATGGCGCATGTGGAAGACTTTAAAAACGGGCTAGCGCGGGGACCCTACCCCAACAGTAGCCCCTCGACGATTCGGGCTGCGATCGGGTGCGCGGTCTGAGCATGTCAGTCAAGTACGGACGGTTCAATGCTTGGAACTGTCTGTACAAGCAGATGATGCACGGCTGGTTGATAGGCGGCTGTCGTGGTAGCAAAAACTGCAGATTCCTTGCCACGGCAGGGGAGTGGCAGCGTCGGGGAGGGAGCTTGACAGCTCCGATTATTGAACGATTTTCACGGCTGTGAGCAGGAGGCCAAACTCTACGTCTCTAGAAAGTTTGAGCCAATTCCGAGAAAGTCGACGAAACGACTAGTGGAAATCCCGGCTCGAAATCGAAGATTTTGAAAACGGCACCTCGGCAAAATTGCTCGACAAAATCTGGGATCAAGGTGGAAAGCAAGTCCTCGACTCAAGCTAACCAGAGAAACAAGATCACCAAATCGGAGTCCGGGTGAAGGAGATATGCCCTCCGCAATATCTGAAAAAGTAACGGAAAAAACTTCCGGTGCCGAAAAGTCCTACTTAGAAGCCGAATTTTGAGGGTCAAGAGGTGTATAGGTGTATACACGTGTAGAATTTTCGGATGCTGAAAGATCGAGGTTTATCGACTAGAGAGGGGGGGGGGTGTGAATAGGAGATTATCAAATTTTAACAAATTTGTTGCTTAGCATGCAATAGGTGAAGCAGTTTAGAGATGAAGCAGCAGGAAACAAACAAGATTCAAATCTAATGAGGAACAAACACAAAGCAAAGAGCTGAAATCGAAGACATGAGGATTTAACTCGAAGTTCAAGTTGTTGGCAACAACTCTACGTCTTCGTTTGGAGAGGTTGAGCACTTAGCTCCGAAGACACACAGTCTTCAACTTTTTCTCCTTGAGCTTGTGTCCACTTAGGATCTGCTCAACACTCTTGGTGGATCTTGAGGTGATCCCCGGACCTTCACAAACGTTGGAGGCGATTCCACAAGTTGGAGCTCTTCCAAGACACCTAGCCGGCTAGGAGATGCCAAATCTCCAAGAGTAATAGCTCAGATCTGCTAGGCTCGAAGAAGCTCAGCTTGAATGCTCAATCCAAGTCTCAAATCTCTCAAATGCTTTCCTCTCTCAAAGGGGATCTCAAGGAGTCAAAGAGGAAAGGAAACACACAGTGGAGAGAGCGCTTTTTGCGCTAAGTGCCCTCCCGAGCCCGCAGGGGGTCGGGGGCTATTTATAGCCTGTCTGCAGAAAAGAGTCGTTGGACTCAGAGATTCTCTTCCGGTTTAACCGGAAGACAAACCCGGTAGCACCGGAATTCAAACCAACGGTCAGATCTGAAGAACAACTGATGCACAGCGAAAGGCTTCACCACGAAGGCGGTAGGTCCGGAGGAAACGCGGTCACACCGGGATTGAAGAATGTGCTCACCAGAGCAACTTCTAGAAGCGAATCCCGGTTGTGCCGACTTGAGGGCGGTTGTGCCGGGTATGAAGAAATGGCACATTCTTCCTCACAGAGAAGAAAAACAGCCCAACCGGAAACATACCCCGGTACATCCGCTTTAACAGAAGACATAAGTCCAGAAGATGTTCTCGGTGCAGCAGGAAGACAGAACCGGTGCAACCGCAGACACATGAAGAGTAGGACTTAGTCTGAGACAAACTTGGCCCTAAGTCCAGAAGAGATTCCCGATGCAACCGGAAGACAAAACCGGTGCAACCGCGGACAACTCAGAAGGCGACTTAGACTAGGGCATCAAAACGACCTAAGTCCAGAGAAGATTCCCGGTGCAACCGGAAGACAAACCCGGTGCAACCGTGGACAAACGAATAGGACTTGGTCTAGGGTACAGAAGCATATTCCGGTAGCACCGGACTTCCAAACCGGTCATACTGGTTTCCGGAATATGAAAACTAGGGCAAACCCTAAGCGGCAGGGTTCCCTAACTCTCCAACACAGAGGCCATTCTCGGCAGCACCGGATTCAAGACCGGTTGTGCCGCAATTGAAGCTCTTCAAGGTTGAGACTGCTAAGTCCTCAAACCTTGCATCAGAGGCCAATCCCGGTGCAACCGGTTCTTCAAACCGGTACGACCGAGAGTCACTGTCTGTGTTTCAGAAAGAGATTTCAGAAGGATTTCTTTGAGATTTGGACTGAGCACTAAAGAAGATCCTTCCTAGAGCTTAACTTATCTGACCCCTCTTAATAGGCGGCTTGTCCTATAGACTCAAATGATCTTTGATCATATAAACACTAGAAAATCTTCACTAATCTTCTAGATCCAAGCCTTTCTTCAGCATCAATTTTTAGGGGTCGTCATTCATCGGTTAAACCAATCACTTGGGGACTATTCACCTGTGTACACTTAGTAAACCATTAGTCTCTTAATCGTTTGTCATTAATCATCAAAATCCATTAGGGGCACTAGATGCACTTTCAGATGCGCCTCGTCGTTTGCTTCGATTTGAGTGGTCGTGGACCCAAAACGAACTTCGTATGAGAAAGTTACGGCTATTTTTCCAAAACCTCTCAAACTAGAGCTGGAATTGGAGAGAGGTCATCCGGTTTAAACCGCCCTGGGGCTGGTTTAAACCAGCATAGTCAGTTCCGAGAAGATATTTTCGTCTCCGGTTTAAACCGGCATTGTCGGTTCCGAGCAGATTTATTTGCCTCCAGTTTAAACCGGCATTGTCGGTTCCGAGCAGATATTTTTGTCTCCGGTTTAAACCGGCATTGTCGGTTCCGAGCAGATATTTTCGCCTCCGATTTAAACCGGCCTGGGCCCGGTTTAAACAGGCATAGTCGGTTCTGGCGGGATATAAAGCCTCCGACGCGTTTTTCTCTCTCTCTCACCCTCACTCTCCCCCAGCTCTCCTCCGTGCCTGCGCCGCCCTGCTCCTGCCGTTGTTGTCGAGCTCCGGGCTGCCGGGCCGCCTTGGGCTGCCGTGCTGCCGTCGCCTCGCCCCCGCCCGCTTTTCGGTGCCCTCTTACCTTCGCTACCCATGACGCGCCCCAGCTGCCCGCCGCTGTTGGCGCGGAGCCGGCCGCGGGGTGGAGCGGTCTGACCGGCGGGTTCGCGCGGGGTCGTTCGCGGGGTCACGCGGTCTGACCAGCCTAGGGCAGCGGTCTGACCGGCGGGGTCGACCGTGGAGTCGCGCGGGGTCGCGCGGTTTGACCGGCCCTAGACGGCGGTCTGACCGGCCTGGGAACTTGACGTGGAAGAATCTTCATTTTCGGAGCCGTTTGGAAGCGGCATGGCGGTGTCCTCGCGCGTCGGGAAGGGAAAAAAACCTGCTAGAGGGGGCGGGAGTGGCGGAGGTGACCTACTCCCGCTTCCTTGGCCCCTCTAGCACGAAGGCGGAGCTCCTCAATCGCTTGACCGCGGAGGGGCATGATACCCGAGCCCGGTGGTCCCTACGGCGCTGAGGCTCCTCCTCGCGCTGTCGTGAGGGGGGAGCCAGGCCTGGGACGCATTGTCGTCTTTGCTTCGCAATTCGACACTAGATTGCGCATCCTAGCAACGGGCTTGTCGCTAGAGGTGCTTGAGTTTCTCGGCATCGAGATCTCAGATCTTCACCCGTCTGCTTTTGTCAGGCTCGCGGTGTTCGAGTGGCCGATGTGGAGCATGGAGATGGTTGGCTCGGGGAGGCTCTTCACTTAGCACCACCAGGCGCTGGTGATGAAGGTAAGGGCGACGAAAAACTCTTTTCAGCGTACGGGACCGTGAGCTTTTCCCGGCTGTGGCAGCGCACCAAGGCCGAGTACCTGGTGTTCGCTACCGGGCCAAGTGGCCGGAGTGGCGGGGCGCGTGGTTCTACTACCGCGTTCAGTGCTCGGGCTTCACTTGCTCGGGCGGCACCCGTCCTCCGAGGGCTTCCCCCCTTCCTTGGACGGGACCGACGAGGCCCAGAAGATCATGCTCCAGCGCTTGGCTCACGTGCTGACTGTGCGCGACTTGGTAGAGGAGTATCTCCTGTTCGGGATCACGCCGCTCACGGCTGATTGGACGCCGACCTTGGTGCCATCGAATGCGAGCCTGCCGCATGGCTTACGGACTCTGGTTGGCTACGTTCCAGCTGCGTGTGAGCATTCTCTAGCCTTCTTTGTTCGTTTCTCCTTTTAATCAAGTTTTCCTCGTGGTACTTTACTACGGTTCCTTGCTCCTTCTGCAGACAGATCTTTACGGAGCGCGGTGTTCGCCGTGGAGGAGCTGCTTGGACGCTATACAGCCGCCGAGGAGGCGGACGTGAAGGCAATGATTCAGGGGCCGCGGGTCAATCGGGCGTGTCGGTGCTTCAAGTGGGCGGTGCCCACTCGGCCATCTCCCACACCGACTGGGGGCATGGTAGCGGCCAAGCGTGCTCGCGAGGCGGCTCCTTCTTCACCGACTCGGGTGGTCCGTGCTGTGATGGCCGGCGGGCGTCCCCTGAGCCCCAGGCGGGAGTGGCCTAGCCGCCGCTCCAGCCGCGCGGAGGTTCAAGTGTTGCCTTTGACCTCGTTCGACCGAGAGTCCAGTGCAGACCAGTACGATGACAGCGGTGGCAGGGTTGCTGAGCTACAGGAAGTCCCCAGATGTCGCCCCTCCCCCCAGGGAGAGACGGACAAGTCGTCGACAGGCAGCTTTGACTTTGGCTTTGAGGGAGGTGGCGAGGCAGACACAGCCGCGACCGCCGAGATGCTGCCCGTGCCAGCGACGCCAAGAGGAGGAGCCGCCATGACAGCATTTGCGTCATGCTCGGAGCCCACTAGGCCGGCCGCGCTAGCCGGCGGGAGCAGTCCCACGCTGGGGTCTACATCCCATGCGGACGCAGACAGTGGGGGTGCGCTGGGTGCCCCGTTGATCTGAGGGCGGCTGCTCCCGGGGCACTTTGTCAACTCCGAGGTCGAGACGGGCTTTTACGACGACCTCACAGGATGGATCTGCCCGACAGACCTTGAGACTACCTTCTCTGGGCTGTCGCCAGTGGACGTGCGGACCACCTCTAAGTCATTGTTGATCAAGGTAATGTCTGCCCTTGACCTTTCCTTTGCACACGATATCTTTATCAATGGATCCAGACTACAACTCCTCTTCGTAGAGCTTCCTTGCGACGGAGCATTTCCTAGAGATCGAGGGCAAGATAACTCGTATCCGGGAGGTGAAGGCGCGAGCCTAGTTCACTGAGGAGAAGGCCGCGGGGGCTTAGGAGAAACTGTCAGAGGCGGAGGATGTGATTGCCTCCCTCCGTGCCGAGCTTCATACCGTGGGGGTTGAGCGACAGGCTGCCGCTGTGCGACAGCAGGAGCTGGACGCCCTGGTGGCATCCGCCGTTGCAGGGGTTGGCGAACTTGGCGCAGGACTCAGAGTCTCCCTTCCGCTACCTGACGGTGTTCACGAGGGCGTGCCAGCCGCTTGGCTGCGCTGGGTGGCCGCGCTGGAGGCGATTCCAGTGCATGCCCGGGACTGTGCCCAGGCTTCTGTCGAGCTAGCATTCACCTGCTTGCGTGAGGCCGGCTGCGACCCCACGGGCAGGTTCGAGGCATCAGACTTTGCCCTTCCGACGAGGACGAGGATGGAGGATGCTCGCGCGCACATCCGGGCTAGTGTCTGGGCCTTCCTGGCGCGCGTATGGGACAGGCATGGACTGAAGTACGTTGCAGGGCTCTGGAAGTCTCGGGTCCCCTGAGAGACTCCTGGGGGGCTGCCCGCGGGAGCGTCCAGCGGGCGGCCCCCACAGGTGTGAGTTTTACCCCTAGCTTTGTGCCTTTTGCTTACCTTAGTGCGGCAGGGTTTTCACTTAGTCTTTTGCTTTTTAGTACTTGGGCCGCCGTTGCGTCGGCTTGAGCCCTCTAGCCTAGTAGACCGTCTTTTGCTAGGGTTCACGTGATTGAACGTGATCGGACTTTTCTTTGTAACTCTCATGTAACTTGTTAGTTATTAACAAAAATCTAGAAGATTTATCAAATTTTGCATTTGCTCCTTGTGAATATTTGTTCTTTGGCATGCAAGGTGACCGCCTTCGATGAAAGGCGAGCGCGGAGCGCCTGGGGACAGCACCTACGAGGCTTGAGTCCACCAAGCACTGTGCTTTGCGCGGGTTAACAAAAACCGAGCGGCTAGATGATGACGTGCACATCTTGAGTGATGCAGAGGTCGCAGTGTTCCTCGCGGGCCTTGCCCAAGGCTCCTAATGAGTTTGAGCTTTTCTCATCATGGCTTTATGGTTGTGTCAATTTTTCGACCGATTGTACTAAGTATGTATGCATCTTGTAATAATGGAGGGGGCATCGGTGGGGATACGACGTCGTGCTCCACCTCCCATCCGAAAACGATTAGCGCTCGATGGCGTGGTTGAGAGCGGTTGTTCCTTTGCAATATGCAGTAATTGAAAAATAAACATGTTGCTGGGTACTTGGTACCATGCTTTATGCCTTGTTCAGAAACACTTAGCGTTAGAGGTAGCTCGACACCGCGGGGAGTTCATCGTCGCACGACCCCGGAGGGAAGGGACACTCTATCCCGGATGGAGATGGCTCGACATCGCGGGGAGCTTATCATCGCGCGACCCTGGAGGGAAGGGACACTATCCCGGATGGAGATGGCTCGACAGCGCGGGGAGTTTACCGTCGCGCGACCCCGGAGGGAAGGGACGCTCTATCCCGGATGGAGATGGCTCGACATCACGGGGAGCTTAGCGTCGCGCGACCCCGGAGGGAAGGGACACTCTATCCCAGATGGAGATGGCTCGACATCACGGGGAGCTTACCGTCGCGCGACCCCGGAGGAAAGGGACACTCTATCCCGGATGGAGATGGCTCGACATCACGGGGAGCTTACCGTCGCGCGACCCCGGAGGAAAGGGACACTCTATCCCGGATGGAGATGGCTCGACATCGCAGGGAGCTTACCGTCGCGTGACCCCGGAGGGAAGGGACACTCTATCCCGGATGGAGATGTTGGAACCTGTTTCGAAGGGGCATGATGCCACCGTTCTGAGTTTTTTATTGAGGCTTAACAAGGCACGAAGGCTAATTACAGAAGGTGGCGACGGGCCGACGCGGTGGCCTTAACCCAAGCAAACAAACTAGCGGTGGCAGCGACCGACTCAGCAGTCTCTACCCTAGCTGTACTACCCAAAATACAAGACCACTGACGCAATGGCCATATCTAGTGGAACTGGAGCTACACATAGTACTTGCGGAGATTGTCAGCGTTCCAGCTGTGCTTTAGCTCGACCCCGTCGAGAGTTGCCAGGCGGAACGCTCCCAGGCGGGTGGCACGAACCACCTCATACGGTCCTTCCACTTCGAGCTCAACTTGCCGTCAGCCTCTGGATTCGCCTTCTTCTTGAGCACGAGTTCACCGACATGGATGGGACATGGGCGAACAGTCTTGTTGTATGCCTTCGCCATGGTGGCCTGGTACCGATCGATGTTGAGAGCAGCCTCCTGCTGGACGGCATCAAGTGCTTAGATAGATACTTTGTGGGAGCTTTCGTCGATGATCGTTGCAGTGCACAGAGATCCAATCTTGATTTCATCCGGAGTCACCGCTTTGTCTCCGTATAATAATTTGAAGGGTGTAAAACCGGTGGCCCGACTGGCTGCCGTGCGGGTGGACCATAAAATGCTAGGGAGCTCGTCCGCCCAAAGACCGTTGGGCAAGTTGAAGAGGCATGTGCGGAGGCCAGAAAGGACGATCCCATTGGCTCGCTCGACGGCGCCGTTTGCCTTCGGGTTAGCCACAAAGGCGAAGCATAAATTGATGCCGAGGCCGATGCAGAATTTTTGGAAGGGGGCTGCGTCGAACTGAGTCCCATTGTCGATGGTGAGCTCCCTCGGGACGTCGAAGCAGCAAATGAGGTTTTTCCACACGAACCTCTGCACGGCTGCCGATGTGATCTTGGCCAAGGGCTTGGCCTCGATCCACTTGGAGAAGTAGTCGACGGTGACGACGACAAACTTGAATCCGTGGCTCCTTGACCCAAATGGGCCGACAAGGTCGATGCCCTAGCGGGCCAGTGGCCACGATGGTGGAATGGGCTGCAGCTCGTTTGCGGGGAGCTTCGTGCCTCGCCCCATCCATTGGCACGCAGGGCATGTTTTGACGAGGCTTTGTGCGTTGCGAATGCTTTTGAAAGCAAGGCGCAGGGGGCGAGGTGCGATCCACACAACCCCTGGTGAATCTCGCGGACCAACTCGAGTCCCTCATCCTTGGAGATGCATCGAAGGTAGGGTGCGCATACCCCGCGTTTGTATAGAGCATGGTCATGGATGACGAAGCCCCTGGCCCGACTCTTGAGCCTTCGTGCCTCTACGGGGTCAGTGGGCTCCGTCTCATCGGAGAGGTAACTTATGATCGGGACCCTCCAGTCTTGCTCGCTGACGAGGCATATCTCTGGGAGCCCCTTCATGGCGGGCTCCGAGATCACTTCGTAAAAAGCCCCTAGGGGGGCCTCGGTCTTCGTGCTGGCAGCTCTTGCGAGGCTGTCGGCGTCGGCGTTCGTGGCACATGGGATGCTGCGAACAGTGATGCCGGTGAACTGCTTCTCCATGGCCCGGGCTAGGGCTAAATACTTGATCATCTCGGGGTCTTTGGCTTGGTAGCTCTTGTCGATATGGCCGGCGATGAGCTGTGAGTCACTCTTGATGACTATCCTTCGCACGCCTGATGACCAAGGAGGATTGCCTCGTACTCCGCCCCATTGTTGGTGATCTTAAACTCAAGGCGCACACTGTAGGAGGTGACGTTGCCTTCTGGGGATTCGAGGATCGCCCTGGCACCGGCGCCTTTCGAGCACCACGAGCCATCGACGTAGATGGTCCACAACGGGTCGGAGGGGTTTGGAGGCGCTGGGCGCTCCGACGGAGCCCATTCCACTAGGAAGTCGGCCAGGACCTGGGACTTGATCGCTGTCCTCGGCATAAATTCAATGGAGAACGGGGCGAGCTCGGTTGACCACTTGCCAACGCGCCCAGAAGCTTCCTTGTTGTGAAGCATTTCACCGATTGGGAAAGCCGACGGTACTCGGATTGAGTGGGCGAGAAAGTAGTGTCGCAGCTTCTGCGATGCCATGAGGAGTGCATACACGAGCTTCTCCAGTTCGGTGTATCGTACCTTCGCTCCTTGCAGTGCCTCGGACACATAGTAGACGGGTGTTGGGTCTTGTCCTTCTCCTTGCAAAGTACGGCGCTTACCGCGACCGGGGTGGCCGCAAGGTAAACAACAATGCCTCCCTGGGATCTGGGCGCTGCAGTAGTGGTGGCGAGGTGAGGTATGTCTTTAGCTCCTCAAAAGCGGCTTGGCTTTCACTCGTCCACTCAAAGCTAGAGGATCCCCGCAGAGCCTTGAAGAATGGGAGTCCTTCCGGCGAGCCGCCCCGTCAACTTCTGCATTTCTTTAACATTCTCCGGTGGCCGCATGTCGAGCACGGCCTTTATTTTCGCCGGGTTGGCCTCGATACCCTTGTCGATACGAGGAAGCCAAGGAGCTTTCCCGCCTGGACCCCAAAGACACACTTCTCCGGGTTGAGTTTCATGCCCGCTTTTTTGAGGTTGTCGAACATCTCTTGCAGGTCCGCGGCGTGGGAGCCGATGAGGACGCTCTTGATGACAATGTCATCAACATATACCTCGATGTTACGCCCTATCTGCGGTGCGAGGGTCTTGTATACGAGCCGCGCGAAGGTTGCTCTGGCATTCTTGAGTCCGGAGGCTATCCGAACATAGCAGAACGTCCCAGAGGGCATGATGAAGCTTGTTTTCTCCTCGTCTTCTTTGGCCATCCATACTTGGTGGTACCCAGAGTATGCGTCCAGGAAACTCATGAGCTTGCATCCCGAGGTGGCATCGACCAGCTGGTCGATCCGCGGGAGTGGAAAGTTGTCTTTTGGACATGCGCGGTTGAGATTGCTGTAGTCAACACACATGCGCCACTTCCCATTGCGCGGTGCGAGAGCCTTGTATACGGGGTTGGCGAGCCAATCTGGGTACATGACCTCACGGATGACTCTGGCCTTATGGAGCTTCTCAACTTGCTCTCGGGCCGCAGCCTGACGCTCCACGCACATCTCTGGAGCTTTTGCTTGGCAGGGCGCGCGTCCGGCTTGACGTACAGCCTGTGCTCAACAATCTCCCTGGGCACGCCAGGGAGGTCTTCATGCTCCCATGCAAATAGGTCATGGTCAGACCGAAGTGCATCGAGCAGGGCCTCTGCGACCTTCGGGTCAAGGTTCGCTCTGACGAGTACCGTCTTGGCTGGGTCTTCCTCTGACAAGCTTGGGCTTGGGCACCCACCACCTGGTGCGATTTTTGCGTCCGTGGTTTCAGCATGAACGGTGTGGACATAACGTATGGCTGCGTGGATGTCGTCGTCGATCTTGCGGGACAAGTCTTGATTGCCTCGGATAGTGATGACACCGTGGGGAGATGGGATCTTCACGCAGAGGAAGGCATGATGAGGGATGGTGCCAAACTTGTTCAATGTGAGCCGGCCAAGGATGACGTTATATTGGTATGGGAGGTCGACCACGTCGAAGACGATGTTCTCCTGGCGCTTGCACTCTCCTTCACCGAACTCCACCGGGAGCTCAATTTTCTCGAGTCCCGGGACTGGCTCGCCTCCGTAGCCGAGGAGTGGGTGCCTGCGGGAGCGAGGCATACTCGTGGTATTCCCATTTCTGCGAGGGTGGATGCGAACAGGATATCCGCCGAGCTCCCTCCGTCGATGAAGACACGGCGCACCTCACAGTCATTTATGACCGCCGATATAATGAGGGCGTTGTGGTGGGGGAGGCTGACTCCTGCAGCATCCTCAGGGCCGAAGGTGATGGTAGCGTCGACCCACGAGGGTAGCTCGGTGGGCGGGGAGAAGTTGATGTGCTGCACCTATCGCGTGTAGGCCCGTCGCTGCCGCTTGGATGGGAAGGTGTGGGCATGGCCGCCAGTGATGGCGTGCACGATGCGGCACTGCGGGTCCTCAGCTCACTTTGGCGGCGCGCCAAGGAGCGGGCGTGGTGGCGGAGGTGGGAGAGCCTGACGTCCTTGGGCTGCCGTGCGGTCGCGTCGCTGAGCGTTGGTCTTGGCGTGGTCCTCGCGCTGCTTAATCGCTCGGGCGGAGGTGACTAGGTCGCATTCCGCGGTGGCATGGAAAACCCACCCGTGGAACTCGGTGTTGATGGTTGTCTCCTCCGGGTCTCCGTCCTCCATGTCCAGCATTACCGCCTCTTCCGTGCCCGAAATTGTCTCCATGGCCCTGACCTTGGCCATGACCTCCGCGCGGGTAGGCCTGGTCATGGATGTCCCGCTTAGGACGGCCTGACCCGCGGCCCTGATCGTCATGACGCGCCTGCTTGGTGGGACGATGCTCCTCCTCCTCCACGTGGTATACGTCCTTTTGCCTCCTGGCGCGCCGGTCATAAGTTTCCACTTTTGGCCTGGCTCATGCCGCGAGTGCCTGCGCCTCTGCCTGCCAACGGGTCTTCCCATCTTCAGATTTGGAGTATGTGCGCATGATCTTGTACAGCTCAGCGACCATCTTGGGCTCCTTCCTATCGAGCTTTCCTACCAAGTCAGGGTTATAGATTGCGTGGCGAGCGGCCTTGCACACGCTCCTGTCGGTGATGTCCGGGATCTGGCATTATACTTGAGCGAAGCGTTGCGTGAAGTCACGTATTGACTCGTCGGGGGCCTGCTTGAGGGAGAACAGGTCCGAGGAGGTGACTTCCTTGTTCCGGTGGGCTATGAAGTGGTTGCTCAGCTTGTCACGGAGCTGCTCCCACGAATATACCGAGCGAGGGGCTAGCCCGAGGTACCATTTTCGAGCTATGTCAGAAAGCACTAGCAGCAACCCTTTCGCCATGATCGCCTCGCCGCCTCTTGCTGAGGACACAGCGGTCTCGTAGACTCTAAGGAACTCGATGGCGTCGGTGTTCCCGTCAAAGCTGGTGATGTTTGGGCGCTCGATACTTGCTTGGCCATGGCGTGGTTGCCAACCCTGGGCTCAGCGGATTGTATGCGTCCGTGAGGCCCGAGGTGTTTGACACCGGCGAGTAGGTTCTGACATCAAGTCGTTGGGGTGCGATGTCGGCGGGCTGTCTAGCTACCCATCCCGGATGATGGAGCTCGGGGCACGGCGGAGGCGCTGGGACCCATGTAGAGTAGTGCTCTGCTGAACGACGCAGCACTGCTGGGACCTCCGCGCCCTGCTGCGGGATGAAGCGATGGAAGGGTTTGGTTGCTGGAGCCTTCGCCTACATCATAGAGGGATGCCATGGTCATCTCCCGGTTGACATTCAACTGGTGCCGCAGGGCTGCAGCTTCTTCGGCGCATGCTGGCGCGGGAGGAATTGCCCGCTCGTGGTTGTCGGTTATGGCCTGGCGGAGGGCGGCGGCCTCCTGCGCTCCTGCCGGGGGTGGCAACCTGACACGCGCCTGGGCCTCTTCTACCCCCCGTATGACCTCGTCGGCGGCTTGTGTGTTGCGCCGGGTTTGCTCCCGTGCTTCGGCTAGGGTTTCATCCAGACGACGTCGCACCGCCGCTGCCTCGGCCAATTCGGGGATCGGCAGCAGAACCGCTGCGGCCCTCGCAGCATCGCGCTCGGCACGGAGCATGCCCACCTCTGCGCGAGCGTTGTTTGAAGCTTGGAGGGCATGGAGGGCCTCAGCCTTCGCCCTAACGAGGCCGTCCCTGAGTTCATTAGCCTCGTGTCGGAGGGCTTCCGCCTCTGTTTCGACGCGTGCTTCCGAGTTCGCTGCGTCGATCACCGCTGTGGGGAGTCCTGCAGGGCGGGCGTCGGTCGACGAGTCATCAGCGCGAAGGTTAGCTACCGACGGGTCGTTGACGTGGGCGCCACTGAGCACCATGGTGAGGGCCATGTTGTTCGTCCTGGCTTGACGGGTCGGGTTCGGTGTGTGGGGGACGGTTGTCCTAGCCCCGCTCTTCTTCTTCGGTGCCATGGCCTTTCGCTGACTTTCCCACAGACGACGCCAACTGTTGTAGATACAAGTCTAGACAATAAACTTGTGGCACCCCTGAACGGCTACAGCGACCGTCGATGGTGCACGAGGAGTACGGGCGAGTATGACCCTCCGAACGTCCGTCAAGCTGAGGCACGAAATGTGTACGACAGGGTGAAACACGAGCCATGTACGAGGAGACGGAACTCCTTTCGTGTCCGATGAGGTGAAAGTCACTCTTCTATTGAAATATTGAGCTAGGATGGAGAAGGTGAGATTACAATTTTGCCCTCACACGAGAGGGACTTTTACAAGGGCGTGGTCGTCATTTCCCATGCATAGAAGATATTTTGAGAGAATATTCTGGACATCTTCGGGGAATATTCTCTAGCATCTTTGGTGGAATTCCTAAGCACGTCAATGCAGTCCCTGACAATGCCGACGCAGACCTTGATGACGATGGACATCGGAACGATCATCGGTGACGTCGGTGTAGTCCTCTTTTTGGCGTCGTCGACGTAGACTTCGGCGATGACGGACGTTGGGGACGTCGAGGTTGCCCTTGGCGGTATCGACGACGTAGACTTCGACGATGACGAACGTCGAGGTTGCCCTTGGCGGGGTCGGCGTAGTCCGTGATGACGGCGAAGACTGGGGCTGCCCTTGACGGTGTCAGTGTGGTCCTTGACGGCGCATGCGGAAGACTTCGAAAATGGGCTAGCGCGGGGACCCCTACCCCAACAGTCTACAAGATCCCAGAAATCATTAAGACTCATGGACTCCATTTCACATGGCTTCAAACCATTTGGATCACAAATTTTCCCAACATCATCTACATCTTCGTTCATGTATACGATATAGTTATTTGGAACAATAGATCTCCTCTCTCATTGTGGTCTTCGTAAGGGTTCATTAGTTATCACGGGAGATTGAATAACAAGAGACTGAGTTATATGAGTCTCATCATTAGGTGTTGCACTATTAATTCTAGAATCGTCAACTAGGGGTGCAACATATTGAGGCGGAGGAACTATGGTCTCTTGGATTATCGGTAATGGTACATCAACTCAATTTTCCTCAAGTGAAAGTTTCCTTGCTTCAGAACTCCCAGTGACATTAACATTCTCTAAAATTTTAGCATGTCTCATTTCCACAAACTTTAGACAATAGAAACAAAAGCCTTTGGATCTTTCAGGATATCCAATAAAATGGCAACTTACAATTTTAGGGTCTAATTTTCTGATGTGTGGATTAAAAATCATAGCTTCAACAAGACAACCCCACATAAGTAAAATAATTTAATTTGGGTTTCTTCCCAATCCATAATTCATAAGGTGTCTTGCGTATTGATTTACTATGAACCCGATTAAGTATGTGTACGGCTGTTTTTAATGCTTCCATCCACAAATTAACTGGTTAATTGGAGTTACTAATCATGTTCTGTACCATATCCATAAGTGTACGGTTGCATCTTTTAGCCACTCCATTTTTCTGAGGTTCACCGGGCATTGACTATTGGGAAACTATCCCATTTTCTTAAAGGAATAAAGCAAAGGGATCAAGAATTTGTGCATAAGGAGCATTTTCCCCATAATATTCTCTCCCTCGATCTGATTTCACTACTTAATTTTTAAATTATGCTGATTTTGTACTTCAGCCTTAAAGATTTTAAATTTATCAAGTGATTCAGGTCGATCATGAATGGGAAAATATATCCATAACAGGAATAATCATCGGTGAAGGTGATAAATGAGTCATATCCATCCACAGAATTAACAAGAAAAGGACAACAAATGTCAGTGTGGATTAATTCCAAAACCCCGATGCTGTGAATGGCTCTTTTCTTAATTTGCTTTGCATATTTTCCCTTAACATAGTCAATGCAGTGATCTAAATTAGAGAAGTCTACAGGATGAAGTATCTCTTCCTTAATGAGAGATTCCATTCTCCCCTTCAAAATGTGACCTAAACGACAGTCCCAAAATTTTGATGAATTCTCATGCTTATGTATTGCATCACATACATTCCAGGATTCAGATGAACCATTCAAAAAGAGTCTATAGAGTTTATCATGGTGAACACCATGACCAATATCATCATAACCAAACATAATAACACATCATTTGTTCCCAAAATAAGTTAAAAACCATCATCATCTAATAGAGAAACATATAAGATTTCTCCTCATAGTAGGAACATAAAGAGCATTATTAAGAAGGAGGGTGAAGCCGTCCTTTAATACTAATGAGAGAGTCCCAACAGCTTCAACATCAACCTCCTGTTCATTGGCAACTCTAAGACTTCACTCCCCCCTTTTGAAGCCTCCTCACATAAGGAATCCCCTTCTTGGCAAGCCATGCATTAAAGCCATTGCGGTCCTTCTGCACATGTCTAAGCTCTTTGAAGAACTTGCACTTGGGCCCCTTAGATACAGCAGGTTTGGAGCCTGCCCTAGACTGGCTTGACTCAGCCTTAGGAAAGTAGCATAATCTCTGCTTAGGCTTAGCTTCACCTTTAAATTTTCTCTTCCTAGAAATCCTAGAACTAAGATGGGCGTAATCTTTCTTTTCAGCTTTAAGTTGCTCCTCTTCTTGAACACACATAGCTGTGAGCTCATTCATGGACCACTTCTCCTTCTGCGTGTTATAGTTATTCTTAAATGGAGCATACTCTCCAGGAATGGAAGTCATAATAAAGTGGACCAAAAAGCCCTCAGAAATCTTCATGTCTACGCCCTTTAATTTTGCGTTCATATCGTTCATAGTCATGATATGTTTCCTAATGCCGCTTACACCATCATACTTAGTGGTAAGCATTCTCATGATCAACGTACTGGCATAAACTTTGAATTGCTCCTCGGCTAAAGTCAAGTACGTTTGAACATCATTAGACTTGGGGATTGCTTCCTTAATCCCAATTGATATGGTGCTTTTTATGATTATAAGGGACATGTGATTGGAACATCTCACCTTTCTATAGCAGCCTCATAAGCCTTAGTTTTTTCGGCAAGACTTGCATTATTAGGGACGGGTGCATGAGGGTTAGGAGCATTCTCTCTAAGTGTATAATCAAGATCTATGACTCCCAGGACAATAAGAATCTACTCCTTCAAAGAACGATCACTAAATTAACACACAATAATCTGATAAACATAAAACTAAGCACTAAAATAATTAAGCAGTGAAAAAAGATAAGTTTCTGAACTAATTACAGAAGCTAAAGAAATAAAGACGAAAGCCCCAGCCCGCAGCGTGTAATAAGCGCAGCGGCCCAGCTGCAGCCTAGCAAACCAGCCCAGCGCCCCATGGCGCATTAGTGCGGCAGCGGCTGAGCAAGCACCCAGGGCGGCAGCACAGCCCATTAGCAATAGTAGCGGCCTAGCAATAGCAGCACTAATCACGCGGAGAAAATGGCACAAATAGCCCACCGACCACGGTCAATGGCATTTTTAGCCCGGCGACGAACGCAAAGACAGAATTGACTCCGCGACGGGCTGGATAGGCGCCACGTGCTCGCTATCGTGCCCGGCGGCCGCGACACGCTCCTGTCACGCTGGGCCGGCCCGACAGCAGCCCTATCGCGCCCGTGGGCCGCGACAGCCCGCTATCGCACCCATGGGCCACGACGCCAGGCCTGTCGCGCCCGTGGGCCGCGACACCAGTCCGACCCGTTTTGTCGCGCGCCTCATCCTCCCGTCGCGGATTGCCCGCGTGATACGTAAATTTTTTAGCACTGTAGCAAGGTGTCGTGGTACTGTAGTGCAACATGTGTACTGTAGCACTATAGCAGAAATTTTTTTTTACCTCATATCGCGGGCTGCGAGCGTGATATGTCAAATTTTTAAATTTTTGAAAACAGGCCAGCTGTCGCGGCCGGAACGCGCAACAGGGGAGCTCTCGCGACCGGAACGCGCGACAGGAGGCCTGTCACGGCGCCAGAGCGCGACAGCTCCCCTGTCGCAGCCCCAGAGCGCGACAAGTGGGCCCGGGCGCTATCGCGGAGGGCGGGCGCGAAATGTGCCACGTGTTGCTTGTCCAGGCTATCGCGGTGTTAGTTTTGACATTGCTGTGCGAGAGGAGCTAATTTTGGCGTTGACGCCGGTCCGGGGGCTAAATCTGCCATTTTTCCAATCACGCGGCGGCTGCTAATCATGCGGCGGTGCTGATCACGTGAACACGCGGTGCTGCTAGCCCTAACTGCACGCGCGATGCAGCGGCGGCTACGGCTCGTAAGGCGCACGACGCTCATGGGCGGGTGCGGAATACGATCGAATATTCTGTAAATTATATTTGTTTTTTTATATTTTTACTCGAATACGATATTAGAGTGGATAATGTCGGATGCGAATACGGACACGAATAATATCGATAACAAATACGATACGAATACCTATCAAATTCGGTACGGTAGCGAATATTTTGTCGGATATCGTATGAAAGATAGAATTCATATAACACGCATATAAAACATAGCACAAGCAACCATATGGGCTGAAATATTACAAAATAACAAAAGATAATTTTAAAAGGTGCATTGACAATATACGATAGTAGGAAGTACGATATATAATTATTTCACCCAAAATGACAAAAGACAGTTCCATGAGATCATGAGTGGCAACGACATAATAAAAATTATTGTAGTTTTTCACATGACCGCTTCTTTGCAAACCACTCAATCGCTCCCCTCCTTGGACTGACTCATCACCTCATCCTCGGGCTTTGGGTTGGACTTTTCTTATTAACACTTATAAATAAAGAGTTGCATACATGTTGAATCATAATGGGCATGCTAGCCTAGTGTATGTTAAATCATAATCCTACTACAAACACAATATTTTCTTTTATTTTGCAGGCTAACGGTTGGCAAGTGGGCTGTTCCTGTTGAGCCGGGTGCAACCAGATACTATCCAGATTAGTATTAGGATAATAACCGGATATATACGGATAGCATCGGATACTGTCCAAACTGTATTCGTATATGTATTGGTATATACTATTCATATCCGATACCGTATTTGACGGATATTCGAAAAATCTATCCGAAAAGCTATCCGAACCTTTCGGTCTGGATGTGGTCCAGATACTATCCGAACCGATTGCACCCTTAGCAAGCAGCGACGGGACTTGATGCACGCGGTGGTGTGTGGCTCCGATGCGCGTTTTACTATTACCCTAACTAGCCAAGTTTACGCGCCGGCACGGCGGGCTTGTGCACAAATCCGATCATTCAAATTGTTAAATTTTTGTTTTAAAGTATAGTTCAGCATAAGTTCGGCTTTTGTTGATTTACATTAGTATATATATATTAGGTGGTTTACTCTAGTCTTTTCAATTGTGAGGTAGTTTGACTGTAGTTGAAATATGAGGGAATATGGTCTTGTGTTGTGGTTAATTTATATATAATACATGGAAATATATTTTAGAGGAATTTGTAGAACTAACATTCATAGTCATAATTGGAGGGATTGATATATGCCTTTGGGGATGGGCAATATAAGTAAATGTCGAAAGGTCCTCCATTCACTACTGCAGAACAGGTCACTACTGACGGTCGCCAAACCCCCTCTACTGACGGACAGGGGGCCCGTCACCCTGGAAATGTCAGTGGAGGGGGTAACTCCACTGACGGTCATACGGTCCGTCAGTACTGTTAATTTCTACTGACGGGTCACACAGGGACCGTCAGAGGAGATATGTATTCCTGCTAACCGACGGGCACCTGGTTGTATCAGTACTGACGGGCGCGTAATAAATGCCCGTCAGTATAGGTATATCTTCACTGACGGGCTGTCCGTAAGTGACCGTCAGTAGAGTGTATCAGTACTGACGGGCGCGTATTGAAAGCCCGTCAGTAGAGGTTCAACACCACTGACGGGCTGTCCGTAAGTGCCCGTCAGTAGAGGTATGCATTCCTGCTAACCGAAATGAATCTGTGTTAGCTCATAATCACACTTAGATTATTCATAATAATAGACTATAGTATTACATTATTCCTAATCACAGGCTATACGAACTATTCATTCACAGAGTCAAATCTCTTAATCGCATAACATTTATAATCACATATATAGTATGTACACTCCAACGACGGTCACAAGTATGAAACAATTGTTTATTCAATTACAGAAACAACGATTCTATTGATTCCCGCTTAAGTTTGGCTTCGGAAATTGGGGGCCGGCGTAGAATTCACCCATCGGATTGATGACTTCAAGGTTGATGAGTCTGGCGAAGACTTTTTGGATCCGAGCAAAGTCCTGTCGCCAGTCGTACATATGACTTCCCAGCTCGCTCCAAGCCTTTCAGTTCTTTCATATCTTTCCAATGCTTGTTCTTGTACCGGACAAATAGGTCCATATGGGCACAGGTGTAGTACCCACATGTCACGCTACCTTCCGGCTGAACTCTGCAAGGGAACTTGTAATGGTGTACCAATTTTTTCGCTTTCACAGGTATTTTTTGATGGCCCGAGAACTTGGCTCTGAAAAAGGCTGCATCCAGAATCTTAGTTATATTTGTGAAGTCCGCTGTCTTGTTCGACGAGGAGTCAAAGTAAAAAGTCCTTGGCCCAGCTTGGAACGATCGCAATTAGGACCCAGTGGTCGCTGCGTAAATGTGAACAACTGAACGTAAGCAGGCGGAGATACGTACGTAAAAAACAAAAATAAACTCCACGGTGCTAAGTTTAGTACTTACGGAGGGTTATAGGGGGCTAGTATGCAGTCCTTGTCCTTATGAACCACGAATGCATTCGACAGGTATTCTTGAAGAAATCCTTGACCCTCTGGGGTCCCGGCATAGCCTTCGTTCATGCATATCGGATCGACTATGCCAATATGGGAGTCCCGAAGACGTCTGCACTCTTGGGCTTGGTACAGAGCCCATAGCCTGATCATGGTGGTGTCGAGCCTATAGAGGTTGTACATGTGGAATAGGTCTTCAAAGTTGATGTCGAAGGTGTCTTGGTCATGTTGCATGAAAAAATTGTATTCCTTTGGCACCTTCACCTTCCAATATTGGCAGAATGTACCAGGATCTCTGGACATCTTCAGGTAATCTTCATGCAGCGTCTTCATGTCCTCCGACAGATTGTCCAGCTCATCCTGTGGGAGCAAGTCCTGACCTGGTTCGTAATGATATCGCCAGAGGCCCTTGCTCCGTGTAGATAATTCTACTGACGATGTTGAGAAGGATAAGGTTTTCTGCCTCTGCTCCTTTCTTTCCTTCTCGCCGGTGCCGGCCCGTCTCTTTTTGCTTTTCTTCCTCTGGTGTACCGGCTCCGGGCTCTTGCCTGCCGCCAACGCTGCTTCCAGCGTCCCAGCTAGCGTGGCGGGAGAGAAAATCTTCCCCCTCGGTTGATCCAGGGGGTCGCCTTGAACCTCGGAGGGCCTTTCCGACACTCCCGGGGACCGCAAAATCGGTGACATGTGCTGGTCCCCGACAAGATGGTCCTCCAGGTCTTTAAAGGACGGGGGTGATTGGCTGAGCCCCAACGGAGATCGTCCGATTGATGGAGAGGGGTTGTTGGACGAGGGGCCCGTGCGAGGAGAGGCCGCCGCGGTTATAGTGATCTGGCTCTTCGGCCACTGGATGAAGCAGTTTCTGCACTGCCCTAGCTTCGTCAGCTCCTCTTCGGGGGGGACAGGGACTAACACCTCAGTGTAGTCGTTCAGGACGAGGTCGACCTGCACCTTCGCATGGTGCTCCCGCATAGGAACACAGTGCAGGACTGCCCCCTCCGGCGTTGGGAAAACCTGGCCGTGCGCCACCGGGACCTTCATGCCAGGAATCTGCACCGTGAGTGTGCATCTGGTGGCTTCCTGCGAAACAGAGGATAGACGTGCCGTCCGCACTGGAGTCAGGACAAATGAGAACAGCTCGTACTATAACGACACGTTTAGCGGACGAGACTTACGGTGATGCTGTCGACGGGATTCACCGAGTAGGGGCCGCCGTCCGAGGTGGATGCGCAGCTGCTCCATCCTAGAGGCTGGTTAGCGGGAGGCACGCTCTGCTGGCCTTGCGCTGCGGCCACCTGCATACGTAGCCACGTCTGCTCGGCAATCTCGCGCATTTGCTCCCGCAGATTGTCCATGAACTCCTGGCTGTCTCTCCGGGGGCGGCGGCTCCCCTCGGGGTTTCGGGGAAATACCTTATCCCATTTAACGCCATCCCCGACGCCTACTACACGGCCCCGATGCTCCGGTTTCTGTCGGGCCTTCGCCAGATCGTCGTTCCATCTTGGGAAGCTCGTGACGGAGTCCTGCGAGCTTCCAGGCTGCTGGCTCAGTTCGGCCTGCAAGTTAAATTACGTGATGAGAAGACAGCGTATTTGGATGCAACGTAACGAAGTACGAAAAGAGACTGGGTTGAGTCGTTACCAGCCGGTCGGCCACCACTTGCAGTTCCTCGGACTCATAAATTGGTGACCCCGTCACAGGGTCAGACCTTGTGTGCGCCCTCATGTACTCCCTAGCGCGCGGCTCCCTGAGATGCGCGAAAGGAGGCGCTTTCCCAGCCGCGGCTAATTTTTCGTCCTCTTTGGCCCACTTCGGTCTCTTCCCCAGGTATCCACGGCTGCCGAGCTTGTGGTCTAAGGTGTTCTTCCTGCGAAGCTCTTTCCCCCACCGGCTCTTCTCCTGGAATTCTGGGCTCCTTATCTGAGCAACGAATTCGTCCCAGTCTTCCTTCTGTATCTTCGACCATCTTTTACTGATCTTGGTGTCCCAATCCTCGTCTACGACTTTCTGTGCGTCGTATCGCCAGGTCTTCAGAGCCCTAGCCATGATTTTGAGGGCTTGCGCTTCGACTCTTTCCTTGTCGGCTGCAGGTATCTGGTACTTGTCCCACAGTTTCCTCAAGAGAGTATCTTTCGTGGACTGCGTCAACTGGCCGAACTCTTTGCAGGTAATCTTCACTTGTTCGCGCACTAAGCACCCGCAGGCGTTGCTAAAGGTCTTAGCGGCCTTATGTGGACTCGCCGGAATGTCTTTGACGTCGTCGACACGGGTGATGACGTACGTCTTGTCCGGCAACTGGTTGCCTTTCCTCCTATTCAGAGACCTGGTCGGGGCTGGAGTCGGTACCTCCTCCTCACGCGCCTCGTCCCCTTCGGAACTTGACCCGGAGGCAGAGCCAGAGCTGGACTCCGAGGCAGATTGCTCTTGTCCAGCTGTGACGGCCGCTACGACAGGTTGAGTCTCCGTCAGCTCGAGGGCAGGTTCCTTGGCCGCTTCGGAGGCAACTTGCTTGGGTGCCTCCAGGGTCGGTGCATCGATCGGTGCGGCCACGCCGAGGGGGGCCGTGCTGTCATCAACAGCCTCTACTGCTCGGGTCGGGGACCCAGCGGGAGTACTACTGGCGGCCATTGTAAAACTGAAGAAAGGGCTAAAATAACAAAATAAAATGAATTGGATAATAGGCATTATCTAGCAAGAACTGAGAAACAAATTGATTTCGAAACAAATTCTAGATACTTTATACAAATTGAAACAATCTAGATACTTTATACAAATTGAAACAATCTAGATACTTTATACAAATTGAAACAATCTAATTACTTCATACAAATTGAAACAATCTAATTACTTTATACAAATTGAAACATAACTTTTGTACTGTCCAGTGCCAGATATAGGTCCAATTGGTACCTTGAAGTAATTCTTATACACACAATAATCCCCAATTCCTCCTTAACACAAAAGCTATCATTGTATTGCAGTGCAGGAAAACAATACATGAGCAATGTTTAGATCAAAAGAAGGCTTATAGAGCGGGACGTTTTCGACACAAGACAAAACGGAAATAGAACATAATAGCATCATGCGTGTATATATATCCTATACACATCATATTGATTCACAAAAGTAAGCCACGCATGCATCCATCTCATCACAGCTCATATCATATTAATTTAGAAAGTATACTCGACATCCACTTCAAAGTAGAGAAAGTATACTAGTGAAATTACTAACTAAAATTGTGGCAAAAGAATGGCATCAGAAGTTGAATATCAACATATTCATGTGAAAGCAATTAGCCCTATCAGTATTGCATGCAAAAGTATAAAGTATTGACCAAATGCAATGGCAATATCCAACATCATCATTCTGTCTCATGAAATATGCAAACCAAAAAGCTAACGATCTCTTTTTTGCTGAGAGTGTAACAAGCAGCGGGACAGTCCGTCTTGATTCTGACTGCACCCGTCCCCAACTTGGTCGTTCGCTTCGTAGCCCACAGCTTCTTTCTTATACCCAAGAATTCCATGTCAGCTCGTGCCTTCGGTCCATCTTTTGTCTTTTCTGAAATGTTGAGCAGGATACCAAGCAAGCTCTCGCACACGTTTTTTTCAACATGCATGACGTCTATGCTGTGACGTGTGCTTAGGAATCTCCAGTAAGGCAAATCCCAGAATACGGATTTCCTTTTCCAGACGCCGTCCTGCATGGGAACAGACGGTTGTGTCTTACCGGGCGTAACAGGGGGCATCGTGTTCACGATGTCATAGATTTCCACCCCGGTCTTCTCCCGAGGCGCCGAACGGACCTCAACAGTATTGTCAAACAATTCCTTCTCTTGCCTCCATGGGTCGTTCTGTTTCAGCCACCTTCGGTGGCCCATGAACACGATTTTTTTGGATCCCTTTAAGTGTAAACTTGTAGTAGACTCCAAACACTTCACACATCCTTTGTACCCATGAACACACTGGCAGGACTGATATCCGTACGCGGGGTAGTCTTGGACCGTCGTGAACAACAGCGCTTTCAGATTGAAGTACTCTTCTTCGTATGCGTCCCAGACCTGGGCCCCTGGTTCCCACAGTGTAGCTAGTTCTTCGAACAATAATTGTTGATACATGTTCAGATCGTTCCCAGGTTGCTTCGGCCCTTGTATGAGAATACAGAGGTGTATGTACTTTCGTTTCATGCACAACCATGGAGGAAGGTTGTACATCCATAGAACCACGGGCCAAGTGCTGTGTCTGCTGCTCATGTTGCCGAATGGATTGATCCCGTCCGTACTCATACCGAACCTGATATTCCTCGGATATTTTCCGAAATCATCGTATTGGGCGTCGATTGCCCTCCACTGCGAAGCATCGGCAGGGTGTCTCATCACTCCATCATCAGTTTTCCGCCCCTCGGCGTGCCAACGTAGCAGCTTTGCCTCCTTCTTGTTAGCGAATAAACGATTCAAACGGGGAAGGACCGGAAGATACCATACAACCTTTGCTGGAGCGCCACTCTTCACTGGGTCCTCATCATCGGCTTGCTTTCTACCCCTCTTGAATCTGGACGTGTTGCACGTGGGACACTTGTACAGCTTCTCGTGCTCCTTGCGGTAAATAAAGCAGTCATTCGGACACGCATGGAACCTCTGCACCTCTAACCCAAGAGGGCAGACAACCTTCTTGGCTTCTTCGGTGCTCGTGGGCAGCAAGTTATTTTTCGAAAAAACTTTTGCAAGAAAAGCCAGTGTCTCATCGAAGCCTTCGTCCGGACAGTTGTGGGCTGCCTTGATCCTTAGAAGTTCCAGCGTGACCGACAGACGCGTGTGCTCTGGATCGGAACCGGTATACAACGGGATTTGTGAGTCTTCAACTAGTCTCAAGAACTTAGCAGCCTCTCTTTCATCCTCGGGATCTATCACCACCTGCTCCACCATGTGAACGTCCTGTACCATATCGGCCAAATTGTTTCCCGTTTCTCCTTCGGCGTCCGGTTCGATGCTCCCCTCGTCTTCTTCGTCATCTCCGTGTTCGGCAGCTTGCTGTAACACCTGATCTTCCTCCTCCTCGCCGTGACATGTCCAACGTGTATAGCCTGACATGAAACCCTTAAGCGCCAGGTGTACCGTCACCCTCCCTCTCGTATCGAACATTACCAAATTTTTGCAATCGCGACATGGACAGCAAATCTTCGTGCCACCTTTTGCCCTCATATCTCGTTCGGCGACATCAAGAAACTCGTTCAAAGCCATAGCCCAACTCTCTGTCGCCCGGTTGTCGTACATCCAACTGCGATCCATCGATCAACACCTACGACACGAAACTAATCAGTTCAATAACCGAAAACCACATCAAATACATATACGACATGAAAAGAACACTGGCGAGCATTATTACCGAGCGCTAGCGATCTTTTTGGTGAGAAATGAGAGATGTATGGAGAGAGTGAGAGTGAGAGGAGGAGGGAGAGATGAGAGAGAGCTAGAAATGAGAGATGTATGGAGAGAGTGAGAGTGAGAGGAGGAGGGAGAGATGTATGGAGAGAGTGAGAGTGAGAGGAGGAGTGAGAGATGAGGAGGAGGGAGAGAGGGAGAGTGAGA
The DNA here is from genome assembly GCA_019208055.1 of Stipa capillata. Taxonomy (NCBI): domain Eukaryota; kingdom Viridiplantae; phylum Streptophyta; class Magnoliopsida; order Poales; family Poaceae; genus Stipa; species Stipa capillata. The sequence goes on from JAGXJF010003426.1 coordinate 162,171, forward strand.
GGAGGAGGGAGAGAGTGAGAGGAGGAGTGAGAGAGAGGGAGAGTGAGAGGAGGAGGGAGAGAGTGATCTAGATCTAGTCTCTCTAGAGCTTGGGGAGGAGGGTTGGGGAGAGGGGAGAAGTGTTGGTGGGTTGGAGGGGGAAGGGGGGGCGGCGGCGACGGCGGCAGCAGCTGGGGCGACGGCGGCACTCGCTGCTGGCCAGTGGGCGCGCGAGCACTGGCCAGCAGCGAGGGCCCGCTCTGGTTATATAGGCGAGATCACCACTGACGGTCGCGTAAAAGGGGACCGTCAGTGAATATTCAGCCAACCATGCAATAATCTCCACTGACGGACGATGATCAATACCGTCAGTGAAGACAACGTCTCTACTGACGGGCAGGTTCCCAGGGCCCGTCAGTAAAATGCAACGTCATATGTTCCCATTTACACTGACGGGCTACATCTGAGCCCGTCAGTGGATCTGTAATCTCCACTGACGGGCACTTAAATTGAGACCGTCAGTGGAGTTCACGCGTCATCTATGCCACCTCACGTTCATCTCCACTGACGGGTCGATTTTCCGCCCGTCAGTGGTTCTCCTCACGTTCATCTTTGCTTCCTTCTCCGCTGACGGGCTGTTTGGTGTCCGTCGGCGGTGTTACCCTGCAGCGACGGACCTTTTTGTGCCCGTCAGTGGAGGGGGTTCAGGAGAAGGTCAATCTGCAGTAGTGATTATCCCGATCTCTGGCGGAATATAATATAAGATGTAATAGGGACTTAGTATTTCCTCAACAACTTAACTTGTTCGCATATGAAGTGGAAAATCTGTCATAGTGATAATAACACGTTGATCAGTTATAACTGTACGAAGATACATGAATGTATCATCTGGAGTGATTCGATAAGGAGAACCATTGATATAGAGACAAGCTGCATGTTCAACAAATTTCAGTGCACGTATAACTTCTTTATGACAGGTAAAAGAGATAATGATTTTTTTAAGGAGTAGATAGATGAGCTGGCATATTAGACTGTATGCTAAATTTATCTGCAATAACGTGAAGAACATTTTCAACAGGAAATTGCCTATATGCAGATAATTGTCGAACTACAAAACAAGAGTGCAATGGTGTGCACACTCAGAATGCTTGTTGAATGTCACTCATGAATATTTCTTTCATAGCGGGACGATATACAGCTATAGGATCCATTGTACAAAGCCATGAGCGTGTACCTAGTTTATCAAAGACAGAAGAAATAAATGTTTATAGATGGAGTTCGAGTAGACAGCATAAAGGAACTCCGAAGAAATATGTTGTACACACTGTGAACTTTAGGACATATAATTAATGCAAAATATTCGCTATATTGTAATAAACAAAACGGAAAGTACCTTCAAGAACGGCAGAAATGATGATGATGTTTGTAGATTCTTTAGATAGCAGCAGTTAATTAACTTGTTCTTCTTCTCAATCTACAGTTCAAGTGGACTACAAAAAGTATACTGAGCTAACGGGTTTATACATACCTAGTAGCACCTGCTACCTACATTAAGAGGGAGACACATGGCATGAGATATAATTGGAAAGTATAATTTATAGTAAATGTGTCCATTATGTGTGTTATTCACTGTCAAAGTGGCACCTATTAAGCTTTACAGTATGAGGATAAAACCAAAAATCTGACATGTATATCTTATACACTAATGTGTCCTTCAGGACACGTATCGAAGTGCACAACCAAAAAATAACTTTATTTTATAGAATGAATGGATATATATTGCTTCAGTTTTTTTAGCTTGAATTTTTTATTTGTATATTGGCTTTATTAAAAGAACATATATTTCTCGCAAAAAAAAGAACATATATTGTGGAGGAAGAAAGAAATCAAGAAAATCTAAGAGGGAAAATTTTGAATAAGCATATTTAGTAAGACATCGTTGAAAGTCCTTTAGCAAAATATCTTAATGGTCGAATAGCAAGAGTACAATTATTTGAACAAAATAGGTCCAACAACTCACAAGCACATTAACATAATTGGGCCTGTTTATATAGTACAAAGAGGGTGCAACATAAAAGGCACGGCAAAGTCGACGACCTGTCGGTTCACATGTGTTATAAATGCTAGGACATCATAAATATGAATTTGTAATTTAACTAAATTATCGTTGTCTGATAACATAAGCTGTCACGTATGGCTCGTTAACCCATCAAATTTTTTTTGGCTGATCAATACTTAAAGTCGATAAATAATATGTCAAGAGTTGTCATTCCTGATCCCTTCAGCTGTCAGAATTGCTTGTATCCTCTTCAATAACATTCATAGTGATAGTTGGAGGAATTGATATATGCCTCTGGGAACGGGTAATACATGTAAATGTCGAAAGGTCCTCCATGATCCTGATCTCTAGCAGAATATAATCCAAGATATGGTAGGGACTTAGTATTTGCTCAACAACATAACTTGTTCGCATATGAAGTGATAAATCTTTCATAGTGATAATAACATGCTGATCAGTTATAACTATAGGAAGATACATCAATGTATCATCTAGAGTGATTCGATAAACCATTGATATAGAGGAGCTCCATGTTCAACAAATTTCAGTGCACACATAAATTCTTTCTGACGGGCAAAAGAGATAATGATTTTTTTCAGGATTAGATAGATGAACTGGCATCTTAGACTGTATGCTAAATTCATCTGCAATAATGTGAAGAACATTTTCAACGGGGAATTGCCCATATGCCGATAATGGTTGAATTACGAAACAGCAATGAATATTTCTTTCATAGCTGGACGATATACATCTATAGGATTATTAAAAAAGAGGATTCAAATAGGATATACACCAAAGACAAACGTAGAATATAACAAAATAATTACACATATACATAAGTACACACAAACACATACATACACGCACACACATATATATGTGCAATAAGTAGTTACGAACTTCTGTTAAAACAAAATAAGTTTCAGTATGTAGCTATTCTATTTCTAGAACAGCCTGAATAATACATAAAAACAATAATACATACACCCAGGAGGGAACATTATGTAGATCAGGCAAAAACATATAAAATTTATAAATTGTCGATAATTTCTCTGTATACAATATTCTTGGTTTCATCTACTGGAGTTCCAGATTCATCTTCAATAAACACTTTAAGATCCCTGCACGATGTGACTGTGATGTAGCTACATAGAATTCTCCATGTGAGAAAATCGGCTTACGCAAGAAAACACAAACTCTTATTAATTGTTATAGCATAAGATAATTGGATTGGAAATTGACATCAACGCAAATTGAAAGACCATTTTGAATTTGTTGCATTTAGAACAATTCGTGGAATGCAAACACGCTGACCTTGATTGGTTCGTGTAATTATTTCTCCTTCTAGAACTTTCTCTCCAAGCCTCGTAATGACCAAACGTCTCCTATTACATAAACCAAGGGACTGATTAATATTTCTGAGCAAAATAACCGAGACACTGATCTTCAAAGAGAGCCTGTGATGGGAAAAGTTATTTATAATAATTGAGTGAAGGAACTCAGGTGGATATAGTAAATCTGCATCGCCGACGTGGTCGACTTGGAGATGGTATCATAGCTTAGAAATCCAATGAGGGCAATCTTCTTCTTGTTCTGTGTGTACTGGTACTGTACTATTGCCTACATCAGTACCATTGTGCACATATAGAAGCTCTTCATGATAATCAGACTTCAAACCAGGACTAAACAGCCGCATATTTGTATGCAAGTTTAATACCTTAATAGGCGCCAAAGTGGAGACTTAATAATGAAGCATCACTAATTTCATTTCTGCCACCTCCTTCTACAATAGGGAGAACTTGCCTAAAATCTCCACCAAAGACAATAGTTTTGCCACCAAAAGGATCAACGATCAGCTATTATCATCAACAGAAAATATATCTCTTAATGTTTTGCCCAAAGCTTCAAAGAAACGCCTGTGTGTCATAGGTGCTTCATCCCATAAGATTAAACTTGCTTTCTCCATAAGAGCTACAAGTGTAGATCCCCATGAAATATTACATAAACTTTGTTCATCTTTCAAAAAGAATTCTAAAGCGGGAATGAGAAGTTCGTCCACTTGGTAATAGCAGAGAAGCAATACCAGAAGATGCAACGGTTAGAACAATCTGACATTGGCGCAGTTCTTTTCGGCTTCTCCAGAGGCTTCTCCCAGAAGCTGCCTCCTCCCAGCTTCTCTCAGAAGCCGCCCTCTCAAATTCGTCGGGACTTCTAATTTAGATATACCATAACTAGTTTAGAAGCCCCGACGAATTTAAGAGGGCGGCTTCTGGGAGAAGCTGGGACAGGGCAGCTTCTGGGAAAAGCCCCCTGGAGAAGCCGAAAAGAACTGGGCCATTAGCTCTTAAGGCAGTAACAATGGTATTCCATAAGAAAGTTTTTCAGTACCTCCATAGCCAGAAATGAAATATGCTCCTCCATTTGAAGTGCTGACAGCATCATAATTTCATTGTAAATAGCTCTTTGCTCATCATTTAGTTTTGCACACAACAAATCTAACTGAATTGTCAAATATTCTTGTCATCCTTTAACTCTTCTGCAATAAGTGTATGATGATGTACAGTATTAAAGGCCCTAATCTTCACATTTTGCTATAAACAGATGCTAGGAATATTGCCTGTCATTTTAGTTGTTTGCTACTGAAGATGCTTTGCATCCAAAGTGTTATTTCTATGTGATCATAGGTATGCGTATATGTGTTCCATAAGTACTACTAAGAACAGCTGCTGTCATTTGGTCATTAGCTAACTGATGCTGATGTTAACATCTAAAATATTTGTATTGAAAATTGGTAAGAACAGATTACTGCTTGTTCCTTTGCCCCTCTCGGTTTCTTATTTGCATTACTGCATACATACCTATCATTTTTTTATACTGGAGGATAGATGCTAGCTTGATCTGTTGTCCATTCTGTTGATAGTATATCTAAGAAAAAGGTTTGAGAAGGTATAAAAATAAATTTGGTAAGAACAGATACACTACAATGTTGCCTATTTGTTGCCTTGGCAGACCATATGATGATTTTTCTAAGAAAAGAACTTGAGAAAGGAATAAGAACAGATGCTACACAAGTTGCCTAACGAAAACCCAATGAAGAAACTATAATCTAAGGGTCCCTAATTATCATGCTAAAAATGCATGTATATATGTGGGGTTTTGGTGTCTTTGGTGATCCTTACCTTGTATCGGTTTGGACAAGAGTGAGCTGGCCTCCTTGGTCTCTTGGACCTGCTCCTAGGCTTACTGATCTCTTCTTCGAGTTATGGCCTTCTTCCTTCTCTCCTATGTTCCTCCCCCTTAGTTGATCTTGATGCTCCTTGGTCCTGGCTTCCCAACTGACGATGACATGGCACCCTGGTATCGTCAAGGAGGACAATACCGGCCCTATGGACATAGGGTGGGCCAGGCCGACTACTCGGAGTCCGACTTCTACACGGAGGCGCCTCATCAACTTGGAGTACAAGACAGGGATAAACACAAATTCGGCAGTCCCGGATTCAGTTGTAACTAATTAGGAAACCAATTTGTAAGCCGATCAGGACTTTTGTAACCCTACCCTGGTCGCCTATATAAGGCCAGGTAGGGATCCTCTGATCGGTTGGTTCTCAAGCTCTGATAAGCTAGGATATGCTCTCATATTCTCATACAAGATTCAAGTAATACCAGCCACCAAACACAGGACGTAGGGTATTACCTCTCTTTGAGGGCCTGAACCTGTCTAAACATCGTCTCCCGTGTGCACTCACCTAGATCTACTGTGCGTACACTGCCCCATATTTATTATTGCCGGATTATTACACCGACAGTTGGCGCGCTAGGTAGGGGACAGTGCATAGATTCATTTGCTAGATTCGGATGGGTTTCTTCGTCAGCAACGGCAGTTTCATTCCAGGCAACATCATGCGATTTGCTTCCACGAACGTTGTTCCTGATCAAGGCCAGCTTTTTCAATTTAGAAAGCTGGACTTCATCGCCGATTAGATCGGCAAGCTTCACCTTTGCGACTCAGCATCTCGCCGACTGTCGGAGGCGTCATCGACATCTTCACTCGGACTCACCGTTGAGTCCACACCTTCGGCTCCTCTCCCCAAGGACGAGGTTACGCCGAAGTCGGATCTACCGCTCGAACGTAGATTCCCACTCGTCGAGCGGGGGTCCCAATTGGTTGGGGCAATCGACTCTCTCCTACCCGTCCTCGAGTATGACTCAGACGACTTTGAGAGCTCGGAAAGCCACCATCCATCTTGGGAGATCTTCATGGCGAACCTGGGCACGTTGCCCAACAACGACGACCAGCCTATTCCCATCGAAGACCAGACTTCTGAGCAGCTGACAGCCACTCGGCTCCGCCTCCGTGCACAGGAGGCGGAACTGGCCGAGCAGCAAGCCGCGCTGGCCCGCACGTTACGATGACATGCAGGGTCATGGACGCCAAGTTCACGATGCGCTCCGCATGCGTGAAAGGGACGGCGTCCTGATCTTCTCGCTTCCCAGTAACAACATCGTCATGGCCTCGGTGGCGGCGCGTGCCATTCACATTCCTGAAGGCACCCCGGGCCACGACGAACTTCGGTGGCTCCAGATCCTGGTAGAAGAAGCAGCCCTCCAACAAGCCGAGATCTCTGAGAACTGTTCGGGTTCATCGGCGAGTGCTAGGAGTCGGTGAGCTTCTCCTCCGGGGAACCCACAAGCCGCCGCGCGTCATCGCGCCGACCCCGAGCATCGTCACCCTGCTGGTTTGGTTCATAACTGACTCGGAGCGGACATTCGCCCTGCTAGATTGGCACGCGATCAACTCGGGATGGACTGCGACGCGCGGGACATCCTTAATGATAAACGCGACGCCCGCCGAGACGCAGGGAGGGACAATCGCAGCAGTCGTTATGATGACAATAACGACCGCAGCGCCACGAGCCAGTGTAGCTCTCCAGCTCCTTCCGGCATGGCCTATGTAGGCCCAAAGGCATTCGGGTCTTGCATCCGCAATGCCGTCTTCTCGTCACGGTTCCGGGTTACCGGAATCGACAAGTATACGGGAGAAACTTGGCCAGACATCTGATTGGCCGACTACCACACAGCGTGTAGGACCAGTGGTGGCGACGATTACATTGCGATCCACTACCTGCCTTTGTTTCTAGCCGACTCAGCTCGAGCCTGGCTTACCAGCTTGTCTCAGGGTTGCATCCAGTCATGGGCTGACCTTGAGACCCTCTTCGTCAACAACTTCCAGGGCACTTACAATAGACCCGAGAACGCGTGGGATCTCCACAGTTGTACCCAAGAGGAGGGTGAAACTCTCAGAGAGTAGATTCAACGCTTCTCCAAGAAGAAGAACTCTCTGCCTGAGGTTCGAGAAGGATATGTCATCACCACCTTCTCCAAAGGTGTCCGCAGCACTGACCTCATCCACAAAATCGCGCGTAAGAATCCTCAAACTACACGCGAGCTCTTCGACATCGCCAACAACTTCGCCACAGGTGAAGAAGTCGTCCGCAGCGCAAACAAGGACAATAAGGGAAAAGACAAAGCTGCCGAGTCCTCCATGGAGAAGGACCGTCCTGAGTCATCCCGGAAAAAGCACAAGAAGCGCAAGGGCGAAGATTTCGTTGCTGCAGCCGAGCGCGCCCCTCAACGGCGTCCTCGGTGCGGCAACGTGACTTTTGAGGAGATGATGATTCGGCCATGTCACTTTCATGGTCCGAAGTCATACCACGTCACGCGCGACTGCAATCTCTTGAAGAACTTGAACAAGCCTTCCGCCCGTAATCAAGACAAGAAGGATTCTCCTCCGGACGAAGGTGACGAGTTCCCGAAGGAAACCGCTTGCTTGATGATCTTCGGTGGCCCCGATGGCTATGAATCCAAACGCCGCTAGAAGATCACGAGTCGAGAGGTTAACACAGTTGAGCCGGCCGTACCTCACTACCTCCGATGGTCCGAGTCCATAATCTCTTTTGCTCGCTCAGACCATCTCGACTACATTCCCCACCCGGGTAGGTTCCCCTTGGTGGTAGACCCAATTGTCAGTGGCATCCGCCTCACCAAGGTCCTCATGGATGGAGGGAGTGGCCTGAACATCCTCTACGTCAAAACACTTGACGACATGAAGATTCCTCACTTGGACATCAAGCCCACCGGGGCACCCTTTCACGGGGTCGTCCCCGGCAAGATGGCAAGTCCACTTGGGCAAATCAGTCTGCTCGTCACTTTCGGCACCCCTGAAAACTTCCGGACCGAGACCCTCACCTTCAAGGTCGTCGACTTCTCAGGCTCATATCACGCTATTTTGGGATGCCCCTGCTACGCCAAGTTCATGGCCGTCCCAAGCTATGTCTACCTGAAGCTTAAGATGCCGGGTCCCAACGGGATTATAATGGTGCAGAGCAGTTTTCAGCACGCCTACGCGTGCAACCTAGAAAATTGCAACCTCGCCGCGGCCCAAGTCGCTACAGCCGAGCTTGACAACCTCAAGTTGGCTGTGGTCGAGGAAGCACCCCCGACCAAGAAAGCTTCAGCATCGACATTGTTCCAATCGGCATGGGACACCAAGGCGATTCAGCTCGACCCGAAAGACTCCTCCAAGACAATTCAGATCGGGACTGCGCTCAGCGACAAATAGGAAAGCGCGCTCGTCAGCTTCCTCCGTGACAACCGGGACGTCTTCGCGTGGACATCTTCCAACATGCCCGGAGTTTCGAGGGAGGCTGCCGAGCACTCTCTGAACGTTTGGTCGGACGCCAAGCCGGTCAAATAGCGCTTACGCTGCTTTGCTGAGGATAGACGTGTAGCAATAGGAGAAGAGATAGCCAAGCTCTTATCAACTGGCTTTATAAAAGAAGTGTATCATCCCGACTGGTTAGCGAACCCAGTTCTTGTTCGCAAAAAGAATGGAAAGTGGAGGATGTGCGTTGATTACACTAGCCTTAATAAGGCATGTCCCAAAGATCCTTTCACTTTGCCTAGCATCGACCAAGTGATCGACTCTACGGCCAGCTGCGAAATTTTATGCTTCCTCGATGCCTACTCGGGCTACCATCAGATCAAGATGAAAGAGGAGGATCAAATCAAGACCTCATTCATCATGCCGTTCGGGGCCTTCTGCTATGTCTCCATGCCGTTCGGCTTAAAGAATGCCGGCGCTACGTACCAACAGTGCATACAGCGCTGCCTCTAGGGGCAGATCGGTAGGAACGTGCAGGCCTATGTTGACGACGTGGTGGTTAAGTCAGAAAAGAAAGAGGATCTCATGACCGACCTGGCAGAAACCTTTGCCAGCCTCAGGCGATTTAGTATGAAACTTAACCCGGAGAAATGCGTCTTCGGGGTCCCTTTGGGAAAGCTACTCAGATTCATTGTTTCCGAACGAGGAATCAAGGCTAACCCGGAGAAAATCGACACCACCATCAAAATTGGGCAGCCAAAGAGCCTCAAAGACGTCCAGAGACTCACCAGGTGCGTAGCAGCTCTTAGCCGGTTCATCTCTCAGCTCGGCGAAAGGGCCCTGCTCCTCTACAAGCTCATGAAGAAGTCTGACAACTTCACCTAGACCTCTGAGGCTCAAGGCACCCTTGACGGTTTGAAAAGGCTGTTGACCACCGCCCCGGTGCTGGCCCCGCCAATGCCTAATGAGCCGCTGATACTCTACATCGCAGCAACCACTCAGGTGGTTAGTACGGTCCTGGTTGTTGAACGATCTAAGTCGGGTCACGTCCAGAAGGTTCAACGACCAGTCTACTTCATCAGTGAAGTACTTTCCGAATCCAAAGCGCATTATCCGCAGGTTCAAAGGATTATCTATGCGGTATTCATCACCTCTCGGAAGCTGGCCCATTACTTCCAAGGGCATCCGATCTCGGTGGCTAGCTTTTTCCTAATCACCGACGTCATCAACAATCGGGATGCCATAGGACGGATCGCCAAATGGGCAATGGAATTGCTAGCATTCGACATAATTTATACTCCCCGCATGGCCATCAAGTCTCAAACTCTGGCTGACTTCATGGCTGAGTGGACTGAAGTCCAGTCCCCGCTCTCTATCATCGACCTCGAACACTGGACTCTCTACTTCGACGGTTCGCTGATGCTCCAGGGCGCGGGGGCTGGCATCGTGCTCATCTCTCCAAAAGGGGAGCGCTTCAAGTAAGTGCTCCAAATCTACTTCCCAACATCCAACAACATCGCCGAGTACGAAGCTTTGCTGCACAGTCTGCGCATCACCACATCACTCGGGATTCGCCGACTCCTTGCTCGGGGAGATTCTGAACTGGTGGTTCGGCAGGTCATGAAGGAATGGTCATGCAGTGACCCTACCATGGAAGCCTACTGCCAGGAGGTACGCAAGCTTGAAGCCAGATTTGATGGACTCGAGATCACGCACGTTCTCCGCCGAGACAACGAGGCGGTAGATGCACTTGCCAAATTGGGGTCTAGTCGGGACATCGTCCCTGCTGGAGTATTCCTTCAAGAGTTGCATACCCCCTCCATCAAGGCAGAAACGGCACTCGACGCCGAAGAATCGCTGCCCGCAGAGTCGGATAGCACTCGGCAAACATCACTAGCGGTCCTGGTCATCATTCCCGATTGGACGTCGTCTTTCCTCGACTACCTCCTGCAAGACACCCTCCCGCTAGACCAGACCGAGGCACGGCGTATTACCAGGAGAGTCAAAGCATACGGCATAGTCAAGGGGGAACTATATAAAAAGAGCACCTCGGGCATCCTCCAGCGGTGTATATCTCAACATCAAGGCAAGCAACTACTACAAGACATTCACTTGGGCGTTTGCGGGCATCATGCGGCGCCAAGGTCGTTAGTCGGTAAAGCTTTCTGACAAGGTTTCTACTGGCCAACTGCCGTCTCTGACGCCGAGCACATTGTGCGCACCTGCGAGGGATGCCAATACTTCGCCCGACAGACACACTTGCTGGCTCAGGCACTCCAACCTATTTCGATCGCTTGGCCTTTCACCGTTTGGAATTTGGACATGGTGGGTCCCCTCAAAAAAGCTCCTAGGGGCCATACACATCTCTTCGTCGCCGTTGATAGTTCACCAAATGGATTAAAGCCAAACCGGTTGCCATGCCCACTTCAGAGCGGGCTGCTGAATTCTTTCGAGATGTCGTTTTTCGCTTCGGCGTCCCCAACAGCATCATCACGGATAACGGCACTTAGTTCACCGGTGCCGCCTTCCTCAACTTCTGCGATGATTATAACATTGGCCTCAACTTCGCCGCGGTCGCACACCCACGCACCAACAGGCAGGTTGAGCGATCCAATGGCCTGATTATGCAAGGCATCAAACCTCGAATCTTCCAGCGCCTGAAGAAATTCACCGGTAAATGGGCAGCAGAGTTACCCTCGGTGCTCTGGAGTCTGCGGACTACGCGCAACCGATCAATCGGGTACACGCCTTTCTTTGTGGTCTTTGGAGCTGAGGCTGTGCTCCCGACTGACTTGGACCATGGATCTCCACGCATCCGCGCTTACACCGAGGCTGAGTCAGAGGAAGCAAGACAAGACGCTGTCGATCAGCTTGAAGAGGTGCGCGAGGTCGCGTTCCTTCGGTCGGCAAAGTACCAGCAGGGCCTACGACGCTACCACAGTCGGCACGTACGTGGTCGCTCGTTCAACGTTGGTGACTTGGTTCTACACCGAGTCCAGTCCAACAAAGACAAGCACAAGCTCTCTCCGTCTTGGGAGGGTCCGTACGTGATCGCTGAAGTATTGTGCCCGGGGGCTTACCGACTGAAGGACAGCGACGGCAACATCATCACCAATGCATGGAACATTGAACAGCTACGTCGTTTCTATGCTTAATACTTTGTACTCTGATATCTTGAGACATATGAATAAATTCTTTCTTTCGCTCCACTTAAACACCTCTAGGGGTTCCCGACTGGCCCGCTATGCACGCTCATAGTTGACACTCGGTGGTTACACCCTCTGGGTGCGGTCAGCCGCACTCAGGCAAACTATTTTAGTACTGCGTATACAACCCACCATTGACTCCTTGACATCGATCGCCGGTTTACGCCACACCCCTATGCTACACGGGAAACAGCCCACGGCTAATCTCTACGCAAGGGAGGCCAAAAAGGGTCAGCAAGAGCACATGCGAGGGATTAACATACGCACGAACGAGTACTTGGCGAAGAAAAGAAATTGATAAACTTAACAACCAAGCCTGTTGCAAAAACATACAAAAATCAACATCCACTGGAACAGTTGACCTACATATGTTAAATGTTTTCTTCAGGCCGGCGCGGTCGATAAGGGAGTTCGCCGTATCCTCGACCAGCTTCATCAGCTCCGGGATATCCTCGTCGGGAACGTCGGTGGTGTATCCCTCTCCGATTGCTTCCATGTCAAGCAACGGATAATGGGACTTTGCCACGGTGAGCGACAATATGGCCCCGGATCGTGTCGCATCCGATAGCTGACGCTTTGCTTCGCCCGGCACCTGCCGAAGATGCTCCGCCACCGTTTCCGCATGGTCCGAAACCGGGTTTTCCTCCCACAAGGCACTGCAAGCCATGCGGCCCGCCACCTACAAGGACTTGGCCGAGTCGACGACCTTCTTGAGGCGGAGTAGGAGGGCTGCAAAGGCAAAACAAGGGCGTAAGAAAAATGATCCAGCAGACCCCGACCAACTAGCACCCGAGTCAAAGAACTTACCGGCTTCAGAGTCGGCGGCCCTCTTATTTGCTACCTCGACAGCCTCCAGAGCCCGCCTCAGGCTGCCATCCATGATGGCCGCCTCATTCTCCAAGTACGCGACGTGGGCCTTCTCCAACTTGAGCAGCTCCTGAAGTTTGGAGGCCCTGTCCTCGACGGAACCCAGCTCCTGGACATGGAGCTTCATCGCCTCAAGCTCTATCTTGAGCTTAGAGGCCTCACTTTCGGCAGCTACAGAAGACGAGTCAGGCATGGCAACAAAACCAAGAGTAACCTCTCCCGACGATCCGGCGGGGCTAAGGCTTGAGGTTGCCCCAGCGATCCGGACACGTCAAGTTCAGAAGACAAAAGACAAGCAAAATGACATTCGCCAAAGATGACTTACTTGGCAGACCGAGGGAAAGGAATACGTTTCATGGGCCCTGGGGCCGGCTGCTTCGATTTGTCAGCCGCCGAGGCTAGCGACGCCGTGGAGCTGCTCTGCTCCAGCGGCATCGGCCGTCTGTTTCTCCCCTCAGCTAGAGGGGACTTCGTCTCCGGCTGCCTGAGGAACCCCCTCCAGGGTGGCAGTCGGTGCCACCGGGTCTAGACGGGCGGAGGAGCCGCCTTGTCTTTCCGGGGCAGCACCCGCAGGCGGCACCCGACTCCTTCGAAAGCGAAGCGGGATGTCATCCTCATCTTCCTCCTCTTCTTCTGGAGCTGGTGCACTCGGCGGAGGAGCGCTAGGCACCACTGCAGCGGGCGCCTTCCCCTTTGAAGACCCGGCTCTAGAGGAAGACGCACTAGCCGTCCCCTGTGACGGTGCCCCGCCACTGGGGATGTCGGTGTACCGCGGCTGGTTTCAGACCTCTTTCTCCGGAAGAGGCACATTGGAGCTGAAGCTGAAGAGAATCTGTGAATTCGAAAAAATAAACATCACCCGAGTCAGACTTGGCGACACGGCCAACAAAAAGAATCGGGGAATTGGTCACTTACCCGGCTTGGGGGGTTCGATCTGCTGAAGGGCGGCGGCCGTCCGGAGATGTCCAGATCTGTCCCCTGAGCCATGAGCTTCTCGACTCGGTGTTGGACGGCCTCCTCCGAGAGCTCCTCGGCGGACTCTCGAGTCGTGTCTTGTTCGCCGGCGTACTCAAACATTGGGTGAGCCCTTAGCTTTGCAGGCTGCACCTGCCACCGGACGAAGGTCGAAACGACGACGACCCCGATGACCCCGGCTTGGATCGCCTCAGCAAGCTGCGCCATGAGGACCGTGATTCCATCTTGCTCCCGGTCTAGCGGCGGCTCGGACCAGTTCGGCTTGACCTCTGGAGGCTGACCCACGAACGCCGGGAACGACGACGCGGGATTGGTGCAGTAGAACCAATTTGCGTGCCATCCCTTGTTGGAGGTCTACATCAGCACGGTCAGGTAGCTCTTCACTGCTCCGGACCTCAACTGGAACCCAGTGCCTCGCACCACGGCCGGGCTATCCTTGCTCGGTTGCGGCTTCACGACGAAGAGGTGCTTCCAAAGTGTGAAATGCGGCTGGATGCCGAGGAAGCACTTGCACAACATGATGAAGCACGAGACATGGAGCATGCTGTTGGGATTGAGGTTGTGGAGCTCTAACCCGTAGTAGTACAGCAGTCCTCATAGGAAGGTGTGGACAGGCACGAAGAAGCCCTGCTCAAAGAAGGAGCCGTGGACGACCATTTCGCCCGTCTTCGAAGTGGGGGTTGTCTCCCCCGCGGCGGCGCGCCACTCGACCAACTCCTTCGGCGGCAGCACTCCCGACCTCACCAGGGTCTTCAGCCGCAACTCGGTCGCCATTGATTTTATCCAGGGGCCATTTGTCAGGGCCCCAGAATTACATATGGCTAAAGAAACGGATTATCGCCAAAGACCGAGCAATCACCCATTCAGTGACACGGTGCCTGCACCGTGCACACTGAAATGGCGTGATCCGACACCTGACCAACGCACCATACGATCACCAAAGCCGTATGCCTTCACCGTTGGTCAAGCCGGCCGGAAGCGATCAAACTCCCGAAAGCCACATACAATTCCAAAGTCCTGTGGAGAATTAAAGTCATTCAAATCCACTAAGCACAACAAGGTTGGAGGAGCCCGGCGATGATACCCTCACCCTAACTTGACCCGGAGGATAGTGGGTCACCCGAAGCCCCAGTATCATCACCCACACCCTGCCTGACCGGCACTGCATCTCAGTCAGCGAATCACTCAACCATAACCTGTCACACTTAGTGAAAGGAAGACTGACTGTAACTCTTCATGACTAACCCATACACTTCAATTCATACACGCACGGTGTATGGGCAGCCACATTCAACAACTTAAGTATCACAACAAAACTCTACAGAACAGAGTTATATATATATATAATCATGTCCCATACACAGGGCAGTTATTTACATTACATCCAAGCGACCCAGAGGTCGTCCTTGTCAAAAGAAACATTAAGGACAGCAGCAGAAAACATCATAAAACGGAGGTGGCAGCTTATGCCAACTCTCCCAAAAGCTTCATAAACCTATAGGATCTTCTGACCGGGGAAACCAAGCAAGAACAGCACACATCAAGCATGGAAGTCTTCAATTTAGCATACCTGCAGGAATGGAATTCCCAACTGAGTACTTTCGTACTCGCAAGATGTTAATTGCTCATTCCAGTTTAACTTAGACATGACATGGAAGAATAAATAGCAGGACCAAATTATTAACCAATTTCATCCTAACATGTTAAAGAGAACTACACATGTTATCTTTATCTTGCTAGCATAGCAATTTTCATCATAAAACAAATTAACCCATACGCATAACAAAATTCAAGTAACAACCATCACCACAAGTAGAACCAACCATTTCAAGATATTCTGATTACTAGTGACTACTATCACTAGAATCCAATTAATTGATAATCCAGATCATCCCAACAAGGATTCAGAGCACTAGTGACTCCTATCACTAGCCTCGCATTTGCCCACATAGTTGGCCACATAGTTCACGTAGTTCACACAGCTACACGTAGCTCACATAGTTCACACAGTTCGCACAGTCGCACATAGCTCACATAGTTCACACAGTTCACACAGTCGCACATAGCTCACATAGTTCACACAGTTCACACAGTCGCACACAGCTCACATAGTTACACATAGCACACCTAGTGTTGCACATAGCCCACATAGGTAATCACCGCACATAGCCCACATAGGTAATCACATTTCTGGTTATCAATCATTTCTCACGATGCCACAATATTTCTCCATAACCATCCCAGTTATGAGTACCAAACAGATCACATTCGTAATAGAACATAACGAGCAAGCAAGCAATCGAGATCCAAGTATGCAATACCAAAAGCAATCAAAGCTATTTATCAACCAAGCATGACATAAGAGAAACTGGAATATTTCCAACAAGCGAGCATGCTTGCTTGGCCCTTGAATGGATTGTACTTGCTTGGAATTACTCGGATAAGTTAACCCTCGTGGTCCGGCCCTATCGATAAGAAATCCAAAATGCCAGAAAAGATGGAGACAAACAATCGATCAATACCAGCAAGGAAGGATATGAGATTATTGATGAAATGCATCTGATTAAGTGGTAAATGTTATTACGAAGCTAAGCTAACTTGAACCATTTGGATGACTTTGTTATGAGTTCTTGAAGTTTAAGTTATTTTTAAAGTCCTTTTTTGTATTTTTCTCAGTAAAGAGAGGAATTTAATGTTCTTGTAATTAGTTGGGTGGATTATAGTACTAAGCATTTACATTTCTACTGTTAAGCTAGATTCTCTAAATCATGCCTACTTCAAATTTTAGCATTTCTTGCCTTCTTAGTAGAGTAAATATGTGAGATACCAAGTTGGTTATAGGGAGCGAAACTGTGGACGAGATGCTCCTCGGACAGTAAGTATGGGCACCCCGGGTCGGATGACCGAGATGCTGGGGGAAAGACTTGGGAAACAAAGCCAAATATTCACGGGGGGCTCTATCCAGCTACCGCCGAAGACAAGGATTTGGGCGAATGCGTGGTAGAAGCGTGTGTTTTTTCTCTGTTGATATGAGGTGCCAACTTGCCCTTATATAGGCCAAACTGGCTTACAAGTGTAAATACATTGCTGCCCCCTAAAAGGTTACAATCTTTTTCTAGCCTGTGTCACCGTACATTGGCCGAACATGTACTCTCCACCTCGCCGCTACCTACTATATGCGCTGGCATATTCCTAGATTCGCCTCGCCGGTACGGCCCTCCTCCGCCCTTGTCGTCCTCCGTGTCCGCGCGTCGCCCGTGCTGGACGAGGCCGCCCCTCCTTCCTTCTCGTCCCAGCCGAGGCGTCCTCTTACCTCGTCCGCGGTGGCCGACTTGCTCCTGTACCTACGTCGCCTACCTAGGACGACTTTGGGCTGTCCAAAGCCCACTGAAGATCCCTGCATAACATCGCGTTCGTTAAACATAATACACATAGAGGACCGGGGGTACCTCGTCCCGAGGGCTCGGCCGGACTCCCTCAACAGCAGCCCCTTGTGGGTGCGAGCGGCGAGGAGGTCGACGCCGCTTGCACCCGCATTCTTCCTTTAGCGGGAGCCAGAGAGCCCCGGGCGAGGTGCCCCTTTCAACCTTCCCGGCTTTCGGTCTTCTCGCTCGCCTGTTTCCGCAAATTCCGCCTCGCGTTGCGGGCCGTAACTGCTCGACCCGCTTGTTGCGCCTCTGCCCGTTACCCCGCCTCGGAGATCGGGCCACCCCGGGGCTATAAATACCCCTCCGCTCCTCTACAGCCGTATCGCTCACCCTGCCTGCATCTCGCCGCTCCCCGCACCGGGTTCTCGCCAAGATTCGCCGCTCGGACTGGGTCGCGCTCAAACGCCTTAGGGACGACCTTGCGCTGGAACGGGAGAAGGTTGACATGGCATCCAGCAAAGCCGCCGCGGCTGCAAAGAAGGGGAAGAAGCCGGCCGAGGTCTCCTACACCCGATGGCTCGGGGTGACCCAAGCATCGGACACCACGATATCTCGCCTCAGCGCAGCGGGATGCTTCCCTCTGGGGATGGACGAACACGGGCCGGCCCTCCCCGAGGAAGGAAGCACACGGGCTGCCCCGTCGGAGGGACATATTGTCGTCTTCACCGACCAGTTCAGGGCCGGGCTCTCCTTCCCCGCCTCGCCCATAGTCCAGCTCGTCCTGGACCACTTCGGCCTCGAGATCTCGGATCTCAACCCGACCGCCATCTCCCGCCTGGCCATATTCGAATTTGCGATGAAGTCGATGCGGCTCGACAGTACGGCGGCATGCTTCGCCATGTTCCACGAGCCGGTGATGACGACCTCGGCCATCCACAAAGGCGCTCACTCCCTCTTCGGAACGATCGGCTTCCGAGGATGCCGAGGTTCCGACGCCTCGTACCCGATGATGGCGTTGAAGAACAAATGGAAGAACTGGAAGAACGAGTGGTTCTACTACCGGGTTGGCGACCTCGGCTTTACCAGCAGCAAGGTCATCCCCGGGTATACCACTCGCACGCCGGTCGCCTCCTCGGCGGACCTGGCAAAACGCGACGCGCTGAAGGTGATGAGCCACCAACTGTCGTCGCGCGACTTGGTCGAGGAGTACCTCCTTCTGCGGATCCGGCCCCTCGCCACCGGTTGGAGGATGAAGTGCTCGCCCATCCCTGATGGACAACCCCTCGGGCCTTGTCCCTTCTACGGATATGAGCCGACACAGGGGTATGACCTCGCCCGGGTGGAACGGGACGCGAATCTCCTCCTGGGGCGATACTTGCCGTCCGAGGCAGCGGTCGTCTCGAAGATGATCGCAGTTCGCCGGAATCGAGCCTGCGAGCTATTCCAGTGGGAAGTTCCTCCTCGCCCAGATATCGCTCCGTCCGGCGATACCAAGGCGGGAGACAAGAGGAAACGGGCCGCTCCGGCCCCGAAGGCGAAGTCGGTTCCACGGAAGACGTAGCAAAAAAGCCTCGCCGCCGAGCTGGCGGACTGGGACGACGACGACACCGACAGCGACTGTCACGAGTCGCCCGCTCCTGGTGGGGCGCATACCGAAGAGTCCGGTGACGAGGAGGAGTCCGAGGAGTCGCGCGTCGGGAGCGACGAGGAGCCCCCGGTGAAGAAACAGGACGACGTGACGACCAAGGCGGGGCCGAGCGCCAGTAAGGGACCGATGGGCGGTCTCTTTACGGCGATGCACTCAACGGCCGTGACCCAGGACCGGTTCTCCTGGGAGTCGTCCTCCTCATCTTCGTCCGACGTTGACATTGGTGAGACCGTCAAAGTCGCCGGGGGGCGACGTCATCGAGGGTTCCCTTCAGGACCCCTTGGTTCCCCAGGCGCGGTCGCCTCCCAAGGAACCTCATGCGGGCCAGGCTGCGACCGAGGGCATGGCGCCGGAGAGCTCGCCTCCGGCGGGGTCGTCCAAGAAGAGCTCGCCCGGGAGCGCGGGCGCCAAGATTGGTCCGGT
The DNA here is from genome assembly GCA_019208055.1 of Stipa capillata. Classification (NCBI taxonomy): domain Eukaryota; kingdom Viridiplantae; phylum Streptophyta; class Magnoliopsida; order Poales; family Poaceae; genus Stipa; species Stipa capillata. The sequence goes on from JAGXJF010003426.1 coordinate 181,357, forward strand.
CGAGGCGTCGACGGCCGAGAAGGCTTCCGCACTCGATCCTCCAGGCGCCGTGGTGACGGTGCTGTCCTCGTCGTCCCCAAAGGGGAGGACGAGGAGCAGGGGCTCTCTCGAGTCGACTCAACCATCGCGCCCTCGGGTGGAATTGTCTGGGCGACTCGGGCCAGACTTCTTCGCCACCTCGCCACTGGAGCTCGACCTTGTGAGCCGTCCTGGGGCGAGGCTGCCCGAGGAAGACGTGGCGGCGAGCTTCGCTGGGATGTCGGCCCCACAGGTTGGGGCGGCTGCTCGGGCTGCAGCATTGAAGGTAAGCTCGACTGTCCTTTGGTTCTTTGGTGGATGGATACTAATGCCTTTCTTTCAGTGCTTGTTCGTCGCCGAGAAGCTAGCACTCCTGGAGGCGCGTGCGGCCGACACCGAGGGCCCCTTGGCCGAGGAGCGGGCCCGTACGAACGAGGTTCTGCACGCCCTAAAGGTTGAAGGGGAGAAGTCGGCCACGCTCACCACGCGCCTGGACGAGAAGTCATCCGAGGTAGAGCTTCTAAAGAAAAAATTGGCGGAGATAGAGGAGGAACTCGCCGTTGAGCGCGGGGAGGCCGAGGCGGTGAAGAAGCGTGCCTCTGAGGCGGAGCAGTCGCTCACGTCCAAGCGAGGAAAGGCCGAGGCGGCGGCAACGTTGCTCGCCTCGGAGGAGAAAAATTCTGCCTTGGCCCGGAGGGAAGTCGATCAGCTCCGCGCCGACCTCGCCCTGGTGCACGAGAGGCTCGGTTTCCATGCCGACCAACACTCCCAGACTCACCGCCTCGTGTCCGGACTCTGTCACGCGGCGCACGTGACGGCCGACATGGTCGGGCTCAACGTCGCCCCTTTCAGCTGCGATGACGCAGAGGCCTACACCGTGGAAGGCGTAAAGTGGGCGACTCGGGTCTGCCACGACACCCATCTGGCGACCCTACACTTCGCCCAGGACAATGCTCGGGCCGCCGCAGAGCTCCTGCTCGGGTGCTCCTTCTGGCGACTCGCTCGGTGCCCTCCGTCTTCTCAGCTCCAGGCTATGTCGTCCCGAAGACGGCCGAGGTGGTTGGGGTTCGAGACAAGATCAAGGGCGAGGCTGAAGCCTTCATGTCCTCGGTATGGAGTTCGCGCAAGAAGGGGCAGAAGTACGTGGAAGGGATTCAGAAAATCCGGAAGCGGCCGAGCGCGGGGGCGAGCTCGAAGAGCGCGGAAGGCACCTCGGGCGGAAGGCCGGCCACGTCGTCTCCGCCAGCAAAGGTTTAAAGTTCGCCTTTGGCGTCGGTTAACAAACTTTTCCTTTTTGTCGCTGCGTCGACGTACTCGCCACTTGTGGCGCTTTTGTGAACTCGCCGTGTGGCGTAAAGTTTTTTGGTTAAGTCATGAGTTGGCGATGTTCATTTTTATCGTGTTTGTTTGCAGACTACGTCGTCGTGACATAAGTCGCCCGCCGGGCGACGCGATTCTCGCCCTTTTGTGGCGATGTCACATAAGCACTGCTTGGCTGCCCTGCTAGCCACTCGGAGGGGGGACGACGGACCTGGGGAATCCGGGGAGGATGTCGCCCTGGGTTCCGTCGCAGCTCGAAGAAGTAGCTTGCTCGCCGTGGTCAGCGAGAAAGTCGAGGCTGGCGATTCGACTGAAGCCCAAGGGGACGAGGACCTGATTCTTTTGGCCCTTGCCGTCGAACTGTCCAATGACGCCGAGTAGGATTGCTTTGATGTTTAGTTCGCCCCGGATTCTGGGACGTTTCTTCGACTTAGTAGGTTTTTCGTTGCGCCAGACGCGACTTGTAACCCATCATGGACCGAAGGGGAGCCTTCCCCTACCTGAATAAAGGGGCGAGCGCGAAGTAGTCACGGTCGCCCCGCTTTGTAACCGTGCATCCAATTATTCACTTGTTTGTTTTTATACGATGGGCGAGGGGCTTCTTGCTTGGACAGGTCGCGAGGTAGTGTAGGGCCGTCGAATATCTCGTCGCAAATAACGCCGCTGGTTAGGTCGAGGTGGTCGACCCTCCTGGAATCTTGTGGCTACAATCTTAATGGCACGGTGCCGAGGCGCGGCGCGGGGCCGTGTCGCCGTTAGGTCGGGGCGCGGCGCGAGGCCATGTTGCCACTAAGTCGAGGCGCGGCGCGGGGCCGTGTCGCCACTAAGTCGAGGCGCGGCGCGGGGCCGTGTCGCCAATGAGTCGAGGCGCGGCGCGGAGCCGTGTCACCGTTAGGTCGGGGCGCGGCGCGGGGCCGTGTCGCCACTAAGTCGAAGCGCGGCGCGGAGCCGTGTCGCCGTTAGGTCGGGGCGCGGCGCGGGGCCGTGTCACCACTAAGTCGAGGCGTGGCGCGGAGCCGTGTCGCCGTTAGGTCGGGGCGCGGCGCGGGGCCGTGTCGCCACTAAGTCGAGGCGCGGCACGGGGCCGTGTCGCCAATGAGTCGAGGTGCGGCGCGGAGCCGTGTCACCAATTACGAACATAACCAGCTGTTGACATTGTCTTAAACCAAAAAATGCGGTTGTTTACAAGGACGACGTCCTTTTTAGCTGGCGCAGCAGCAATTTGTCACGGGGCGAGATCAAATGTAGTACTTCCTGAGATTATCGCTGTTCCAGCTGTGCTTGAGGATGACTCCGTCTAGGTCCTTCAGGCGGAACGACGACGGCCGAGACGAGGAGACGACCTCGTACGGGCCTTCCCACTTGGAGGCGAGCTTGCCGTCGGCTTCAGGATTGAGCTTCCTTTTGAGCACCAGATCGCCCACTTTTATCGGCCACTGCCCGTTTGCCTTCTTGACAAGGACCGGGTTCGCTAGCCACTCTGGGTGCAGGACTTCGCGAATGACCCCGGCCTTGAGCAGCTTGGTGACTTGCTCGCGGGCGGCGAGCTGTCAGTCGGCCGACATCTTCCTCAACCGCTGCTTGACAAGACGAGCCCCTAGCCTGACTTGCAGCTTGTACTCGATTATGCTCCGGGGGACCCCCGGCAGATCTTCAGGTTCCCAGGCGAATATGTCTGCATTTTCCCGCAGGACGAGGAGGAGGGCCTGCTCTACCTCGGCCGGGAGGTCGGCCCCGACCAGGACGGTCTTGCGAGGCTCGTCTTCGGATAACAGGATAGACCGAGTTTCCCCGTCCGGCCTGGGTTTGGGGATCCACCACCCCGTGGTAGAAGACATGAACTGGTCGGGGGCGAGGTCGATGTCGAGGACTTCGCCTGGTGTAGGCGAGGCAGCTCCGCGGGGGTCAAGGCGTGACGCCTCGGCCGCCGGGATGACGTCGTGAACGTATCTGATAGTTGCAGACTGCTCGATGCGGCGGGACAGGGCTTGATCGCCATGGATCGTCACAACTCTAGCGGGCGCGGGGATCTTCATGCATAAGTAGGCGTGGTGGGGGATTGCCCCGAACTTATTGAGCGCCAGACGCCCGAGGATCACATTGTACTGGTAAGGCATGTCGACGACGTCGAAGAGCACGGTCTCGGCGCGGGAGAGCCCGTCGCCGCGGAACACTACTGGGAGTTCGATTTGCCCGAGGGCCCTGATCGGCTCGCCGCCAAAGCCGAGGAGGGGGATTCCGGGGGGTTGCAAGCATGATCGCGGGATGCCCATTTCGTCCAAGGCGGAGGCGAACAGGATGTCCGCCGAGCTGCCACCATCAATGAAGACGCGTCGCACTTCTACGTCGGAGATGAGGGCCGAGATGACCAGGGCATCATGGTGTGGGAGGACCACGCCCACCGCGTCCTCTAGGCCGAACGTGATCGGGGTGTTTGTCCAGGCAGGGAGCTCGGTCGGCGGATATGCGCCGATGTGTTGAACCCGGCGAACGTATTCCTTGCGCTGGCGCTTCGACGGGAAGGTGCAGGCACTTCCGCCGGTAATCGTGTGGATGACACGACGCGGCCCATGGCCGCCGGGTGGGGAGCCATGCCGGGGAGGCGGTGGAGGAAGCTCAAGCAGGGCCTCGCCCCGCGGTTCTTGGTTACGCCGCTCGCCTTCCGCCCGAGGCGGGGGGGCGTCGCCTCGCGCTCGGGCGACGACCTCGCATTCGTCTGTGGAATGCGAGCAGAGCTTGTGAAGCTCGCAGTACTTTCGTCGGGGCCCTCTTGGGCGAGGTGGCTCTCGTGGGCGAGGTCCCGAGGCTCCTCGGCCTAGCCCTGGTCGGGCGTAGGGCTCCCTGCCGTGGCGGCGCGGGGGCTCGCGAGGCGGGGAGCGGGCGATCTGCCGCCTTTGACCTTCTCGCGGCCGCCCTTCGTCTGATACGTGATGTACCTCGTGGCGCCTCGGACGTCGCCGCTCGGCCTCAGTCTTCTCGCCCCCCAGGTACGCCTGCGACGCTCTGGCCTCTTCCCTTCGCAGAATCTGCCCTTCTTCAACTCGGGCGTACACCTCCATGATATCGTACAGCTGCTCGACGCGGGAGGGGCACTTCCTCTCAAGCTTGTCAGCCAGGGCCTCCTTGCTGATGCCTCGGCGCGCCGCCTCGCAGATCGTCTGTTCGGCGACCCCCTTCACCTGGCATTGGACCTCGAAAAAGCGGTGCTGGAAGGCGCGGATGGTCTCGCCCGGTCGCTGCCTGAGGTTGCTAAGATCCGTCGAGGTCATCTCCTTGTTTCGGCACCCCTGGAAGTGCCCGTGTAACTTGTCCCGGAGTTGTTCGCACGAGTAGATCGTACGAGGCTCCAGGCCGAGGTACCATGCCTGAGCGATGCGGTGAGGGCGAGGAGCAGGCTTTTCGCCATGATGGCCTCGCCGCCACCGGAGGCCATCACGGCCACCTCGTACACCCTTGTGTACAAGACCGGATCCGTCCATGCCCGCGTACTTCGGGAGGTCGGCGGGACGGAACTTGGGCGGAAACGGGACCGCCATGAGCCCTAGGCTCAGTGGGCTCGCCAAGCTCGTGAGGTCGACGACCTCGACGCGCCTCGCTGGCTCCTGTTCTTCGTGCGCTTTGCCCTTGAATGGATTGTACTTGCTTGGAATTACTCGGATAAGTTAACCCTCGTGGTCCGGCCCTATCGATAAGAAATCCAAAATGCCAGAAAAGATGGAGACAAACAATCGATCAATACCAGCAAGGAAGGATATGAGATTATTGATGAAATGCATCTGATTAAGTGGTAAATGTTATTACGAAGCTAAGCTAACTTGAACCATTTGGATGACTTTGTTATGAGTTCTTGAAGTTTAAGTTATTTTTAAAGTCCTTTTTTGTATTTTTCTCAGTAAAGAGAGGAATTTAATGTTCTTGTAATTAGTTGGGTGGATTATAGTACTAAGCATTTACATTTCTACTGTTAAGCTAGATTCTCTAAATCATGCCTACTTCAAATTTTAGCATTTCTTGCCTTCGTAGTAGAGTAAATATGTGAGATACCAAGTTGGTTATAGGGAGTGAAACTGTGGACGAGATGCTCCTCGGACAGTAAGTATGGGCACCCCGGGTCGGACGACCGAGGTGCTGGGGGAAAGACTTGGGGAACGAAGCCAAATATTCACGGGGGGGCTCTATTCAGCTACCGCCGAAGACAAGGATTTGGGCGAATGCGTGGTAGAAGCGTGTGTTTTTCTCTGTGATATGAGGTGCCAACTTGCCCTTATATAGGCCAAACTGGCTTACAAGTGTAAATACATTGCTGCCCCCTAAAAGGTTACAATCTTTTTCTAGCCTGTGTCACCGTACATTGGCCGAACATGTACTCTCCACCTCGCCGCTACCTACTATATGCGCTGGCATATCCTAGATTCGCCTCGCCGGTACGGCCCTCCTCCGCCCTTGTCGTCCTCCGTGTCCCGCGCGTTGCCCGTGCCGGACGAGGCCGCCCCTCCTTCCTTCTCATCCCAGCCGAGGCGTCCTCTTACCTCGTCCGTGGTGGCCGACTTGCTCCTGTACCTACGTCGCCTACCTAGGACGACTTTGCGCTGTCCAAAGCCCACCGAAGATCCCTGCATAACATCGCGTTCGTTAAACATAATACACATAGAGGACCGGGGGTACCTCGTCCCGAGGGCTCGGCCGGACTCCCTCAACAGAAACACATCTATCAAGATCGTTTGGTACCGCGGTGGTATTAAGTATTTTTGGTTAGAGTGTATTCTTGTATCAATAGCCCAGTTAATTCAAAAATTTATCAATAGAGCAACGGTTTACTAATCATGCGTGCTCATCGTCAGTACCTTTAATTGAGAGCTTTAGCAACTATTGATTGCTATTATTCACTAACTAACCAGGTATTAGATATTAGTATTGCATTGTCTATCCCTTAACTCTGTTTATTTATTCCTTCATCTTATGACACATAGTTAGCCTCAGGTTGATATGATGTATCTTTTTCTCTGTCTTATTTCTATTCTCTGTTAATTCACTGTGGATCCAAGGTGACCATAGACACATGGTTCGGTTACGGTTTACACATGCAGGACCCGAATACTACATTCCCATGGGTACACACATGCTATATGGATTGGCTCACTGATCATTGCTGCATATATGTAGAAATCAATAAACAACTAATGTCAATTATAGTTTATGTTCTTATCAGATTCTCAAAACATCTATATGTGAATTATATAGGCATATAAGCAAACCAAAACCTAGTGTAGCATCTGTTTATTCTCGGATTAATAACCTAACACTTATATATACTTAAAACAGCAAACAACTAAAATCGAATTTAGTATTTGTTCTTGCCAATTGAAAGGATCATCACCATAACATGTTTATTAAGCAGCTATTAACATGGAGTATCTCAAATGCGACTATCTGCCATTGATACCACCCACATTGGTTCATTAGCCGACTACTAAAATGTCAGGACATCACCAACCTGTCTCAATCACTAACTAAGTTTGTTCACTGGTTCAATTGACTAATAGCTCAGTAGGTACATTTTAAACAAATGCAGCAGTCCTTGGTCGTTGCTCCCAACAGTTTGCATCACCGGAGAAAGGAAAAAGGGCCGAGTGTTGCTCACCGCCGGTGATGAAATGCTAGAGCTAGTAGCTCAGCTTGGGGAGGAGCTACACGGTCAGCTTGTTGAAGAAGATGGCTGGGGCTCGAGCATGCGCTGGGGAGAACAGAGGCGCCGGTGGGGGCTGGCCGGAGTTGGGGAAGTCGCCGCGCGGGTGGAGTCCTTGGCGTATACCGTTGAACCCTTGCCGGAATCGGAGATGAAGCCGGCGGTGGACAGGAGTAGAAGTGGAGGAGGAAGGAGAGCTTCGGGAAGACGGCGGCGTGGCTCCGCTGGAGACGGAGACGGTGGCGGTGATTGGGCTGAGGAAGAGCTATGGCGGCTTGGGGTTGGTGAAGAGGCCGAGGACAGTGGTTGCGGTGGAGAGGAGGTGGGGTAAGGAGGGGCCGAGCGAATGGGCACGGGGCGTGGCCGGCGATGAGGCCTGCCGGCGGCGGCTTGAAGAGGAAGGCTTGGACGGCGGTGATGTCCATGGCAGTTGGACGGGAGGCGCCGACCGGCGGTGGTGAGGCGTGGCGCAGGTGAGGGTGGGTGGCGGGCCGGCTTGCTGGCGAGGCTCGGGAGGGTGGAGGCGAAGCCCTAAGGCGGTGGCAGCAAAGGGGATCAAGGCAGCGTGGGGGAGCTCGGTTTTGGGGAAATCGGCATGGGGAGGAAGAGAATGGCAGGGGAGAAAAGGAGAGGGACTGGTGGGTGGGTCCCGCGGCAGAGAATTGGGGCGGTGCCGGCATGGGCTTTGGCCTAGAGAAAAAGAAGGGATGGGCCATGAGCTGGCCCACGAAGATAAGGGGAGGATGTTGTTTTTATTCCTTTATTTGATTAATTAAAAGGGATTCAAACTCTAATTGCATGAGTAATTGAATAATTGCTCAATTGTCTTCCATCTTGTCCAAAAGAAGGAGGTTTAGAACACATATGTACTGTTCAATTTCAATCAACTGGTAGAGCTTACGTTAAGGTTCTTAAAATATTCGCTAGGGTTGTTGTTAATAAAATTGGTGTCACTGAGCTTAGTTAAAGTTGTTTTTACGTCACATTCCTAGGGTTTCGAATTGAGCCAAAAATAAAGGACCTCGATGCATGTTTATTATGAGAAGAAATCCGATTATACACGATGATCTTCACTGATCTCGTGTGCTAAGAAATAGGGTCATTACACCATTGGATCGATGGAGGAGTCCTTCTCACTCAACAAGTTCCACACCAAAGCGTCCTCCTCCGCTTCGGTCAGGTTTGCTTCCCAATCGGGGGCTTGCATCCAATGCCCGCGGAGCAGAGCTAGGGTTTTGGTGTGGCGGCGCTCTCGAATTGGCGGGGCGCGAGGAAGACGAAGAGGATTTGGGCGCAAAGGAGGCGAAGCGTGCACTGGAAGGCGTGAGTAGACCCCGCCGCCTTCCCGGTCTTATAAAAGAGTGCGGTTTGGGCATTGCAACTCTTCCGCTTCCGCACGCGCGCGGTTTTTTTCGCACCCACGATGCGCCTCTTTGACTTCCACTACACGAAGTAACGGCCCACGTCGCAACTATTCAGCGCCCACGACGTGGTCTCGCCACGATCTGCGCTATTTAACGGAGGGGATCCAACGGTTGGCCTTCCGGGGTTAAGTAGCTGTTTGGAATATACCCCCATAAAAAACAATTGTAACATGCCTCTAGCAAGCTACTAATCGGTTACCGCTTAAACCGGAACCGAACGTTACGGTTTTGAAGGGTTTTAAGGATTGGCCTCCCGCAGGAATGCAATCACTTGAATACACCCGAGTGAAGGGCAGTTATGGTGCGCCTTCAACAGGCCACTAGTTGGACGCCGAGCAACTCAGAGCTATTGGTTTCTTCGCCCCAAACTTCCCGTGAATTTCGTTCCGGGATTTTCGGGATCCGGAATTTCTGGATTCAGTGGAATGTCCGGGTATCAGGCTTCGTCACTCGAGAACCTATGCGCCATAACTTGAGTTCTAGTTCTGACACGGATTTCAGAGGCATTCCCTCAGAGGGATGCTAGCTGGGCCCGAGCCACTCGGGAAGCCAGGTGCTACTCAGGAATTCAGTCGAGATTCTTGGTATGTCCCACGCTGGGCTATTAGCCGATCTCTGTCCCTCAGGATGGATCGGATACCACCAGGATTTACCCGCTATTAACTCATCTGCCATGATATTCCTGTCTTACGGGTGAATGTCACTCGGCTAATTACCTTTACTCTACAGGAGTTCTATGAGCCCCTCACGATCTTCCTACAGGCAACAAAAAGGCGCGCCCAGGGGAATGTCACTCGGGAAAAGGGAGAAGGCGAAGGCACTCGGCTAAAATGTTGCCGTGTCCAGCTGCAGCCAGATCGTGAAGGACTCGGGGGCTACTGACGATGACATGGCACCCGGGTATCGTCAAGGAGGACAATACCGGCCCTATGGACATAGGGTGGGCCGGGCCGACTACTCAGAGTCCGACTTCTACACGGGGGCGCCTCATCAACTTAGAGTATAAGACAGGGATAAACACAAATCCGGCGATCCCGGATTCGGTTGTAACTAATTAGGAAACCTATCTGTAACCCGATCAGGACTTTTGTAACCCTACCCTAGTCGCCTATATAAGACCAGGTAGGGATCCTCTGATCAATAGGTTCTCAAGCTCTGATAAGCTAGGATACGCTCTCATATTCTCATACGGGATTCAAGCAATACCAGCCACCAAACACAGGACGTAGGGTATTACCTCTCTTTGAGGGCCTGAACCTGTCTAAACATCGTCTCCCATGTGCACCCATCTAGATCTACTGTGCGTACGCTGCCCCATATTCATTATTGCCGGATTATTACACCGACAATGTGTGAACTATTGGATAATACTTAAAGGATTGGTGCCTATCTGACCTAAGATATTGGCTTGGCAAATATGTGTGGTCAGATGGGTTGTTGCCTTATAGTTCAAGAAATTTGACTACGCCAAAATATGTGGGCTATTGGATAAACACTATTGGCTTGCTTATTCTTTGCTTTGTAAAAATAAATTATTTTCAAAACAAAATTATGGAGGCAATGTAGTATAGGGAAAACAATTTTTTTTACTTTCCATCTCTTTTCTCCCTATATACAATCATATTAGATTTGTCCGATAAGGGTCTTCGCCAATGTGGCCCTTGGACTTTTTGAAAAACAAAACATTTTCTAAAATGTATTTCCGAAATAAAATCTATCTAGGTTCCATCTCGGTATTGTTTTGCCCCGCGGCTAACCCTGCGGGTTTAGGCGAAAATGTGCCGGTGGAACCACATTTAGTTTTAAAACAATGTTTTCAAAACTCTTTGGCCTCCTACAAGAATCTGTGAGGTCCCAACGGTCCCGAGTTTATATGCTCGGCGGCCTCGGACACCGCAAATATTTTCGAAGGCTACTTCCCCTCAATGTCCGGTGTTCCTCTACGGCTCGACTCGTGAAGCTTAAGTACGATGTTAATGTATAGGTAGAAGTTCACTTGTATACTTTTCTTTTTCTTCTTTATATTTAATATTGTAACAATGTTGTACTAAGACATTCGTATTGCATTCTTCAATTAATAAAGTTTCCATTTAGACAATGTTGTATATCTTGTAACGACCTTATTTAATTTAAAGTTCCAATTTCAATGTATATACATGTGCATGAAATACTTACAATAAATGCTATGCATGAGATGAGTGCACAATACAATCTTCCCTGTCTCGTATTCTAGTTTGTGGCGTGACTTGGCAGACTTCGGTCAACTCAGCAGCGCGAGTCGACCTTGCTTGTTGGTATGGTGTTTTGATGATTGTTGTTGCCCAAATGTGATAGTCCTAGCATGAATAAGAGTGGTATGATGTCCATAACTAATACGGTTATGAGGAATGATATAAGAAATAGTAGTTGGATGCCTACGAGACTATGTGAACTACTACATGGGCTACTACGTGAGCTACTTCGTGAGCCTCTGTGTGAGCTACTGTGTGGGCTACTTCGTGAGCACTATGTGGGTGACTACATGAGCTACTACGTGGGCAGATGAAAGGAGACTTTAGTGATGGCTAGTCAATAATGTTTAGATTTGAAATATGGATAAAATTAAATTAATTATCAAGTGGATAAATTGAATTAAATGCACTTGCTACGTTATGTTGATCTTGGGATGAATTTACTTGAATGGTCACTTAATTGTTCATGCCATGCTCAATTTGACTTTTGGTTTGCTACGATGCTTGTCATATGGATAAATTGTGTTTGATTATCAATTTGGCAACTTGCTTTACATTGATAATGCCATGGTATCATGATATGGATGACTTGAATAGCTCTCTTTATCATGTTAGGATGAAACTTAGATGAAATGTTTGTGTTGTCATTTATTGTTCATGTCATGCTTAAGTTAACTTGGAATGAACACATTAGCATGTTGCGAGTATGAAAGTATTCATTCAGGAATTCCATTCCTGCATGTATTTCTAGCGTAGAAGAATTTTTATGACTATTCATGCTGAAATTGAAATGTAACTTGTTTGGTTTCCCTAGTTGGTGATCCTGTATGCTTGTATAGCTTTTGGTAGATGGCATGGGCTGCCATCTTCATATTTTTACAATGTTTTTGCTGCTGTTTTTGTGATTACTTTTGTCATGAACGACCTTCGAGTTGCATTGGATGTAAACTATGTACTGCGCCGAGTATGAGATGTGATATATGTATAATGTATTCAAGTTGTTCTTATGGTTGTCCATACACCATATGTGTATGATTTAAAGTGTATAGGTTAGTCATGAAGAATTAAAATTGTTCTCTCGGTCCGCAAGATGGTATTCGATTGAGTGATCCGCTAGCTGTGATGTGCCCTGGTTAACTACGCAGGGTGTGGGTGATGGTATCGGGCCTTCGGACGACTCAATGACCTTAAAGTCAGGTTAGAGTGAGGGTATCATTGTCGGGCTCCTTCATATCATTGTGTTGGTCGAACATGAGAATGACGCTAACTCTTCAAAGTACTCTGGAATTGCAGTTAGCTCATTTTTGCAATGTCGTGTCCTTGTCCAACTTGGCCAACAGTAACCACATACAACGTGGTGGTTGTGTAGGATCGTATGATTTGTTGGTCAGGTGTCGGACTATCCATCGTGATATGCTAGATAGTTTCTTGGCTATTCGGGCCCAGCATCACATATGAGTGGGTTGTGATTTCAGGGTCCTAACAATCTGGCTGGCCGGGGCATTGTTATCACCAAGTCTAGTCTCTCTAGACTCGTCAGCCCTAGTCCACCGTCTTCCCTGAGCTTGGCGGCCTAGTGAACCGTCATTTGGAGACCCAGCGATAGCCTACACGAGCTCCTTGGGAGGAAGAGGAGCATGATCCCCTATAAAGGAGTGGAGGAGAAATAGTAGAGGAGGGGGAGGAAGGAGAATCCATGAGAGGAGAAAAGACGAGAAAGAAAAGCACGTGAGATGAGTGGGTGTGGAGGGCGACGGATTGATTCGGGTGGCTAGCAGCATTTTCTAAAAAATATTCCTGTAAGCCGCAACAAATTTAATTAATTTTCATTTTTCTCATAAAATCAGATCGTTCTAAACGTGGATAGAGCTGGGAAAGCGATCCTAGAAGAGATTATATGCAACACATGAGCCCATGGGAGTTCTAACTGGCGTTCAATGCATATCGGAGCTCGTCACAGTGGCTACCTGCTATTTATGGCAACAATGACGACAAACTGTCAATGAAAAGCAGTACCCTTACCCCCATGAGCAGCTATGTCCATCAAAGTAGTAGCAGCTAATGCAGCAAGAAGAAAGATGCCTGGCCAATCAGCAAAGAAGAATGGATGGACAAAACCACCTAAAGATACAACGAAAGCTAATGTTGATGCTGCTTACTTTGTCGATGTAGATTGAGATGCAACTGGAGCTGAGATCCGTGATGAGAGTGGTAACATGCAACGTAATTACCCCTCACGCACTTGATGTTCCATCCATGGAGGCAGAGACAATCAGAAACGGCATCCTGCTGGCAACGAAGATCGGTGCAAACAAGATATATATTGAGTCCGATTCTATGAAGGCTGTTGAGGCGATCAAACCAGTGGAGTATCGTGCATCTGGTTCAGTAATCATTGATTTTCTACTGTCATTTGATCAGGAAATTTGTACTTACTGTCCTCATGAAGCTAACTTGGTTGCTCAAAAATTCGTTAGGCTTTGTAAACGCAGGGTTTCAGTTGGCGTCTAAACCGAGGAAGCCTTTAAGTTTATTTTACCTGTAATGGTGAATAATTTAACCTTCATTTAATAAAGTTGAATGAGATTCAAAAACTTCATCTCTTCTTCACAGATTATTAGCCTTCTAGAGAGAACTTAACTGTGAATGATGCACCTTCCCCCTCTCAGAAATATTTCAATCCACCCCTCCTATTCTGCTACAATTCACTTCTGGCCCTACTCGTCTCCCTCCCCTCTTCGATCTCGAGGGATTCTCCCAAAACCAAAGGCCATTGGAATCCCGCGAAGCAGCAGAAGCGGCAGCCGCACTGACACTCACGCGGAGAGGGCGTGGAGCGAAGGAAGAATCTGATGGATCAGTACCAACCGCAGGTAATAGCTCCGTCCCATTCCCGTTTCTTGCTTCGTGCACAAGATTCGGACCAGAGCTGTTTGATTTCCCTTTTTACCTCTAGGATTTGGTTTGGGGTTGGAATTGCTTCAGATCTACGGATTTCTCGGATTGACTCGTTGGCTCGGATAGGATCCCATATAGGGTTTTCTTGGAACAGTGTGAGGCTAGTCCGCCAATTCTTGCATAAGACAGAATCACGAAATTGTTCTCCTTCCATGATCCGAGCTGGTCATCACAATTTAGTTTCCATGAAAAGTGGAGGCAATTTGGTAGGTTTTTTGGATTATATTGTTTCTGCTAACTTATTCTCTGCTTAGTTGAGATTTAGGAGAGGGAGGGAGGGAGGGATGGGGATTTAGGAGTAGTAAAGGTAATTATAGCATGATAATTTATGTTTCTGTTGCTGCAGGAGGTTAGTGAGAATTATGCAAATCCAAGGACATGCCTCTTCCATGTGCTCTTCAAGGTACCCTGCCTGTTGCTTCTTGAAAAATCTGTGAATTTGTTGATAGGTCCATTGTATATACTATACACATGTTTAACATATTTTGATTATTTGTGTTTGAAGGCGGGGGCATTGGCATTCTACATACTGTCCGCACTGTTTGTGCACAACTTTGTCATCATCTTTGTTGTCACCGTGTTCCTCGCAGCAATTGACTTCTGGGTGGTTAAGAATGTCAGTGGAAGGATATTGGTTGGGCTGCGGTGGTGGAATGAAATTAACGATGAGGGCAATAGTGTGTGGATGTTTGAGTGCCTTGATGAACAGGTTTGCATTTATCTTTGTGCCATTCTTCTGCTGTTTTGTTTGTGACCGCCCACCACAAAATTGAAATAGATGTTTTGTTGCAGTCTCTTGCTAGGATGAACAAGAAAGACTCGTGGCTGTTCTGGTGGACTCTTTACTTGACTGTAAGTGATGTTGATAGCACTATGGTTCTACTTTATGTTCTTTTCTAATATCTGGGAATGAAACATACACAATATCTTTTGGTGATTCTTGTGCTTTCGTATGTTTGCTTGAAAAGTATAGTATGAATGCATTTGGAAAACGAAAATTAGACATGAACACTGTACAAAGGAATATGTGCAATCTTGTTGTGTGTGTTATTCCAAATAGACAACAAGCTACAGTTAGTCCTATTGAAGCATGACAAGCTAAATAGACACTGTTTTTTTTTGTGTGTGTGGCAAGGACTGATAAAATCTTCTCTAGATCTTTGGAGATTTGGACTGATTCTACTTTACACTCCTTTGTAACATCCCTCCGTTTTCCATGGGAATCTGTATGGTCAATGGAAGTATGTTAGTATCTCTGCATAGTATTGGTGGCACTGCTGTATATAAGGTGTTACAGTACTTATATTTTTATTTCTCTTCATAGAGTTCATAGTCTTGGTGCAGAACTGCTGTTTATAAGGTGTTACTTATATTCCTGACTTGCTGTTGAGATAACAATGTTTGTGAAGAAAAGGAATAGATCATATTCTGAAGGAAAAGGATAGGCTCGTTATCATTCTAGCCAGGAAGAGATTTTGATTTTAAATGCATGATTCTTTCAAATCAGAGTTCAAAGAAAATATTCTTTCAATGTATTTTGGGTAAACTTAAGTATTATCCAGGAATTAGGACCTTGTATAATGTAAATTCTGTTTTCGGAATGCTGGGAACACAGAAATTTTCCTTCAACGCCGAGGAAAAAACTACCTAAGTCCTGATATCTGGGTATGTCTAGATGGAATGATGGATCATGGTATTAGAAACCTCTTCATTTGATTATGTTGTTGGCGCCGATGACCTATGGTATAACCATCTAAAAATATAAGCATTGTATGACTTCTTATTTTTCATACACTATTTTATCCACGATTCCACGATATGTTTCATTTCCATATATAGTACTAGACAGTTACGTGTTTCACTGTTTTGCTTTTGTCGAGAGTAGTGTTATCAGGACAGAAATGCAGGAGCTAGAGACTAACACTAATTGAACTGCCCAGCATGTCAAGCTATGGGAAGAGAAGAAGTCAGGAGCACTCCAATAGTTTGTATAAATGCCTGATAGAATAGGCAAAATTAAATGAGCATCATGCACAAACTTCAGATAGATCGTATTCATCAGAAATAATCTGGACTCATCATTGAAACTAGAGTCCTAGCTAAGATTAGATGTGGGGAGTTCAGGAAGGATGTCCAATATCACATATGCAGATTGACATGAACACTAGAGGAAATAATTACACGGCATTCTCAAACCATAGAGGCTAAATATAATTGAATTATGTCCATCTTTTACTGCTTCAAGGTGAAAGTGACAAATGCTGCATCATTATAACCATGTTCTTTTTAAATGTTTTGTACTATTTTCGCTACGAAGCTTCAAATATTCCCATTTTCTTGGTACTCTAAGAATGTGAAACTATAAACTAATTTAAAATATAACTCCATTCTGTATAACAAGGAGACAATAATCGAACTGAAAAGTTAATAAGGAAAGTTCTGTGCATGTGTGAATCACTCAGGGCCAAGGTCAGATTCATACATACTTCTTTTTTCCCTTGGTTAATTTTGTAGTCCTGAATAGAGCTTTGCAGTAAATGTTTAGAAGATGAGCATGCTTTCCATGTTTCAGGCTGCTGCATGGATTATTCTTGGGATATTCTCACTCATCAGACTTCAAGCAGATTACCTTCTTGTCATTGGCGTCTGCTTGAGTCTCAGCATTGCAAATATTATTGGGTTTACCAAATGCA
This sequence comes from Stipa capillata, assembly GCA_019208055.1. Classification (NCBI taxonomy): domain Eukaryota; kingdom Viridiplantae; phylum Streptophyta; class Magnoliopsida; order Poales; family Poaceae; genus Stipa; species Stipa capillata. Next base: position 197,687 of record JAGXJF010003426.1, read on the forward strand.
AAAAAGGTGCGACTTCTTATGCAAAAGCTACATTCGTTGTAACCCTGTTGGAGGATGTTGTGATTGCCTGAATTAGCCAGTCAGATAGGAACTGTTATTTATTGAAAATAAACAATGTGAATTATCTGCAAACTGACCAATCTAGAGTTTTATAGTAATTGTGTTTGCTGAATAAACAGATCCACAACTTTAACATCTTGGTTTAACTATTTGGGAAGTATAGTTTCATGTAGTGACAGAACACTTTAGACTATTCTTGTTCTGAACCAGTCACATTTAACAGTTTGGAATGTTGCTAATCCTGCCTGCATTCCAGGAGCAAATACCATAGGTTTACCTCTTATGTTTCAGCTAGTACTTAAGTTCTGTGCCCTTCAGGCTCAAGTTAACCATTTTCCCTCTGTGATACCTTCTCTATCTTGTTTCTACGTAGTCTTATTTATTCATCTGACCAACTGAAAATTGACCTATTGGCCTATTTTGGGTGTGGATAGCACGGGATTGTTTTTCTGCTGGAGCATCCCCTGCAAAATCACATCTCATGTCATCAAATACATGGCATTTCGTTGTTACATCCTGTCAACTTCAGATCTCACTAGTAGTTGTACAATGTTTGGGTCAAATAGCTGTTATTTCCATCCAATCTTGTTACATCATGCCTTCAACAATGAAACGTGATCGTATTCAGTTTTTGTAAGTTCAACCTTAGTGTTGCGATGTTTATTTTGCAGACGCCAAGAAAAAGTTTCAGGATATTACTCGAAGCGCTCTCCTATCATCCAGCATGAGGTCAACGCTGCAGTCGGCATTCGGTGTCTAAACAGAGGACTTAGTGTTACATGTAGTGGTGTACAATTTTATGGATAAGATGGTGTACAATTTTATGGATAAGATGATGCATTTGCTTTTGTTCCCCTTCCCTAGTTTCTTCTCGACTGTCCATCTTCCTGCCCCAAAATGTCCTTGATATTGTTTGGTTCACTGTCAGTGTCACCAAAGAGATTGATTATGAGTTTTGAGTGGAGCTAAGGCAGTTGAGGGGCAAGAAAAGCACACTAAGTACAAAGTAGCTTTTGATGATCTTTGAGGTTGTTTTAGTCTTCTCAGTTGTAGAATTCTGTCATTACTGTAGTGGAAAACACACTAGTTGGGATATATTGGGAGTGTACTCGAACTGACTTTTTAAAACCTTGTCATGCACTAATACATAAAGTTAGTCTCGCTGATCTTTGATCAGCAGAAGCATTAGATGATGTGATTACATTGTAATTTCGCTTATTTGATATAACCCATGACTAACTACATGTTGCAAAGAATATAAAGTTTTTTTTTAAGAAACCCACAATGGTATTATAGCTTTGGTAAAAGTACGTCCGCAATATGTTCTCCCTTCTTTCACTTCGATTTTTGTTTATGTCCGACATCTTTACCTTGTAATACAATTTAACTCCCATCCTTATCTCATCAGTCTATCTTTCCAAACAGTCTCTCTTCAACAATGTAAAACCGTCAAAATTTGCAGATACAATGAACAAATCGACTCCCTTTTTTTTTCTGGCTTACCGTGCTCCTAGCCCATCATATAATCTACGATATTTACACGTCCCAAAACATCTCAGCATCACATGAATCGCGCGCCGGCCACAAGCGACGTCCGGTGTACGTGTGCTACTGTAGATATCTCAGCCATCACAAAATAACATAAGTACAGCGTTTTTCTTCCCATTTTTGCGAGGGGAAATGCACAGCGTTTCCGGGGATTCCTGCCGTGCAGACCGGAGATTTTTCGCACGCCGGACGGCTGAAAGGAAAGCTTTTGGATTTTCCTGGAAGAAAAGCTCTTCGAGCATCAGTGAAATTCTGGTTCAGCGACCAGCCCATGGTTGAATGGTTGTCAGCCAAGCCGCTCCGTCTCCAGTCTCTGCAGCGTTATCTTCTTTGCCGCGTCGGACGTTATCCGTGCGAGCAACGAAGACGAGCAAACTCCACGCGACAAACATGAAACACGTCCCTAGTTTTTCGTCCCCTCGCATGGTCGCTTTCGCCTGAATCCACGTAAAATAACAAAGAATTCGTCGGTTCCTAGCCGCAGATTTTGTCAGGCGAAATCATTTATCGGGGACGCGACGAAGATGGGGCACCAATATGGACCAATCCTGGAGCGCAGTCTCCCTTTCGTATTGTGTACTTTTTGAGCTGTTTTTAACTTTTCATTACAAATGACTTGTTTTCCTGCTTGTCGTCCACAAGTTTTTTTTTCTCTTTGACAAAAATTGCATACAAAGCGACAAATTTAATTTGGGGGAATCTTCTTCTAGGAGTTTTTATTTGGTCTAAGTTTGGTTCTTTGAAGGAGTAGACAGGTGGCGAAAGATGGATGGTCAAAGGCAAAATCAACTGGAGGAAAAAGGTCACGTTGCCTCGTGGTGGATCACACAGATGCTAGGAGCCATCATTGCCACCTAAGGAAAAGGTGAACAAAATCTCAGCCACGTCGTCCAACAAGTATTATCCACTTAAAATGTATGTAGTATTTTTCTTCCTTTTTGGCTTTTGGTTTGGGTTGGCGGTTGTCGGAAAAGGTCTAGATTTATATTCAAGGAAAATCAAAAGAGAGATATGAGGTTTAAAATCTAGATTCTTTCTAGAAATTACTTCTCCCAAAAATTGGCTGGATTTTAGGTCCATTCACGGTGCGTTATCTCACAAGCAAGATCACTGATCGGAAATATCTTTTCTCTCGTGGGTTTCTCTTTCTTTTGAGGTCTTTTTTCTTCTTCCTCTCCTTAAGCTCCCCTTGTTCTCCATATTCTCCCTCTACTTGCACACACTTCGATAGCTTCGACCGCTGGAGTGGGAAGAGAGGGAGGCCCGAAACCCCTCTTTCCTATTATGTATATTGTGGTTCCGCTCGGAGAGAGTGCTGCCGACGGCCAACAAAGCGGCGCTCGAATCTGTTGCTGCCTCTACTCCTTTTATTCACACTGCTACCTCCAAGGCAATGTTGAGGCCAGCCCAGTGCTCCTTTTCCACCCCGGTTTTTCTCTCTTTTTTCTTTTAGTCTAGGTTTGCTTCTAAATTCCTACATCCTTCTCTTCTTTAGCTTGCTGGATTTTGTTCCCCAGATCTTTCTTATCCAACGGGCTCCTCTCAACACTTCGAGCCTATCTCCTTGGTTGTCTAAGCAGACTGGCTTGAGGGCAATGCATGTGTTCCTTCTTTGTTTCTTGGCGTCATCCTCTTCTCTTTTCAATGATGTGTTCGTTGTGATTCTCTTGCGTTGGAGTGATGCTAACTCTAGCCAAAATGTCCATTTGTGGGGAGTTGTTGTTACCCTCTTCGACCTCCATCTTGGAGGCCCGTTATACAGTTTTGGATGTGGCGGACGCGTGCATCCCCACACTTTGTGGCGTGTGACCTCTCCATCCTTTGGACCCCTTCAGGGGTCACTCGAAGGCTTCTAGTCCTCATGTCAATCCGTTTTGCTGGTCGCAGTTGGTGATCGGGCTAGTTGTGGCGAACCTGCGCTGTGCAGCAACGGTGACACGTGGAGGACTCAAGCGGCATCTTGAAGGCGCCCGAAACAACTGAGGAGCATGTCTAGACATTTGCGCTCTCCTAACGGCATTTCTGTAATTTTAGCATTTCTATAGGAGCTACCATTTCTATATCTTCTAGAGTGTGGAGTGGGCATTGAGCCCCATTCTATCCACTGTTAGTTTGTGCTTTGATATTCACACGTTTTGTCTCTACATTATATAATTGTATTCTCCGTGATGAACCAATCCATATTTAGCTTGTACTAATATATTTCTGTCCATATTAGGCATTGAAAATGAATTGACAATTAAGTGACAATTGAATCTAGACTGCATTTATCATATTTTAGACATGGCGTACTACACTGTAGAATTATATTTATTAAGGTGTGAAATGAGGATGTGCTATAATGAAGAGAGTGAAAATATGCAAATCTCAAAGAACAAACTGATGTTAGATCTAAGAGTAGTAGTCTATCGGAGTAAAGATATATTTCCCTTCTATATAATCTAATATTTGTTTTTTTCTATCTTTGAGGGAGGCCTAACGGAAGAGAAACATGGAACAATCATCTTCCTCCACAGGCCATCTTTGATGGAAGGAATCCTATGGCCAGACTAAGATTTGAAAGCAGTAGGCACTTGGTATGTTTGGTTGGTGACCAAAATCTACCATACCAATTTTTTGGTCATGACAAAAAATTTGGTCATTGTTTGAATGACTGCCAATTTTTTGACATGCTAATGTTCCTTTGCCAATCTTAGCTCATTTTTCTTGTCAACATTGGTCAAATCATGTGCAAGCAAAACTTTAGCCAAAATTTTAGCTAGCTAAATTTTTGGTAGGATAGACTTGGGTTAAAACCAAACACACCCTAAATCACGTCACCAACTATGAGGGCATGCAGCTTCCTCATTTGACATCGGAACGGCGTGGAATACGTACGATATTTGTCACAGCAAACAAGAACTCTGGAATACGTACGTATTGGTAAACAAAAAAAAGTTACTACCGCTAGAAAACTGACATAGTAGTATTTCGCAGTACGTGAAAATCACCGAACTTATCCTTTCCTGAGGCGCCTCGCGGACACCGACATGCGGGGCCCACGTGACAGCCTCCTTTACTCCCGACCAACGGCTCCCTTTCGGTTTCTGTCCCGCACCGGGTAAAAGGAAAACGGGAACCCCAAAAATACGTTTTCCTCACCGAGTGGTTGGTTTGAACGATCTCCACACGCGCCGGATTCTGGGCCGTCCGATGTACCCCCAACGGATGGATCCTCGCTGGTTAAAATATATCGGTGGGGTTATTAACAGGGGTGACGGCGTTGGAAAGCGAGCGGTGGACGGTGCGCGCACAGCTGCGCCCATGTGAGCATCCGGAAATGCTTGCCCCACGGAGCAGCTCGAGCGAAATGTCACAGGCAAGTGGGTCACACCGGACCCTGGCCTTCTGTTGGTCCCACGAATCAGTGTATATTGTTCGACATGCTCTACAGATCTGGTGCGACAGTTGCGTGCGATTCCTATTTTAAAATCGTTTTCCCGGACACGCTTTCGATTATGCCCTACGACTCCACCGGCACAGCAGTGTCCAGCACGAGTTATCTCTGCGATGTGGGGCTATTGTCCTTCCCGGACGGACGGGTTGGTCTTTGCCTCTTTGGTGTGTTCGTGTGTCTAATTACAACGATGCCCATTCAGAATATTTCCCATACGTTTTCTTGGTGGTAGTCCACGTCGTGACGGAGTATTCCTCTATTTTGTGTGGAAATATCATTACCCATGGGTTGATTCCGATGTTTCTATAATTCATAATTTTTTTAAATTATCTTAATTTGTAAAAAAATCTTACAAAACTCAATTAATTAGAGCAAAATCAGATAAAAATCCTAACAATAAACAGTCCAGCAAACTAAACTAGACCTGTGGTATTACCAAACAAAGATGAAAAAGCCTACCAAACTCAGCACACGTAGGTAAAGACACATCCCGTGACACTGCCAACCACGTCATCGTCATCATCGATTACACCCATGACCTGACGATTTCACTGCCGCAAAACCCGTAGGAAGTACATGTATGCCCGTCACGCCGAAACCAAAGTCCGCCATTTCTAAAGTCAATTTTGCAATAAAAATATATAAATTTGGTGAGTTTAAAACTTGTGAGATAAAAAATTAAACACCTTGCTAACCTAAAATTAGACCCACCCCACCATGACTAATCGCCCCAGCGATGCAAAAGAAAAAGAAAATAGAAAGCACAATTTCCCAGAATGGTAATTTCACACGCCCCAAAAATCCAAAGAGGGACAACAACTCATCCAAAATGCCCCAGTTAGGCCAAAGGCAGAGAAAAAAAAAGGTTAAGAAAACATGCGCTTTAAAACCATGGTGGGTCCCACCAACTACCCCCACGCACTCTATAAAGGTCGCCTCCCCTCGCACCCTCGTCCATCACGCTACCTCCCCGCCTGAACCAAACCGTACCGAACCTCGCAATTTCGCAAACTCCACCCCTCGCCGACCCCCATATTTGCAAAAGCTTGCCTTCTCGTTTGCTGTACTTTTTACGCCTAGCCCCCTTAAAGTTTCCGCGTCTCGCCTCTGTGTCCTTCGCCGGATCTGCCATATGAATGGTCAAACCACGATGGGGCTCGCCGCAGCCGCAGCAGCAGCCGTGAGGCCGTGCAGCCGCCGCCTCCTGTCCTCCGCCTCTGCTGCGGCGGCCTCGAAGGCCGCCGCGACCCCGCTCTTCCCGAGATGCCCCCACCCGCAGCACCACCACCACGGCCGCCGCCTCCCCTTCCTCGCCTCGGCAGCGTCGCAGACCTCGCAGTCCGACCAGAGCACCACACCCACCCCCATCACCTCCGACCCCCGCTCAGCCGTCGCCGGCAACCTCCCCTTCTTCGACCGCGTGCTCTTCCCGGGCTCGTTCCCCCTCGAGACCCCGCCTGTGGAGGAGCCGGCGCCGCCTGCCGATGAGGGGCTGGCGTCGGCTGCGCCGGTGAGGGAGGAGTCCGAGACGGAGAGGGAGGCGTGGAGGCTGCTCAGGAGGGCGGTGGTGAGCTACTGCGGTGAGCCGGTGGGCACGGTGGCGGCGGAGGACCCCGAGTGCACGGAGACGCTCAACTACGACCAGGTCTTCATCAGGGACTTCGTGCCTTCCGCGCTTGCCTTCCTCATGCGCGGCGAGACTGAGATCGTCCGCAACTTCCTCCTGCACACCTTGCAGCTGCAGGTGAGCGCCTTACTAATTGGGATCCTGATTATTTCGTTGATTCAAAAAAGTTTAATTTGAAACGATCGCTGCGCTGTAACTAGTGTTAATTGCGTGCACGTTAGGTTTCACTGCTAGTTGGGGGAAGATAACACCAAATTTGCAGGGTTAGGATATAGAGAGGATTTGCTGGCATTTAGGATCGTAAATATCATTTCTTAATGAATTCATGTTCTATACGGGTTTGGGTTTTGGGTGGATAGAGATAAGATTTCCTTTTGGCAGTCTAATATGTCTCTTTCATATGTGTAGTGTGATGAAGTATACGTTATCAATGCTACCATAGTACCACTGGTGAGTGTAACAATAATAATTGTTTTTAGAGGATTATGAAGGCTAAATCAGCCGGCAAAAAAGTGACAGCTTAAAGGACCATGTAACTAGATTTTGTCAAATTTTACCTAAAGATATGGCACACATTTACCAGAAAACGTCAATAAAAATCACTTATTAACTATTTGTGAACTTAGATTTGTTATAAGCTTGTTATATGGCAGTTGAATCAATTTAATTTTTTATTCTCTGATCTTTGCCCTTTACTTGGTATCCAGAGCTGGGAGAAAACTGTTGACTGTTACAGCCCTGGGCAAGGCTTGATGCCAGCTAGCTTTAAGATTAAGACTGTGCCTCTTGATGAAAACAACGAAGCATTTGAGGAGGTTTTGGACCCCGATTTTGGTGAATCCGCTATTGGCCGTGTAGCTCCTGTTGATTCTGGTATATATATATATCTCTCTCTCATTTGAAGTTATGTGTAATTATAGAGTAATAATTATTAACGACCGTCAAATACTCAAATGTTTATCCTGCTACTTCAACCTAACCTATTCGTTTGCAGGACTTTGGTGGATTATTATGCTGAGAGCGTACTGCAAGATTACAGGGGATTATGCATTGCAAGAAAGAGTGGATGTGCAAACTGGCATCAAATTGATATTGAGTTTGTGTTTGACTGATGGGTTCGACATGTTTCCAACTTTACTGGTCACAGACGGGTCATGCATGATAGACAGGAGGATGGGAATACATGGGCATCCTCTTGAGATTCAAGTAAGTTGAATTTTAATAAGTGACAATTCAATTCGCTGCAGTGATCTTCCCTGAACAACTGTATTAGCTCAATAGTTAGACTACTTGTAGGTAGCATTGCTGTTTACTAAAACTTAGAATAGTTTATGACTTACATAGGAGAAAAGATGCTGCCATGAAGGAACCGATGCTTTTATTGGATGCATTACCAACTTGAAATAACATGATGCTGCTACTTTAAACCGAGATTTATCTAGCATGTTATTAGGGAAAGAGAATCCCTTTGCTCACCAAGGTTTACCTGTTTCTCAGGCTTTGTTCTATTCTGCTCTAAGATGCTCAAGAGAAATGCTCGTTATGGATGATGGGTCAAAAAATCTCCTCCGTGCCATCAACAACAGGCTCAGTGCGCTGTCTTTTCACATTAGGGAATACTACTGGGTCGATATGAAGAAGATAAATGAGATCTACCGATACAAGACAGAAGAATACTCTCATGATGCAACTAACAAATTCAACATTTATCCCGAGCAAATCCCCTCCTGGCTTGTTGATTGGATTCCTGAGAAAGGGGGTTATCTTATTGGGAATCTGCAGCCAGCTCACATGGATTTTAGGTTCTTCTCTCTTGGCAACCTTTGGGCCATATCTTCATCTCTAACTACTCCAACACAAGCTGAGGGAATACTTAGCCTCATTGAAGAGAAATGGGATGATCTCGTAGCAAACATGCCCCTCAAGATCTGTTACCCTGCAATGGAAGATGATGAATGGCGCATTATTACTGGCAGTGATCCTAAGAACACGTAAGTTATCACTAATTAAATTAATCTTTAATTCCATGGTTCTGTCTTTTGGTTGGTGGCATATCCATGTTGCATAGCCTCTATTTCATTTTCCAAGTATTGACAACTCGTTCCTAAACATCACATCACATCACAGTTCTTGACATCTAACCATTTTATGCACGTGCAGGCCATGGTCATATCATAATGGTGGATCTTGGCCGACCCTGCTGTGGCAGGTATGTGAATATTAACACACTCTTCCCAAATTTCTCGTACCCTTTTATGCTTATAAATCATCCCTGACCAATCTTTGTTTCTGATTATAGTTCACGCTGGCCTGCATCAAAATGGGGAGACCAGAGTTAGCCCGGAGGGCCATTGCTGTGGCTGAGGAGAAGCTCTCAGCTGACAAGTGGCCGGAATACTATGACACCCGATCTGGAAGATTCGTTGGGAAGCAATCACGATCATATCAGACATGGACTATAGCTGGTTTTCTGACCTCCAAGATGTTGTTGGAAAACCCAGAGCTGGCTTCTATTCTGACCTGTGATGAGGACCTTGAGCTGCTTGAAGGCTGTGCTTGCTGCCTCTCGAAGAAGACACGGTGCTCACGCCGTGTGACCAAGTCACATGTCATCGAGTAAAACAGCAGATCCCTTCTATTCTTGCTACTCTGCATACACCTTGTATACCATTGACCGAGAATTTACTGAGGCGGACACACTCTAGCCGTGTACATTAGTATAGGTTTACATTAGATATCCATCCATTCATTTCCTCAGTGAGCGCTCATTCTTTTTTACTGAGCTGCCATTGATGGGAACTACCCTGGGTGATACCGGTGGTCGAAGAGAGCAACACCAATTCATGTTTGAGCTCTCATGTACACAGAAAAATGGAATTTGTTCTTGTATTCAGTCCACCAGCAGCTCCTGATTCAGGAGTGCTGAGAAGCCCTAACCATTGTATCTCTTGTCAGCACTAAAGCTGTATATTGCATCATCTGCGAACTAAAGTGAGACTCTATATCGTGTTATTGTCATGAATTATAATAATATTACTATAATTATCCATTTGGTTCCTTGGCGGTTTGAGGTGCATTGAATTACAGGATGTTCTATCATGCTCCCCTCGTTGCATTCTTGTATGTGCACGGCACTCGTAGGTCTCTTACTCTCTATGTCGTAGATACAAGTCTAGACAGTAAACTTGTGGCACCCCCGAACGGCTACAGCGACCGTCGATGGTGCACGAGGAGTACGAGCAAGTACGACCCTCCGAACGTCCGTCGAGCTGAAGAACAAAACATGTACGACAGGGTGAAACACGAACCATGTACGAGGAGGCGAAACCCCTCTGGTGTACGATGAGGTGAAAGCCACTCTTCTATTGAAGTGTAGAATTAGGATTACAAGAAATCATCTCCTTCCTCTCTACCCCTAGGGGGGTATTTATAGGGTTTGAGGATGGAGAAGGTGAGATTACAGTTTTGCCCTCACACGAGAGGGACTTTTACAAGGCGTAGTCGTCATTTCCCATGCATAGAAGATATTTTGGAAGAATATTCGGGCATCTCCGGGAAATATTCTCTGGCATCTTCGGAGGAATTCCCAAGCACGTCAACGCAATCCTTGACAATGCCGACGCAAACCCTGACGACGACGGACATCGGGACGATCATTGGCGACGTTGGCATAGTCCTTGTTTTAGCGTCATCGACGTAGACTTCGACGATGACGGATGTCGAGGTTGCCCTTGGTGGTATCGACGACGTGGCCTTCGACGATGACGGACGTCGAGGTTGCGATGACGGCGAAGATTAGGGCTGCCCTTGACGGTGTCAGTGTGGTCCTTAGCGGCAGATTTTGAAAACGGGCTAGCGCGGAGACCCCTACCCCAACAGTAGCCCCTCGATGATTCGGGCGATCGGGTGACGAACGCCCGGACCGGCGCACCGATTCCTGAGGGGTCGGCGCGCGGTTTGAGCTAGTCAGGGATGTACGGATGGTTCAAAGCTTGGAACCGTCCATACAAACAGACGAAGCACGGCTGGCTGATAAGCGGCCACCGTGGTAGCAAAAAACCGTAGATTCCTTGTCATGGCAGGAAAGTGGCAACGTTGGGCAGGGAGTTTGGCAGCTTCGATTGTCGAACGGTTTTCATGGCTGTGAGCGGGAGGCCAAACTCTACGTCTCCAGAAATTTTGAGCCAATTCCGAGAAAGTTGACAAGACGACTAGTGGAAATCCCGGCCCGAAATCGAAGATTTTGAAAATGATACCTCGACAAAAGTGCTCGACAGAAGACGGGATCAAGGTGGAAATCAAGTCCTCGGCTCAAACTAACCAGGGAAACAAGGATCACCCAATTCGGAGCCCGGGTGCAGGAGATATGCCCTCCGCAAGATCACAAAAAGTAACAGAAAAACTTCCGGAGCGAAAAAGTCCTACTTAGAAGCCAAATTTTGAGGGTCAAGACGGGTACAAGTGTAAGCACGTGTAGAATTTTAGGATGCGCCTCGTCGTTAGCTTCAATTTGAGTGGTCGTGGACCCAAAACGGACTTCGTATGAGAAAGTTATGGCTGTTTTTCCAAAATCTCTCAAACTAGAACTAGATTTGGATTTCGTATTGAACGCAGGTCCGGAGGTTCCGCGTCCGGAACCTCCGGGCTGCCCAGAATCCGGATGACTTCCGGATGGAATTCCGGACCGGTCCAGTAGCTCCTAGACCAGTCCGGTTATTGGGCCCGGAGGTTCCGGACCAGACCTCCGGACCATGTGACATGAGTCAACTCCGAGATATTTTTGGCTCAGGGATATTTTCCCGTAGTCGGTTCCGGCCGACCCGGGTATAAAAACTCGATTTTTCTGAGAAATATCTCCTCCCCTTCTCTCTCTCTTTTTCTCTTTCTCTCTTTCTGAAAGTGCATCCACTCCCATGGAGCTTGGAAGGATGGCTATCTTGCCCCAGAGTTTGGTTTTGATGGTTATTGGCAATCCTCACCTGTGTCTAATGTTTTGCAATGAGTGTGAACAGGGATTAGATGGACAGGTGAAAGCTGAAGTGTGACAACTGTTGATGATGAGCCCTAAAAAGAGCAAGAAACTGGGAAGGTCAGAAGAACCAGCTGAGCTAGGTTCCTGAGGCACAGTTGCGAGGAAGCCGAGGCTGTGCTCGAGGGCAAGCGAGGTGATGGTTGCTTGATGGAGTTCAAGGGCCGTTAATGCAAGCTTGATAAGTCTTGGAGGAGCTAGGAAGCTGGTGGATCAGGACCAAGGGTTCTCTGTGCGTCTACAAGGGCAGTCGTCTTCGGTGAAGAAGCTTGGAACCAGTGCCAAGGGTCTAAGCGAGCTGGTCAGGGACTTTGGCGAGGTCATTGCTCTCTGGTCAGTTGTAGGCTTGTAGTGAGCCGGCCAGAGTTGTGCTCAGGTGCTGCCTGAGGCAACCGAGTCCACCTGAGTTTGGCATCTGAGACTCAGGTGGGTAGCTCAGCCGTGGCTAGTAGGTTACCAGAGGTGCACGTTAGCTGAGTCTCAGATAGGTTAGGTCTGGTGGCTCTTTGTCTGACGTGGCATGAGGGTAACGGCTAGCTGCCAGGGATCCTATAAATAGGGAACCTGGGGAGGTTTTCAACCTCGAACCTTTACCCAACCTTTGCCTCTAACCCGAAAGCAACCTGTTGAGAAAGAAAGAGCTCTAGGTCTCCAAGTGAGTGTTGCCTGCGTGCATCCATCGTGAGAGTGAGTTACTTAGTCCTTCAGGTGTAATCTTCGAGGTACTGGTTCCTCCAAGAGTGGGAGTGCTCTTGGAGTTGGTGAGCAAGCCAAGTCTTGTGTGGCTGCCACCAAGAGTATGTGAGGGCGATTCGGGTCTGCCTGTCTTGCAGCAGCAAGATAAAAGGATTCCACACAAGAAAGGTACTCAAGGAAAGAGCACGTTTTGGTGCCGGCTGTGAGAACAGCTTCCTCAACGGAGACGTACTGCTTCGCAAGAAGTAGGAACTTCGGTAAAACAAATCATTGTGTGCTTTACTTTCTGTCTTGTGATCTGCTCTTACTTATTCTGATATCTATGTATGCTTAGATCACTAGAGCACCTTTATTTGTTGCACACTAACTGAGTTTCCTCACCTGAGACTCAGTTAGCTCCTGCTAAAGCTAGTACCTTTCCTGTTCACGTCATCTGATGCACTCACCTGACTCTCACACCTGAGACTCAGTTAGCTCTGAATATAACTTGTTCTACATCAGCTGAGTTTGCTATCTGAGTGTCTGGTGTTTATCTGATATATCTTGCTGAGTCTCAGTTACCTGCATCAGTTGCATATATTTTCTCTAGGATTGACCTATCTCCAGAAGAGAAACCCATTAGGCATTTTAATTTCTAGAGCCGACCTATTCACCCCCCCCTCTAGTCGACTCCTGAGATCCCTTTCAAGTGGTATCAGAGCCTCGTTGCTCATAATTGGCTTAACAGCCAGAGTCTAAAGGATGTCGAACTATGAGGGTAGAGTTCCTATGTTTGATGGTACTAATTATGCCTTTTGGAAGCGGAAGATGCAAATGCATCTTACTGCACTTGACCCAGATGTATGGAAGATTGTCACAACAGGTCTTGATGTGATTGATGAGAGCAATCCCACTGATCAAGAGAAGATCAGCATCAAGAACAATGCTAGAGCTGCCAATGCTATCTATATGGGACTGCAAGAGCATGACTTCAACCGTGTCTGCACCTTTGAGGAAGCCAGAGATATATGGTTCACACTTCAGGCCATCTATGAAGGTAGTGACACGTTGAAGAGGTCCAAGAAAGATGTGCTGGAGCATGAACTTGACAACTTCCATTACCAACCTGGAGAGGACATCAATTCCATCTTCACAAGACTTACCATGATCACTAACCAGCTGAAAGCCCTTGGGTCCAACAGAGTGGAAGATGGAGATGTGATCAAGAAGTTCCTCTTTGTGCTTCCCAAGCCTTATCACACTCTGCGTCTGATGATGAAAGAAAAGGATGGCTTTGACAGATTAAAGCCCACAGATGTCCTTGGTAGAATGCTCACTCATGAGATGGAGCTAAATCACTCCAAGAAGCATGCTATCACCTCTGGGAAGAACAAGGACATAGCCCTCAAGGCAGTGGCCACTCACAGGGACTCAAGTGATGAAGAAGAAGATCCAGATGAAGAGATGTCCACTGATGAGGAGAATGAGCTTGCCATGCTTACTCGGAACTTCAGAAAGTTCTATCGAAGGAAGAAGTTCTCAGGCTCATCTGACAGGTTCAAAGGGAAGAAGCAACTCAGTGACAAGAAGTGTTTTGAGTGTGGTGACTCAGGACACTTCATTGCTGATTGTCCCAAAAAGAGCAAGAGACAAGAGGATGGCAAATACAAGAAGAAGGAGATTATTGTCAAGAAGAAGTACAAAGAAGGGAAGCCTCCCACCTTCAGAAAGATGAAGACCTCTGCTGCCAGAGCTTATGTGGGACAAGCCTGGGTCTCAGATGACTCAGAGTCAGAGGAGGAGTCAGAGGAAGAAACTGAGCTTGCTGGGTTAGCCATCTGTGTCTCAGGTGGATCACTCAGCAGTCCAACTGAGCCAGGAGAAGACTCAGTTGGGTCACTCAGCTGCGCACCCGAGTCAGTCTCACTCTTCGACCAGGATGCAGATCCTACATATGCTGAGACTCCAGCCCTATGCCTTATGGCTAAAGGCAGCAAGGTAATGACTGAGGATGACTTCCCTGATTATGCTCAACTAATGGACATTCTTGACAGGACAGAGAAGCTCCTTCGGAAAGAGAGAAAAGAAAACATCTCTCTCAGGGACAAACTAACTGACATGCAGGTGTCCCTCGATAATGCACAAGATGCTAAGGCAGATCTTGATGAGGAGGTTTACTTATTGCAGGAAGCTCAAAACAAACTTAAGCTGTCACATGAGCTCCTAATCTCTGAGCATGATAAACTCAAAGAAACTCACTCATCTTGCACTGCTGTTACACCTGATGCAAATTCTCCTACTGTTATAGAAACCTGTTTAAACTGTGCATCTCGCATCAATGCTATTACTTCTAGTACAGTGTTTGTTGTAGATTCACCCAGTGAATCAAGCACTTCAACTGCTACTAACTCTGTTGATGCAGCAAAGTACAATGAGCTCAAGGAGGAGCATGAAGAGCTAAAAAGGCTCATGAGAATAGGCCTATGCAGTGCTAACATAGGCATGCAGAACTTTGCTAGGCTCCAGTCCACCTTAGTACTAAAGAATAATGGTACAAGGGGACTTGGTTTCACTCCTGCACTTAAAAAGAACAAGTCATCATATATTTCCTCTGCTACTAACAAGAAATACTTGCAGAATCACTTTGTTCCTCAGAAAGGGAAATATGATACTAACTCTCTTGCAGGAAACCATCGAAAGACAGGTGGTTATGTGAAAATTCCCTCTAATCCAAACTACGTGCTTAAGACAGGGAAAAAGGGCAAACCTGAGGCAATATATGTTGGACCCTGGAGTAGGTACAAGAAGGTACCAAGCATTTGGGTACCAAAGTCAGTAGTCACCTGTGTCTCAGGTGATTCACTCGGTTGGGTACCGAAGTCAGGGAAAGCCACCTGTAACTCAGGTAGCTCACTCAGGTGCAGTGCAAATTTACTAACCCCTCCATCTGAGTTTGCAGGAGATAAGAATCTGAGAAAGATTCAGAGGTTCTCTAAGCTTTCTAAAGCCATAGCTGCTAAGAACCCTAATGTTAATCTTATTCCTGCTATTGATGCTTACAGTAAGAGACCTGCTAACTTGGGAACCAAAACTATTTGGGTTCCTAAGTCTCGAAACTAATCGTGCAGGGCTCTGCCTCCAGTGGAACAAAATGGGTCATGGATAGTGGCTGCACACAGCACATGACTGGAGGCAAAGAGCAGTTTTCTGAGATAAGAAAAGATAACCTTCCTTGCAAGTATGTCAACTATGCTGATGATTCAAGAGGCAAGGTATTGGGTTGTGGTAAAATTGCTATATCTCAGGAACATTCTCTTACTGAAGTAATGCTTGTTGAGTCTATTTCATATGATCTCTTATCTGTTTCTCAATTATGTGATGCTGCAATGAAAGTCACATTTTATCCTAAAGAGGTCTATGTCCAGAAACTAACAGATGACTCACAAGTTTTCAAAGGCTATCGAGTAGATAAGCTATATCTTGTAGATTTTCAGGATCAAGAAGCAGCTGTGCCATGTTGCCTTATAGTCAAAGCTCAGTTAGGCTGGCTGTGGCACAGGAGGCTAGGTCATGTGGGGATGAGGCTGCTGAACAAACTCAGTAAAGAAGAACATGTCCTAGGCCTGAAGCAGATCCAATTCAACAAAGACAAGCCATGCTGTGCTTGTCAGGCTGGAAAGCAAGTTGGAAGCCCTCATCCACCCAAGAACATCATGACCACTACTTCTCCATTCGATCTCATACACATTGATTTGTTCGGTCCAACTACATATGAGAGCATTGGAGGTAACAAGTATGGTTTTGTTGTTGTAGATGACTTGTCACGTTTTACTTGGGTATTTTTCTTGAAGGACAAGTCACAGGTGTACAAAAGGTTCAAGCACCTCATTGTCAGAGTTCAAAATGAATGGAACATCAACTTGAAGGCAGTGAGAAGTGACAATGGGACAGAATTCAAGAACTCAAGAGTTGAAGCCTTCATGGACAAGCATGGGATTAAGCATGAGTTCTCTGGTCCCTATGCACCTCAGCAGAATGGAGTGGTGGAGAGGAAGAACAGGACCCTGATAGAGATGGCAAGAACACTGCTGAGTGAGTACAAAACACCAGCAAGGTTTTGGGCTGAAGCTGTGAATACTGCCTGCCACAACATCAATAGACTATATCTTCACCCACTCCTAAAGAAGACACCTTATGAGCTGCTGACCAACAAGAAGCCAAACGTCTCCTACTTCAGAGTATTTGGTTGTAAGTGCTATATTTTGAAGAAAGGCAAACGTCTCTCTAAATTTGAATCCAAATCTGATGAAGGAATATTTGTTGGATATAGCTCAGAATCTCACACCTACAGAGTCTTTAACACCAACACCAAGGTTGTTGAAGAAGCTGTAGATGTGACATTCGATGAATCTAACGGCTCACAAGATGGGCAAGTTGCTAATGATATTTCAGGGAAGGTAGATATAATTCACAAGTCAACAGGTGAAGTCAGGCCCCAAGTTGAGGAGCAAGCTTCATCTGGAGTTACAAATCTACCTGACCTAGCTGATGAACAGGATGAAGTCAATGGCATTGAGTTCGAGTACAACCCAGCTAATGATCTATTGGACTCAGAAGCCTCCATGCACCCAGCTGAGTCTCAGGAAGAGCCAACTGAGTCACAGATACACCCAGCTGACCCACTTCCAGCTGTGACTCAGGCGGCTGACCCAGAACCCCCTGTGATCAGCAGGCTGCAGAAGGATCACCCTGTAGACCAAATCATTGGTGCCATTAATAGGGGAGTGACTACTCGTTCTCGTATTGCTAACTTTTGTGCTCACTACTCTTTTGTTTCCACCTTTGAGCCTAAAAATGTAGGTGAAGCTCTGTCTGACTCAGACTGGATCAATGCTATGCATGAAGAGCTGAACCAATTTGAGAGAAATGAAGTCTGGTCACTTGTTGAAAGACCCAAGGATCACAATGTCATTGGAACGAAGTGGGTCTTTCGCAATAAGCAAGATTCTACAGGCCAAGTGGTGAGGAACAAGGCAAGATTGGTTGCTCAAGGCTTCACTCAAATAGAAGGCTTGGATTTTGGTGAGACCTTTGCACCTGTAGCTCGACTTGAAGCTATCAGGATACTTTTAGCTTGTGCAAATCATCACAACATCAAGCTTTATCAAATGGATGTCAAGAGTGCCTTTCTCCAAGGTAAGCTTGCTGAACTTGTGTATGTAGAACAGCCCCCTGGTTTTGAAGATCCAAAAAGACCCCATCATGTATATGTTCTCCACAAAGCTTTATATGGTCTCAAACAAGCCCCTCGTGCTTGGTATGATACCCTAAAGGAGTTTCTTATACATAATGGTTTCAAAATTGGGCTTGTTGATACTACACTCTTTACTAAAGTTAAAGGCAAGGACTTATTTGTATGCCAAATATATGTCGATGACATAATATTTGGAAGTACTAACCGTGTGCTAAGTGATGAGTTCAGCAAGATGATGATAAAAAGGTTTGAGATGTCCATGGTAGGAGAGCTGAAGTTCTTCCTAGGGCTGCAAATCAGACAACTCAAGCAGGGAACCTTCATCTCTCAAGAGAAGTTTGCCAAGGACATCCTCAAGAAGTTTGACATGGACAAAGCTAAGTCAATATCTACTCCCATGCAAACAAATGCTCATCTTGATCTGAACCAACAAGGTAAGTCCACTGATCAGAAGGAGTACAGGTCTATGATAGGTTCCTTGTTGTATTTATGTGCATCTAGACCTGATATAATGTTGAGTGTTTGCATATGTGCACGTTTTCAAGCTGATCCTAAGGACATTCATCGCACTGCTGTTCGTAGAATACTGAGATATTTGATTCATACCTCTGGGTTTGGTCTATGGTATCCTAAGGGTGCACCATTTGAGCTTGTAGGCTATTCAGATAGTGATTATGCCGGGTGTAAGGTTGACCGAAAGAGCACCTCAGGTACCTGCCAATTTTTAGGGCGTTCCCTTGTGTCCTGGAGTTCCAAGAAACAGAATTCAGTAGCCCTATCCACAGCAGAAGCCGAATACATAGCAGCTGGTGGGTGTTGTGCTCATTGTTATGGATGAGGCAGACCTTGAAGGATTTTAACATATCTATGTCTCAAGTACCCCTCTTCTGTGACAATGAAAGTGCAATCAAGTTAGCCAACAACCCAGTCCAACACCAAAGATCCAAACACATAGAAGTGAGACACCACTTTCTAAGAGACCATGTAGAAAAGAAAGATATCCAACTGTGCCATGTTAGAACCGAAGCTCAGCTAGCTGATATTTTCACCAAGCCTTTAGATGAGAATAGGTTCTGTACCCTCAGGCATGAGCTAAATATCATGGATATCTCGAATGTGCAGTGAGGAAATGATGATACACGTGTACACATGATTGCATTTCTGGTTTTTCATTCTCTGCATTCTACATGAGTCAGCCACCTGAGTCTCGGTTGTACCTCAGGTGGGTTAAGGTCTTATAGATACCATGCTGATTTTGCATCTTATTGAACTCATGGATTCACCATTGGGTTAGATAAGTTGGATCTCACCATCTATTTCAATTCAACACAGCTTTAGCTCTGTATTGATTGATTGTTTGGCAAGCTGTGTTTGAAAAGAAATTCTCTCTATTGCTTTCATCTCTTATCCTTAAGCTCTCTCTGGTAATCCTATTGAAAACTTTGTCAGCTGAGCCTTCCACATGAGCCTCAGCTGAACACATTCAAAAATCCCGGAGAACATTCCTAAGTCTGGAGCTCAGCTCAATTTCTCTTTCCTACCTGAGTCTCAGGTAGCAATCCAGCTGACCCTCAGGTGCCACAGGGCCTCTCGGGATATAAAAAACCCACCTCTGTAACGGTTCGCGCTAAACCCTTTTCAGAGTCTCAGTGCCCTTGCGCCCATCGCCGCCATCTGATTCTCAACGATCGTGCGCTTCTCCGACGATCTTCGCTCTTTCCGAAGCTTCCCAAAGCTCTTCTGATTGTTTTGGCGCCTTCATCTCCAATCAAAATTCCAAATGTAAGTCTCCTCGAGCTGTTCTTCACGGAACTAGGGTGGTTTCCGCCTTAATGCGAATCCCAAGCTCTCGAGTAGCTTTTAGTTGTGGAATTAGACAGAGATGATGTACCTTTATCCTCTAGAACGATTTCTTGCAACTCATTGTCCAGAATTCTCAAATTTCAGCAAGATTCGATAAACCTAGGTTGCTCTGCTACTCCACCTGAGTTACACAATTTATCTCACCTGAGTGTCAGGTAGCTAAGTCAGGTAGCATGAGATGACTTGTGAAACTCTCCTAAAAACATCCAAAATAGCCAAATATTCCTGTTTTCTCTGCAATAGGATTATCTCTTATCTATTCTCTATCCTATCTCACCTATGCAGATGTCTGAATCAAGGAATGTGGCTGAGGATATAACTGATGATCTGCCCATTGGTCTGAGAACTCAGCTCCTAAGTCAGAAGCAGCAGTTAGAGTGGGAGGCAGAGCAGGCTAAAAGCCTTGCAAAGAAATTGGATGCAGAAGAAGCTGCCCAAAAATCAGTAAAAGCGCCTATGTCACCCTCTGAGCTAGCCAAAAGAGAAGCTAGGCTCAAAGAGCTACAAGAGGAGAAGCGTCAGATGGACATAGCTGCAGCTCAGTCAGCTCAAAGAATGAGAGAATTAGAAGCTCAGAAAGCTAGCAAGGAAGAACAATTGAAGCAAGAAAGGAAAGCAAAAGCAGCTGAAAAGAAAGCCCAAGCTGAGGAAGCAAAGAAGAAAAGAGCTGAAGAAAGAGCCAAGAAGGCTGCTGAGAAAGAGACAGTTATCAAAGTCAAGAAGGCTCCAGTAGTTGATACACTCAAAAGGACAAGGGCTGCAGGCAAGTCAACAGATTTATCCCTGAGCAAAGTGCCAAAGAAGCCAAGATCAGAGGCTGTGGTAGTCAAGAAGAAAACAAAGAAGCAACTCCAAGAAGAGGAAGAAGCTGAATGGAGAGTAGAAGCTCTTAAAAGACAGGAACACAGCAAACTTATCAAAAATTGGCAAGACTTAACTGATAAGTTGCCTAATGCCACAGATGAGGAAAGGCCTCAAATGAAGGAAAGAATAGATGCTCTTGCAAAGCAAATCTTTGAATCACCAGATGTTCCAAAGAGTGTGAAACTCCAAAGAGAAACTCAGCTGAAGGACAAGGCAATCCATGAAGAACTCAAAAAGCTGCTGAAGCAAGAAGGAAAAGCCTCTGGACAAGAGAAAGCAGACCTGATCAATCAAATTGATCGTCTATTCCCTCAGCTCTCAGAAGATTATAAGCCTCTCTGGACAAGGTTCTCAGATATCATTCTTCAAAGGAGAATAGAGAATCTCATGTTGGAGTTAAACTCTTGTGCTGATGAAGCTCGTAAGAAGCATCTACAAAATGAAATTGCTGAATCAAACTCAAGGATATTTTATACATCCAGTTCTCAAGCACTTGATGCAGTGCCCCTTCAACAAGCCAGTGGTTCACTGCCTCAGCTGAGTAAGCCAGCCGAGTCTCAGGCAGCTGCATCAGCTGGACTAGAATTAGTCCTCTCTGAAGTGGAACCTCAACAGAAAGCTGCCATAGAATCAATTGAAGTCATCTTGGCTGAGCTTGACTCAAGAGAAAAAGAACTTGATCAGACTATGGAAGAATCTATGGATAAGCTAAGATCATCTTTCGAAAAGAAGTCAACTAAAGCACATGAAAACCCAACTGAGCCACAAGCAGATCCATCAGTTGGAGTATCAGTGAGCATGGGTTCTGTATTTCAGTCTCTATCAGACTTAGAACCAGCTCAAGAAGAAACAAGACTTGAAGAGCAAGAAAAAGCAGTATCTTCTCCAGCACCTGAGTCAGTTCATAAGATGCCAACTGGGTCTCAGGCACAGTCAACTGAGACTCAGTCAGAAGACTCAGATGACTCCTACTCAAGTCCAAGTGACCCTCATCCTCCATCTCCTCGCAAGAAGAAGCAAAAGCTGTCTGAATCAGATGAAGAATATCAAGAAGAAGAGGAGAGTGGTGGAAGGAGAGAGTCAGCAGAAGAATCAGACTCATCCCCCTCTGCATCTGACTCAGAAGATATCCCAGCTGAGCCTCAGTTAGAAGAGTCAGATGAGTCATTGGAAGCCAAATACTCAGCTATATTCTCAAAAGTGGCACGATCTGACACATCAATGATGAAATTCATATCTGCAACTGCTTTCAAGAAGCTACCAAAGGCAGATGCCAGTCTAGCCTCCATGAACCTGGACTCAAGAAGCACATCAAACTACACTGCCATGAGAACCACAAATCCATACTTTGACAGTGAAGGAAATCTGAAAAGAAGACATTGCACTGATCCAAGGTTTTGGAATGATCAGCAGCAATCAAGCTATCATCTATTGCTGCAGAAGAAAGGTTTTGTTGACAGCATGCCAATTGATTGGGAAAATCTTGCTAAGAACGGCTTAGGAAATCTGAAGCAGATTCTAGCTGCTGTTCAACTTGATAAGATATGCAGTTTAAACCAAGATTATGATTCTGAAGCTATCAAGGAATTCTATGCAACAGTCTTTGTAGAGCAGAACAATCAAGATTATATGCTCTGGATGACAAGAGGTCAACTGCTGTGCATCACAGCTCCAGAGTTTGCAGAGATGTTCAATCTACCATCAGGGTCAAAGCTACAGAAGATCAGCATATCCAAAGGCTCAGAAGAAGATAAGAGTCTCCTGCCAGATTGGGTTCCAAATGAGAAAAGGAAGAAGTTCTTCCCTACAGGCTTTGTGCCTCCTCCTGTTAAGGGTGCAGTCCCTAAGCATATCTCCAATTTCAAAGGATTGATGAAGACACCCAAGCACATAGTGAAGATCTTGAACATATCCATCTGTGCCAAAGGTGGAGGAACTGATACCATATACAATCCAGTATGGAGAATTCTTGAGCTCATAGCCAAGAAAGAGAAGTTTGATGTGGCCAGATACATATTCTCAGAAATAAATGAGTGCCAGAAGAACAGATCTGACAAGATGAGATATGGCTCATATCTAATGCATATGATTCTCCAAAGAACATCTTTAGCATCTACAGTCTTCTCTCTTGACAAGAAGACATATCTCAGCAAATTCAGACCTCAGAAGGATGACCATGAAGATGAAGTTCCTTTCTACAACATCCTAAACTCATCTCAGTCAGCCTTTTCAGAGCCTCCAGAGCAAGCCACCAGAGACTCAGTCAGGTCACCTCAGCCAGCAGCTGATCTCCCAGCAATTCTACCTGAGCCTCAGGTGTCTCCCACCCGAGACTCAGCTAGAGAATCATCTCCTCCTGCTGAGCGACAAGCATCGGTCTCTGTGAACCTTTCATCAGACAGTCTTCCTTTGGTTCAACGCCTAGACAATCCCGCAGCTATTGATGCTTTCATTAAACGGGTTGTGCCAGTACAGATCTCTGTTATCAAGAGGAGACAAGATGAACTGCAACAAGAAATGGCTCAGCTGAAATCTGAACTCAAGAGTGAGATGACAGATCTCAAGGCCTCAGTCAACAGCAAATTTGATCAGATCCTATCCCTCCTGCAACCAAAGCCAGCTCCCTGAGGATCTTCTTCCTTCTTCTTCCTATCTCTTTTTAGTGCTTAGTGGCAAAGGGGGAGAGAGAGTAGGGAGAGAATAGCTTAAAGGGGAGAGTATTATATTCAGGGGGAGCAGTATGTAAAGGGTAGACTAGACTGCATGTGTGTCAAGATATTCTATGTACTGCTATGTAAAGGGGTAGACTAGACTGCATGTGTGTCAAGACATTCTATGTACTGCAAAATGTTTTTATCAGTCTTGAACACCTCGTTTTTTTTTGTATTGTATTGACTGTTATTGCTCAAATATATTGAAATACATTGATCTTTTTATCACATCGGCTCTGATCTGCTCTGATACATGATATTACTCTCTTTAGCTCTATGCTCTGATATTCGATATATACATGACGCTCTGATATTTGATATTTGTACTCAAGCATGCAATCCATTCTGTTATCTTATTTGCTGAGTATTCCTCCAACATACCTGCTATTCCGCTGTGCTTATACTCTCAGTTATGTTGTGAGAACCTGTTTTTGCATCAACTCTCCAATGTTTAAATCTGATCTGTACACTTGTATTCAAATGCAAAATCTCACTTGTGCACATCTTAAGGGGGAGTTGATGTCAAACAAGGTTAAATGCAATACTCTTTTTATCTAAATGAATGTTTTAAAAGGGGTTGCCACTAACCACCAAAAAGGGGGAGATTGAAAGTGCATCCACTCCCATGGAGCTTGGAAGGATGGCTATCTTGCCCCAGAGTTTGGTTTTGATGGTTATTGGCAATCCTCACCTGTGTTTAATGTTTTGCAATGAGTGTGAACAGGGATTAGATGGACAGGTGAAAGCTGAAGTGTGACAACTGTTGATGATGAGCCCTAAAAAGAGCAAGGAACTGGGAAGGTCAGAAGAACCAGCTGAGCTAGGTTCCTGAGGCACAGTTGCGAGGAAGCCGAGGCTGTGCTCGAGGGCAAGCGAGGTGATGGTTGCTTGATGGAGTTCAAGGGCCGTTAATGCAAGCTTGATAAGTCCTGGAGGAGCTAGGAAGCTGGTGGATCAGGACCAAGGGTTCTCTGTGCGTCTACAAGGGCAGTCGTCTTCGGTGAAGAAGCTTGGAACCAGTGCCAAGGGTCTAAGCGAGCTGGTCAGGGACTTTGGCGAGGTCATTGCTCTCTGGTCAGTTGTAGGCTTGTAGTGAGCCGGCCAGAGTTGTGCTCAGGTGCTGCCTGAGGCAACCGAGTCCACCTGAGTTTGGCATCTGAGACTCAGGTGGGTAGCTCAGCCGTGGCTAGTAGGTTACCAGAGGTGCACGTTAGCTGAGTCTCAGATAGGTTAGGTCTGGTGGCTCTTTGTCTGACGTGGCATGAGGGTAACGGCTAGCTGCCAGGGACCCTATAAATAGGGAACCTGGGGAGGTTTTCAACCTCGAACCTTTACCCAACCTTTGCCTCTAACCCGAAAGCAACCTGTTGAGAAAGAAAGAGCTCTAGGTCTCCAAGTGAGTGTTGCCTGCGTGCATCCATCGTGAGAGTGAGTTACTTAGTCCTTCAGGTGTAATCTTCGAGGTACTGGTTCCTCCAAGAGTGGGAGTGCTCTTGGAGTTGGTGAGCAAGCCAAGTCTTGTGTGGCTGCCACCAAGAGTATGTGAGGGCGATTCGGGTCTGCCTGTCTTGCAGCAGCAAGATAAAAGGATTCCACACAAGAAAGGTACTCGAGGAAAGAGCATGTTTTGGTGCCGGCTGTGAGAACAGCTTCCTCAACGGAGACGTACTGCTTCGCAAGAAGTAGGAACTTCGGTAAAACAAATCATTGTGTGCTTTACTTTCTGTCTTGTGATCTGCTCTTACTTATTCTGATATCTATGTATGCTTAGATCACTAGAGCACCTTTATTTGTTGCACACTAACTGAGTTTCCTCACCTGAGACTCAGTTAGCTCCTGCTAAAGCTAGTACCTTTCCTGTTCACGTCATCTGATGCACTCACCTGACTCTCACACCTGAGACTCAGTTAGCTCTGAATATAACTTGTTCTACATCAGCTGAGTTTGCTATCTGAGTGTCTGGTGTTTATCTGATATATCTTGCTGAGTCTCAGTTACCTGCATCAGTTGCATATATTTTCTCTAGGATTGACCTATCTCCAGAAGAGAAACCCATTAGGCATTTTAATTTCTAGAGCCGACCTATTCACCCCCCCTCTAGTCGA
This sequence comes from Stipa capillata, assembly GCA_019208055.1. Taxonomy (NCBI): domain Eukaryota; kingdom Viridiplantae; phylum Streptophyta; class Magnoliopsida; order Poales; family Poaceae; genus Stipa; species Stipa capillata. The sequence goes on from JAGXJF010003426.1 coordinate 222,859, forward strand.
CTCCTGAGATCCCTTTCACTTTCTCTCTCTTTTTCTCTCTTTCTCTCTCTCTTTGTGCAACCTGCGTCGGCCGTCGCCACCGCTACCACTGTAGAGCTTCGGGACCGGGCCGCTGCATTGCCGCTTCGGGCCGCCGCCGCCGCCGGGTCTCGTGCTGTTGCACGGCCGCTCGCCCGTGCACGCGCTCGTGCCTGTGCACGCGTCCGTGCCCGCGCTCGTGCCCGTGCACGCGGGGTCGCGCGTGGCCGTGGCCGGCCGCGGGGTCGGCCGCGAGGTTGCGTGTGCACGCGGGGTCGACCGCGACGTCGGGCGCGGGGTCGGCCGCGCGGGGTCACGCACGCAGAATCGAGCCCAAGCTCGGAGTCGGAATTCCGTCCGGAAGATAGCCCGGAGATCCGGTCCGGAACCTCCGGACGAAGGCTCCGGGCGCGCGGAATTCTGTCCGGATGACGGCCCGGAATCCGGGTAGCCCGGAGGTCCGGTCTGGAACCTCCGGACGAAGGCTCCGGGCACGCATAAATCGACCCGGAAGGTCATCCGGAATCCAGGTAGCCCGGAGGTCCGGTTCGGAACCTCCAGACCAAGACTCCGGGTGCACAGAGGGGTTTTGACAGGCTTCGGATCCATTGCGGCGAGATGACAACATCTCCGCGCATTGTAAAGCGGAAGGACTTGCTTGAGGGGGTGGGAGTAGCCGAGGCAGCCTACTCCCGCTTCCTCAGCCCCTCTAGTGCGGATGCGACGCTCTTTAGACGTTTGACCGCGGAGAGCAAGATACCCGAACCCACTGGCCCCTACGGCGCCGAGGCTTCTCCCCGCACCGCGGTGAGGGGGCGCCCGGCATGGGGCGCATCGTCGTCTTTGCCTCGCAATTCGACGCCGGATTGTGTATCCCGGTGGCGGGCTTGCTGCTGGAGGTGCTCGAGTTCTTCGGCATCGAGGCTTCAGACCTCCACCCATCTGCCTTTGTTAGGCTGGCGGCATTTGAGTGGGCGATGCGGAGCATGGGGATGATCGGCTCCGGGAGGCTTTTCGCTTGGCATCACCAAGCGTTGGTGATGAAGGTAAGGGCGATAAAAAATTCTTTTTCAGTGTACGGGACGGTGAGCTTCTTCAGGCGCCGGCAGCGTACCAAGGCCGAGTATCCAGTGTTCGCCACTCGGGCTAGGTGGCTGGATTGGCGGGGCAATTGGTTCTACTACCGCATCCAGGGCTCGGGCTTCACTTGCTCAGGCGGCGCCTGACCTCCGAGGGCCTCTCCCCCTTCCTTGGACGGGAGCGACGAGGCCCAGAAGGTCATGCTCCAGCGTTTGGCCCATGTGCTGGCCGTGCGCGACCTGGTAGAAGAGTATCTCCTGTTCGGGATTACGCCGCTCGGGGTTGATTGGACGCCGACCTTGGCACCATCGAATGCGAACCTGCCGCACGGCTTACGGACTCTGGTTGGCTACGTTCCAACTGCGTGTGAGCATTCTCTATCCTTCTCTGTTTGCTTGTCCTTTAACCAAGCTTTCCTGCTGGCACTTTACTATGCTCCCTTACTCCCTCTACAGACAAATCTTTACGGGGCACGGCGTCTACCGCAGAGGAGCTGCTCGGCCGCTGAGGAGGCAGACGTGAAGACAATGATTCAGGAGCCGCGGGTCAATCGGGCGTGTCGGTGCTTCAAGTGGGCGGTGCCCGCTCGGCCATCTCCCACACCGACTGGGGGCATCGTAGCGGCCAAGCGCGCTCGCAAGACGGCTCCTTTTTCGCCGACTCAGGTGGTCCGCATTGCAATGGCCGGCGGGCGTCCCCTGAGCCCCGGGCGGGAGCGGCCCAGCCGCTGCTCCAGCCGCGCGGAGGTTCAAGCATCGCCTTTGGACTCGTTCGACCGAGAGTCCAGTGCGGACCAGTACGATGACAGTGGTGGCAGGGTTGCTGAGCTACAGGAAGTCCCCAGATGTCGCCCCTCCCCGCAGGGGGAGACGGACGAGTCATCGACAGAGAGTCCTAAGAGAAATCACTCACTAAGTCGAAACGTCAACCCCGACCTCAACTCTAGGGTGTCAATTCCCAGAGGAGTGGAGTGATATGGCTTCGAATAGCCCGAGACGTCAACCCCAAAGCTTACTCCGGCAAATTAATGCATAGAGCAGTAGGGTGATATGGTCTCCTCACTCTTTTCCACTGAGCCGGGACATCAACACCGACCTCGTCCCGGCAAATTAATGCGCGGCTGGAGTAGGGTGATATAGTTTCCAACCTCTCAGTGGAGAGTCACCTCATAGGAGTGATCAAACTTAATAACTCTATGTTAAAGACTCTGAAATCCTGCCTGCATCATGCACTTCAAACATACACGCATTGTACACGATACAGGGGAGAACAAACCAGTATCACAACAGAGACTCTATGACCGAAACTGCAATAATACTAGTTATTTGGAAACTTAACAACATATACACAACAAAAGTTATTTACACAGCGGAAGATTAAGTTGGCTGAGAAGCCTAAGGGTAGGGCCAAAAGTGGCGGCAGAACCAACCAAGCTGCCGAACCCAGGGCAGGACCACTGCCCGGGATCACCAGCGACTAGTCGATGTCGGCGTGGATCTCAACGTAGAAACCATCCACTGTGGGAGTGGTTTCCTCTGCACGAAAATATTATCAACAAATGCAAGGTGAGTACAAAAATGTACTCCGCAAGACTTACAAGGGGGAAAATAATAATAGATGCATCAGGTATCAAGAAGGGGCTATTTGTGGACTATTTTGCAGAAAGCTAATTTGTTCTTTCAAAAATACCTGTAAGTAGATTAAAATCCGTCTACTGGAATACTTTGTAAAGGAGATGAGCTGAAACTGCATAGTAAAACCTAAAGCAGACAGTCGAACACATAAAACCCTCGATCCTTCCTCGACCACCAGGGAGAAAGCGATGGCTAACACCACGTCCTTAGAGTTAGCAAATTTTAGATTAAAGTTGTAGTTGTCTAATTCGACGCAGGTAATCACCAAGCTGTCCATAACCACGGACACGGCTATTCGAATAGTTTAAACCCTGCAGGGGTGTACATCTTTACCTACACGTATAGATCGACTCCTAATGCCAATGCAATTTACACACTTTCACGAGGTGTGCTGGCAGAGGGTGATCGAACACGACCTTTACAATGCTTTCGGCTTAGGTATGAGCCGCCCTAATGGGTTAATCCGCGAACGACAGTTCGGCCGATACTTCGACACGGTCCCACTAGTTGTGTCAGGTGATACATCCCCGGTCCCGGACCGTGTGTAACCCTCACTCCTATATTGTTGCACCACACCACCTTCTTTTCCACTCACCCAATACACAAAAACGGTGAACTATGCGGCTCATCACCTAAGTCTAGACAAATTATTCGGTCGGGGGTGGCCCATTATACACCCGTGTAGTAGTACGCAAATCTTGGGTCAATATACGCCGGGAACCGGTCCTTGTGGGATGAACGAGACAACCCACCACGCTCCGAGCATGGCCTCTCGTCTAAGCCCGATTGTTATTAGTCAGGTGTATTAAGCATTTCCCGGTGAGCACCCACCTATCCTCTAACCCATCCGGAGTGTTGCGTTTTGTCTGCCATCCAAGGAATTACGACTTTTACACCTCGAAGCAGGTCTAAGCATCCATAGATATATAAGCATTCGTAAGCAACAAGTAATTCTACTCTAAATAGGTTGGGAGGGTCGGTGGTATTGATTGAGCGACAAAGTAAGTTTTATGCAAAGAATAGGGCTAGCACTTAGCATAAATTATCAGTTGAACGCATGCGATAAGATTTGAAAATAAATAGTAATTTAAAAGTAATAGGATATCCGCAATATGTTCAAAGGGGGCTGCTTGCCTTGCGGTTCCGCTACTAGGTCCTGTTCCTGCTCAAGATGGTACTCGTCGAGATCGTCCGGTCCTATCGGAAGGAACGAAAACACCGAACAACAGACGCAATAATAAATACCACGTTGAGAACATCAGCATGAATGACATGCATGCCATGACCTAGAGGATGCAAAATAGAGACTAATGCAGGTGGAATCGATTTAATCGGAGTCCGGACGCTCGAAATATCGCGATCCGAATTTCTCCGGCTACTCGGGGAAACCCTAATTTGAGTTTTTAGTCATTTTCATTTTTCTCAGCATGAAAACATGGATGAAAATGATATATTTGAGTAGCTCTCATTTTTCTGAACATTTTGATATATTAGTTGCACTTTTCTGAGTTCAGATGAATTTTCTATGAATTTTACAAGATTTAAACCATTTTAAATCCTTTTTTTGTATTTTCTCAGTAAAGAAAATCAATATTAAAATCAGAATTACTTTTATTACTTAGCTCAAATTACATCAGAGACTGACAGTGGCCCCCCTGGTCAACTTGGGTCAACATTGACCAAGTCTATGACAAGGGGGACCCATTTGTCATATTCCTTTTCTTTTCTTTAATTCTTTTCTTTAAATCTGTCAGGTGGGACCCGGCTGTCATAGGCATACATTCAAAAGGGCTCATTTAATACACTGGTCAACCATTAATGGTGTCGGATTAGCCATAAACGCAATCATTAGTATTAAGCATTGCATTAATTACAGTCAATCAATCATTACACCACTAAATATGTCCTAACGACCGTTTAAAAGGGGCATTAAAGCCCTAACCAACCGGTCGGGATGGCCGGCTGGGGGCTCGGTAGGACCGGGGTGAAGCCGCCACCGGCAGCAAGGAGGGGGGAGAGGAAGGCGCCAGTGGCGAGGGATGGTGGTGGCGAGGCTCACCGGCGGTGGGGGCGAGGCCGAGGGCGACGACGAGGTGGGAAAAGGCGGCCGAGGCGGAGCGATGCGGCAACGGGGCAACCGTGGAAGCTCGGGACGGCGCGGGGACGACGGGGCGGTGGGAACCAAGGCGGCGGGGAAGGAGCTCCGGGGCGGCTGCTCGGCGAGGGCGGGGGCGAACGGCGACGGAGGCGACGACGGGGCCGAGGTGGCGAAGAATCTCGGGCGGCGGCACTTCGGTGGCGACGGGAAGCTCGAGGACGGGGAGATCCGGGGAGGCGACGTCGGGGCGGCGAGGTGAGGCTCGGGCAAAGGGGAGACGGGACCGATGGCGGGGAGGCAGAGCTCGGCGAGGCCGGAACGGAGGCGGGGAGCTCGGGACGAGCTCGGCTCTGGACCGAGGCGGCGATGATGGGGAGCGGCGCTGCGAAGGAGCTTGGGTCGACGGTGACGGAGGAGGCGAGGTAGGGAGCTCGGAGCTCCGGCTCCGGTGGCGAGGGAGGGGCGACCGAGGTGGGGCGGAGTCGGTGACGAAGGCGAAGGAGGAGCAACCGAGGCGGGGAGAAAAATGGGGAAGAGGAGAGAGGGGCGGGCCGGCCGAGAGAGGGTTTTATGGGGAACTCGGGAGGCAAGGCCGAAGTGGAGGTGGCAGGGGGCGCTGGCCACGCGGCTGAAGACAAAGAGAAGAGCGGGGTGTGGGAGAGAGGGGAAGAAGGAGGAGGCGGGGCAGGCCGGTGCGGGCCGTGTGGGAGAAAGAACTAGGCCGAGGCCCAGTTGTGGAAGGGAGGAGGTGGGGGCTTGCGGGCCAGGCCGCGCGGAGGGGAGGGAGGAGCGGGCCGGGAAGAGAAGGCCCGTCCGGGGGGAAAGAGAGAGAAATTAGATAGGTTTTTCTCTTTTTATTTTTTTGATTTTCTGTTTCTTTTGAGTTCAAACTTGCCCCAATTCAAACGATTTCAACTCAAGGATCATTTCAATTTAACTCTTCCTAACTTTCTCAATTACCTCATCAATTCAACTCTTTTGAATTTGCTCTAACTTAATTGATTCCAACTAAAAGTTTATGTTCTTAAATTCTGCTTTAAAACTTCAAATGGATTTCAAACCTTTCTTTAGGATTTGAATTCAAATTAAAAATTTATTTGAGCCATGCATGCCATGATGCACAATCAAAGAAAATCACCGCCACGTGAGCAACGTCTCCGTCGCCGTGTCAGGACAACTTTATCTCCCCCGTGGCGTAGAGCACGCTCCACCGCGGCATAGAGAATCCCCTCGCCGCCACATGAGCAACGTCTCCGTCGCCGTGTCGGGACAACTTTATCTCCCCCATGGCGTAGAGCACGCTCCACCATGGCGTAGAGAATCCCCTTGCCACCACGTGAGCAACGTCTCTGTCGCCGTGTCGGGACAATCGTGGTGTAGAACACGCTCCAACACGGGGTAGAGAGTCCCCTCACCACCACGTGAGTTTTGGGCCATGCCTTTAGAACGATATGACCACCCTCGACAAACATCTCAGACGCTAGTTTTTGTGGTTGGGGGGTAGATACTCGTCACAACGAATCAGAGTACAATGTACACTCAACATGCCAATAACAACATAGAAAATCCACACAAGTCGCTATACATCTCTCCTGACAAACGACGCAATCTACTCGCTTGTCAAAAACGTATGTTGTCATCATGCCGTTCGGCCTTTATCAAACCGCCAAACGAGCAATGCTTGTATGACACTCGTACTAGGGGCTGGGTGCCGTACCTCTTAACCACGACCTTTCGCCTCAAAGCAACGACCTGTAAACAATGCAAAAAGAAGAAATGATCACCAGAGGCAAAGCACGGCTGTACCAATTTCTGACTTTCCATTAACCAACAGGGTTACATGAGGGCTACAAAAGAAAGCTCTGACCTCATCAAACCTACCAAAAGAAAGCTCTGACCTCATCAAACCTACCAAAAGAAAGCTCTGACCTCATCAAACCTACCAAAGAAAGCTCTGACCTCATTAAACCTACCAAAATAAGCTCCCAAAAATGCCTAAAGTGCTAGGGGCTCATGTCGACGCCGCGACGGCCCAGCCCATGAGCTAGGACAAGCTAAAAGTATCATCTAAAACTACGACATGGAAGTAAACGTAGAAGCAAAATAAGACATCTTGGTGCATCAACATAAGCAAAAGACCCAGGAAAAAGTAACAAGTCTCACACCTGAAAAGGCGGGTCGGATCCGCCAGAAGGTCTGTCGAGCGCTGTAGCAGACGACCCTCCGTCAAGACGGGCCCTCCATATCCCGTGAAGGTACTTCTCACCGTGCTTCTTCCACACACCCGAAAGGAAGGCCTCGGCGCCAGACCTCAAGGGAGCCTGGGCCTGCTGGATGTCGGCCCAGCTTGGTATCTCGTAGCCCTCTATCCGAAATCTACCCACGGGGTCACAGCCAACCAAGCTAAGGCAAGCAAGAGATAACTCAAGAGAGGCCTGAGCACAGTCCCTGCCTGTGGTCTGGCACCGCCTCACGCACGGCAGCACAAACCGCCACTGTCCACTGGAGCTGGCCCGCAACCTTGTCCTCATCAGCACCGGTGTGAAGATCGAGCTCAACGCTGAGCACCCCGCAAGCTCGCGAGCAGCCACACACACCGTGTCCACCAGAGTGGCTAGGCCCCCCTGCCGAGTCTGTGTAGCATGGAGGGTAGTGCGAAGCTGAGAGAGCTCCCCCTCATGCTATTCCTGCCGAGTCTGTGCAGCATGGAGGGTAGCGCGAAGCTGAGAGATCACCTCCTCATACTGGCCTAGCCTCTCCTTGGTCGAGGCAGCCTCCGCCTGGGCCTCTGAAGCATTCTTCTTCTCCTCGTGAAGGCGAGCCCACTGGGACTCAGCCAGATCATCGTGCATCTCCCACGCCTGCTCTGCTGCAAAGAAGGCCTACGAGAAAGAGACGTAGTAAAGGCACAACCGCAGGAATCACGTCACAAAACCTCATATAACTAAAGCACTAACCTTACCTTGAGCATGGCAGACTTAGAGGCGGCGCGGATCTATCGCAAGGACAAACCCTCGAACACCGTGTCAAGGTCGGCCATAGAAAGCTGCGCGGCGGCGTCCTGGTAAAATCTCGCCTCAGCCTCAGGGTCGACGAAGTGAGCCAGAAGCAACCGGCTCGCGACTGAGAAGGGTGTGGCCCACCGGCCTTACCTTCCTCAATGCCGTTGTTAGCGTGGAGCTATCGTAGGAGAGCGGGAAGCGGCCTCGTCGTCCCCAACGACCGTAGGGTCAAACTCACTCGAAGATGACAACAAGTCAAGCAACCCCGTCGCCCAAGGTCGCGCTGCGCTAGCGAGTCCGCCTCAGTGGACACCTCGACATCCTCCTCGGGCCCTTCCAGGCCAGGGCGACGCCGCGGCACCTCCGGTGTTAGGCTAGAAGAAACACCCCCAGAGGCTCCACGTGCTTGAGTCGGCTGCTCCGGCGAAGACGAGAAGGTGACTGACTCCGCTTGCTTGCGGTAAGGGCCTTAGCAACCAGAGGGAACGGCCGGGCAGGCACCCCCCACCCGAAGTCCTCGCAAACTCGGTTGCGCGGCCCCCTTGATCAGTCGGCTCACTTCCTTGGCTTCCACAAGGGTGAAGCAGCCCAACAACTCGTGAGCACACAGCTCTCCGTCCTCCAGCGTGGAGCCTGCAACATGAGAGCATACGAAGTTCAGTAAGAGTTAAAGTCAACATAAATGAACGTAGGTAAAAGCAAGAGGCACTCACATGTTGTGGGCTGTGTACCCTCGCGGGACACGCAGGGAGCGCGACGAGCTCGGCGGGGCGAGAGATAGAGTCCAACCCTGAGTGAGCAGAGCAATGCCTAGCAAATAGTACTCCTCCACCAAGTCGCGCACGCTTAGCTCATGAGCCATGCGTCGAAACATGGTCACACCCTCGTTGTCCTGACCACCAAGGCAAGCTTGCCCAAAAAATGGTGCCGCCACCTCTCTCAGTCGCTGCAACGAGGGATCGCGGTAGTAAAACCACGCCCTCTGCCAGTCCCTCCAAACCTTCTTTAGGAGAAACACAGGTAGTCCCCGACGTGGCGTCCGCGACACCGGCCAAAGCTGACCATCCCGTAGACCGAAAGAAGACCCCGGTGCTCCCAAACCCGCAGTGTCACCTCTATTGGCACGTACATCGAAGCAAAGAGCACGGGCGAGCTCACCATCTCCATGCTTCGGGCTGCCCACTCGAAAGCAGCAATCAGGACAAAAGCCAAGGGTGGAGATCTGACAGCGTCACTTGAAAAAACCGCAGTATCCCCCGTAAGAGGTCGGACAGTGGGAGGCACAAACCAGCGTCAAACTGGATGGCGAAGATGATGATCTGCCCCTGGCCAGGTGAGCCCTCACATCAGAATGACTGGGGGCTCCGGGCCCGTAATGTGGCCAGGGTTGGGAATCTTGCTCGCCTCGGCAAGCCATCGGAAGAGCCTTGCATCCGCAAAAGAGCGGCTGAGGTAGCCGGTGTGCGTCACCGGGGCCGTTGCTTGCCCCTCTCCTCGATCACGTTCTTCTCGCCGTGCGCCTAGCATTCTGTGCTTCGGCCCGCATGGTTGGAAGACGGCACTTTCCTCGACGACATCAATCCTGACAGCCAGCACGAGCAAACGAATAA